>JAEMWC010000089.1:610000-612500 GCA_016490735.1 Pachyseris speciosa | reverse complement strand
TCTGGAGGACTAATCTTCTCCATTTAAGGAGCTGCGATGGAAATAACAGCGGTCTTGTGACACTGTGTGCTCACTCTAAAGTGTGACGTCACGCACATTAGCGGCCGTTGTTCATTTACCGAGTCAACAAACTTGATTGTGGTAAATTTGCCGCTTTATAAGTGTTTTTAGAGCCATTTTCCTCCACAAAGGCCCCCAGGCTGGCATCATTATGCTGGAATGCGGGTAAAGGCAAGCCTTTGAAAGAAGCCAGAGGTGAGAGACGGTTTCTTGCTGAATGAGACGCCAAATATGCTTCGTAGCCAATATGGCGGTGGATAGCCGAAGCTGTCTCTCTGCTAACTTTGTGGAAGGATTCCAGGACCTACCAAGGCAATTTGGGCTAGTTTTGACTGGTAAAAAGTTCAATCGACGTCATATTTTCCTGGTAGTACTGGGTGGCCTGACACTGAAATAGGAGATGGAAGGGTTCTATGTTCATGGAATAGTTGACTTTCCCAGAATTCTTTTGGGGCGTGAACAAGACAACTTGAGATACGCAAGATTGGCTCCAATAAAATGGCTAAAGTGTGGCCCGCAGAAAAAGTGAGAGGAAAATTTCCATCCAGATGCGAGGGTCTGGCCTTAACGTTTGCTGTAAATGTAGAATTTTGATTTTTGGGCAATGTTTTTTATTAAAAAGTTGACCACGAAAATGTGTAATTTTTGGTGTTGTTCTTTGGTCAAAAGACTGGCATTTTGGGCTTTGTTGCCAAACAAACTGTGCTATGCAGCGGAATTCGGGTATTGTTGTCGGTTTTTTTTTGATTTGATAATTGCGAAAAGCACCATTTAGTGCTATTTACACATTATTATGTCTTTGTGAGAAAATTTAAACAAGAAATAAATCATAAAAGCAAAAGCGGTATATTTTAGGCCTATATGCGTCTTTGGGAGTCAAAAGGTTAAAACTCTCCTTCCGAACTTGCTCTATCCATTCCGAAATTAACGCTGTCTCTGTGACTGAGAAGTGCAATGCGGATGTTCGTTCTTGGTTTATTGTTAATCGTTTAATGATCAATGACGCGAAAACTGAGTTGTTAATTATTGGGACCCGTCAACAACTTGAAAAAACATCAATTGAATCTATTATCATTGGTGACACCCTCATTGAACCTTTAGAAAGCGTCCGGAACCTTGGGTCCTGGTTCGATGCTCATATGCGAATGAATGTTCGCAAGATTTGTAGCAAGGCTTTTCGCGGATTATACAACATAAGACAGATCAGAAAATTCCTTACTGTTCAATCGACAAAGACACTAGTCCACGCCTTTTTATCCTCACACCTTGATTACTGTAACGCACTTCTTTTGGTCTACCTAAATATCAACTCGATCGTTTACAGAAAGTTCAGAATGCTGCGGCTAGAGTGATTTTTCAGATTCCAAAATTTGATCATATCACACCCGCACTTATCGACCTACATTGGCTCCCAGTAACGTTCAGAGTTCAGTTTAAATTGCTCCTCCTTGTTTACAAGTCATTACGCAACCAAAGTCCTCCCTAGATTAAAGATCTTTTGTCCCTGAAACCAGTTACTAATTATGCTCTTCGCTCGTCTGCACAATCTCTTCTGTTCGTCCCAAAAGTCAACTGCTCTTCACTTGGGTATTGGGCCTTTGCTCATGCTGCACCTGTTTTATGGAACTCGCTGCCATTAACTATAATAACAAGAAGTAGCCTCGCCATTTTTAAAAAGCAACTTAAAACATTTTTATTTAGGAAAGCTTTTAGTTTGTTTCAATAGTTCTAATGTTTAGTGCCTATGAATATTTTAATTTTAAATTAGTATAGAACTTTAACTTATGTAAAGCGCTTCTGAATATTGTTTATAGTTTTAGCGCTATACAAATTCCTTATCATCATTATTTAAAGCAGTCGGAGGAATCCCAACCTTAGTCATCATTTGTTGTTCAGTAACACAGGCCATACATGATAATAACGACACAACTGTAAAATAAACAGACATCAACAAGATGTCGTTAACAGTGGTTGCAGGGAAGATTTAACTCAAAACGCATGCGATATTAGCGCAACACGTTTTCCAAATACAGCCTCCCAAAGTGGGGTTAATTCGTGACGGAGCAGTCTCCTCACTTGGAGATGGAGATGTTTGAATAACTTCGTTTCAGACGTTTCATGATTAAACTCTTAAGTTCTAACCATCGATTGTGGAATTAAATTCTGATGTTAAAATAACCTTTCAAAACGGAATATTTTAAGCGTAGGAATCACAACCTTTGTCATCGATTCATCTGTTGTTCGATGACGTTTCTTGATGTACAGTTAATGAAAATTAAGGCATTGCTAAACTGGCATTTCAGAGCGTGCAGTTTTTCTATCTTAAACGTGAAAGAAATTAACACAATGTGACTAGTTTACAAAAATCAAAGTTTTTAGAGATATCACTGCAAATTTTGTTGTAATTTTACAATACACATACAGGAAATTGAAAGAACCA
>JAEMWC010000089.1:580000-602500 GCA_016490735.1 Pachyseris speciosa | reverse complement strand
ATGATAAGATGTGGATCGCGACGTTTCGATCGCTATACTGCTGGTCTTCATCAGGCGATGGAGTCGACTGGCTGCATGTGAGTATAAGAAGCACCGTGGTTGGTGGTTATTGGTGCGTTTCGATCCTCGCTTAGGCTGTTGTTGATTGGAGGATTTCGATCCTCGTCGTTCAGCCTAGAAATTGTTCCCTCAGCGGTTCGCTTTGGTACTTATCGACTGTTGAGTGTTTGATCGTGGACATCCACGCTTTAGGAATTTCAATTCCATTGTCCCTGGCGGTGGTGGTGGAAAACAATACAATTTTGGTGGTTGAGGTGGTGGAATTGAGGAGGAGGAGGAGGGAAAACAATAGAATTGAGGAGGAGGAGGAGGAAAAACATTTACATAACTTGACATAACTTTACTAGAAAATATATGGCGAGGGAAAGTTTAATTTCTTTTGCAGTAGAGAGAAACTTGATTGATTGATTTTTTTATTCATTCTGTATTTTAATCTTTCTGTATTCGCTAAGACAGTATATTTTGTACCCCAAAGAAACCTCTCATACATTGCTCACGTGTTTATATTGATCTGTCAAAACAACTTAAACCGTCTATTGTCGTTGTTGAATGGTAGAAGGTTGTCCTATGGGCTTCTTTACTGTAGAGTTGGTATGCAAATGTAGGGCACTGCATGTTTGCATAATTAGCTAGTGACTAATGGAGCGGAAAGCAAGAGAGAGATACACAAACATTCAAAGCAACTTGGAAATCGTTAACGGTTAAGCAAGCCATTTTAACAGTAATGATCGATAAACGTTTTGAATAAACTGAAAGTCTCGGAGATAAGTTTTTCCTAGCAAACGAATTGCAAGAAAGATAGCACTGGCTCCCCGTCTGCCAGCGCATTGTTTTTAAAATCTTATTGTACACCTTTAAGGCACTCCATGGTGTGACTCCAACGTTCCTGAATGATCTTAATAGCGCTTTCAAAAACTACCCGCGTTTATTTTGAAAACATAATAGAGTTTGGATTACACCAATCCGTGTTAACTATTGGCGGGTAAGTCTGGGCAAGCCTATTGTTTTTATTGTACTAGGGTGACGCTCATTGGTATGCAGGAAGGCACATATTAGTATGCCGGAAGACAGGTGTTGACAGAAACGGGGATAATTTTTAACATGATATACTACTATCCAGTCCTTTGAGGGGGCAAACGGTCAAAATTAGAATTTCAAATTACGTCCTAAAATGGCCGTTTGCCCCCACAAAGGCCTGGATCTACCCACAATTCACCAGGAACTGATCATTAGCACAATGGTGTAGTGAAGTATTTTCACGATTTAATCAAAGAAGAAATCCGATACGCTTGTATTTTGTCGTGCATTTCGCCTTTGCGGTGTTGTACAAATTCTGCGCTCGTTGTTGTTGTTGTTCGTTGTGGTTGCAGCGATAACCGTAGTTATACGAGCTTTACCATCTTTTTTTAATCGGTCTGTTTGCTTTGCATTTTACACTTTTCCAATTATTAAATAGAAGTTTTGTTAAAATTTAATTCAAGAAGAGACGAGCTTCTCTTATCGTTCAAATTATGTCTTTGTGTTTAGGCGAACGTTTCACGCTAGAGTCACTGTCTTCAACAACAGCAACAACAACAATACTTTATTTATACACGTAACACCAAGGAGCTCCTAAGTGCTCTTGCGTACTAATGTAAAAGGATAAAATTAATCAATTAATTAATAAACATTACCAAAACACTAACTAATAATAAATCTGTGTACTTGTTCAGTTGCATAATACCAACAAACGTTACAGCGGTTACCAGTCACATGCCTCTCCAACGACTTTTCCCATTTTCGTAAACTAAGTTTTGATGTAATTCAATCAAATGTTTCCATGACAATAGACCTGTTTATTTCATGCCAGTTTTACAGCCATGTTCGATCGTCGTTTGGATCAGGTATAATCGTTCAGTTATTATGAGAAAGTCGTTTCCAATTTCGTTGAGATGGAGGGTTATTATGTGGAGACAACATGGTCTGTCTTTGAATCACATAGCAGAAACACTTTTTGTGAGCAAAACGTTTGTGAAGAAGGCGATTCAATTGTACGAAAACACTGGAGCCGTAAGCTTAAGTCAAACAAACGAAAGATATCAGGTTGCTGGAAAAGCTGGCCTCTCAAATGAGTCACGTGGTGTGGAGAATGACTTTTTATCAGCTTTTTGTGGATGTAGATTATTTTAGCCGCAGAAATTCGTGTCATGCGCCATGCAACAAGAAAATCAGAGTTCGTCCCAGAGCTCTATCTCGACGAGTTGCAAGCGTGGTTGGAATACCAGACAGGTGAAGTGTCTGCAATGCAAACCCTCAGCAGAACTATACGGCAAATTGGATTGACAGCAAAAAAGGTACTGAAAGACGCAAGAGATTAGCAGTCAAATTTTTGCAGTTCATTCTGTAACAAAGGTTATTATTTAGTTCTCACGTTGTTTTGGTTGTACACCGTTTGTAAATTTGCAGCTTCAAATCATTGCCTGTGAGCGAGACGAACTAAAAGGCACAGAGTTCAAACGATTTACTTCTCAGTTTCAACCAGAACAGTTTCTGTTTATCGACGAGTCAAGTAAAGATGAAAGAGCAACTCAGGTACTGCGAAAAGACATCGAATAGTGGTTCCGGAAACTCCGCTCGCTCTGCAACCCCTTCAATGTCAAGGATTTATTTGTTGGACGTCCACCAAAAATCGCCTTGCAGGGCGCGTGTTACTGGTAAACGCTCTAAAAACTCTGTAAGGTAAACTTACCTCTAATGTAGTTCAGGCTTCTGACCTCAAAGTGCTCGTTCAAATTCTACATGAGGATTTCGAGGATCAATTTTTATCGCGGTAAGGCGGGAAATATGAAAACGTTCGTTCACTGAGCAGTATTTTGTTTATCATTGACTAAAAAATACGGCAATGCAAATTCGCACGTAATAAGCGGATTCTGTTCATCCTAAATTACCAGATTTTCAACAAAAAAATAAACACGTTATTTGCCGGCCTAGGTCGGTCCGTATTGAGAAAAACTGTGCCCTCGGTCTTGAGTATGGCCCCAGCCATACTCGAGACCTCTGGCACAGTTTTTCCCAATGTGGACCTCCCGGCCGGCAAATAACATTTATATCTTCACATGTGAAAAGATCACCGTTGCTATGGTTACATAATACGTTGCGCCTTTCGCAGCGAAATTGAAATGGTTTGGCATTTCATTGGTGTTTATATAAAAAATATAAAATTACATGGCCGTTTGGAGATACGAAATTTCTCTTCTATTTTTCAACACTCTCTCTTCTATATTTTTCAACACTCGAAGAGAAATTTCGTTTCGCCGCGCGGCCATGTAATATCTTCTATGTCTTATGGAGTCGGGGGATGAGTTTGTTTTATGCATTTTATTGAACAAAAGATAGATTTTTCAATGGTCGCCTAACGTAATGCTGGCAAGAATGTTTTTTACCCTTTGTTGTATCCTAAGCTTGGGTGTCCTGTGCAGTCAAAAAAGTCTTCAGAGGTATTCCTATTACGTGCGATTTAATGTATGCATTAATCACAGCGAGGAAAATACGACAAAACGAAACATAATTTTTTTTTCCAAAAAAGGAAAAGCAACAGGATAATTCGAGAATACCTCTATCTGACCAGGAATTAGAGCGAGGTTTGTGCAAGAAACTGTCACGTGCGATCATGGTTACAATAACAACAATACGATGCGAACAACCCCAATTCAACTTTAAAGTGACCACAATTAAGAATACAGCTACAGCAATCCTGTCACCTACTTTAGCTTAATTGTCCGGTCCTGGCTGTGAGCTCGTTTATTCTTTTCCAGCGCTTATAAGCGCTTAATGCTGTGGGATGGTCCTCACCGAAAATCTTTCTGTAAATCGTCAATGCCTTTTCGTGCAATTCTTTGGCTTGATTATAATCGCCCATTTTGTTGTACACGATTCCTAGGTTGCTATAGCTTGTCGCTACACCGGGATGCTGTTCGTCGAAAATCTTTCTGTAAATCGTCAATGCCTTTACATGGAATTCTTTGGCTTGATTGTATTCTTCCAAATTGCAGTACACCAGTCCTAGGTTGCTATAACTTGCCGCTACTTCGGGATGGTCTTCGCCCAAAATCTTTCGATCAATCATCAATGCCTTTTCGTGCAATGCTTTGGCTTCATTATATTCGCCCATATTGCCGAACACCACTCCTAGGCTGCTATAGCTTGTCGCTACATAGGGATGATTATCGCTGAAAATCTTTCTCTTAATCATCAGTGCCTTTTCGTGGAATTCTTTGGCCTGATTGTATGCACTCATATTGTCGTAGACGAGTCCTAGGTTGTTATAGCTCGTCGCTACAGCGGGATGGTCTTCTCCGAAAATGTTTCTGTAAATCATCAATGCCTTTTCGTTGAATTCTTTGGCCTGATTATATTCGCCCATATTGTCGTACACCACTCCTAGGTTGCTATAGCTTGTCGCTACTTCGGGATGGCCTTCGCCGAAAATATTTTTAGAAATCATCAATGCCTTTTCGTGTAATTCTTTGGCTTGATTATATTCACCCATCTTGTCGTACGCAACCCCTAGGTTACTATAGCTTGTTCCTACTTCGGGATGCTCTTCGCCGAAAATCTTTCTGTAAATCATCAATGCTTTTTCGTGGAATTCTATGGCTTGGTTATATTCGCCCATATTGTCGTGCAACAGTCCTAGGTTGCTATAGCTTGTCGCTACGTCGGGATGGTCTTCGCCGAAAATCTTTCTTTTTATCATCAATGCCTTTTCGTGATATTCTTTGGCTTCACTATATTCGCCAATATCGTCGTGCAACAGTCCTAAGTTGCCATAACTTGTCGCCACGTCAGGATGGTCTCCGCCGAAAATCTTTCTCGTGATCATCAATGCCTTTCCGTGGAATTCTTTGGCTTCATTATATTTGGCCATATTACAGTACACCAGTCCTAGATTGTTGTAGCTTTTCGCTACTTCGGGATGGGATTCGCCGAAAATCCTTCGGTCTATCATCAATGCCTTTTCGTAGAACTCTTTGGCTCGATTATATTCGCCCATGTTGTCGTGCATCCCTCCGAGGTTTCTATAGCTTGTCGCTACAGACGGATGGTCTTCTCCGAAAATCTTTCTCTTGATCATCAATGCTTTTTCGTGGAATTCTTTGGCTTGATCATATTCGCCCATATTGTCGTACACCAATCCCAGGTTGTTATAGCTTGTCGCTACTGAGGGATGGTCTTCGCCGAAAATCTTTCTGTCGATCATCAATGCCTTTTCGTGCAATTCCTTGGCTTGATTATATTTGCCCATCTTCTCATGCATCCCTCCAAGATTGCTATAGCTTGTCGCTACAGTGGGGTGGTCCTCACCGAAAATCTTTATCTTAATCATCAATGCCTTTTCGTGGAATGCTTTGGCTTCATTATATTCGCCCATCTTGTCCTGCACCAGTCCTAGGTTGCTATAGCTTGTCGCAGTAGATGGATGCTCTTCGCCGAAAATCTTTCTGTCAATCATCAATGCCTTTTCGTGGAATTTTTTGGCTTCATTATATTCCCCCATCTTGTCATGTAGCCCTCCTAAGTTGCTATAGCTCGTCGCTACTTTGGGATGGTTTTCGCCGAAAATATTTGTGTCTATCATCAATGCCTTTTCGTGGAATTCTTTGGCTTCATTATATTCGCCCATATTGTCGTACACCACTCCTAGATTGCTATAGGTCGTCGCTACAGCGGGATTGTCTTTGTCGAAAATCTTTCTTTCAATCGTCAATGCCTTTTCGTGGAATTCTTTGGCTTGCTTATATTCGCCCATATTTTCCGACACCACTCCTAGGTAGCTATAGGTTGTCGCTATAGCGGGATGATCTTCGCCGAAGAGATTCCTCTGAATCGTCAATGCCTTTTCGTGAAAGTTTTTGGCCCCTCTATATTCTCCAATGGAGCTGTAAGCTTCTCCACTTCTACTGAAAATCTTTCCTTTCAATACAGCTCCTTCTCCCAAGTCACTTATGTTGTCTATTAAGCTACATGCTAGATCCACAACGGATTTTGCCAGCGAGAAATCACACAGACTTGCGCAGGCGTCAGAGAAGGAGCATAGCCAGTCGACGATTTGGTTAACAGTTATGAAAAGCGTAGCCTCCTTTACAAACACGTTTATGCTCAAAATCGAATGAGACGTCATGTGCTCAAGGAGACATTTGCAATGAATAGTCAGCTGACTCAGTAGCGTACTATTTTCTGTACTTAAGTCAAGTAGAGTTTTAAAAATGTTTACAGCATCTGCTATGTTGTGATTTTTATCCCAAGGTTTCAGTTTAGAAATCGTATCTTGTTTTAGCACTGCGTATACAATGTTATGCAAACCTAAATATAAGTGTTGCTCTTCTTCATCAGCTGAAACTAAAATCAATGATGACATCAAAATTTTTGTTTTAATCAGCTCTTCTGGTAGATCCGTTATTCGAATTTTGACGAACTTTACAACAGCGTCAAGTGGGAGTGCTTCAGAAGCACAGACTGCAAAGAATAAAAACGCCTGACAAAGAACTTCATCAGTTTCAACTGCTCGTTCCATGGCCATTTTGACGGCGGTCGCGGTTGTTTTTGAATAAGCTAGACTCTCACTGACAAGAACATTCTCCGTCGCTTCTCGCTGGCTTTTTGTTAATCCTTCCAGGTACATATTCCAGTTGTAGTTTGGAGACCCATTTTTGATGACAGTGTGGACATAATAGGCAGCAGCCGCTAGGGCCAGAGGCTGATAATCGAGAACCCTTGCAACATGCGTTGTTTGTTTCCCACCAGAAATCTTCGAAACTTTCTCCAACAACTCCACTGCGTCAGCTGGTTGCATTCCTCGACTGAGCGATTCATGGTAAGTATGAGGAGTATTAAGCGGAATTGCAGAGCTATCTTGAGTAGTGATCAGCACTTGACCATGGCCCCATTCCTCGCTGCCAGTTTGAGGCAGAAAACTGCGCACTGATTTTAAGTCGACTACGTTGTCGGCTATAAACAACCAATTGGAGTACTTTCGAACTTGTGGTAATATCAAACATTGAATCTGTTGAATTGTTTCCCCTGGCTTCTCTTGTTTTGAGGTTTCAAGGGTAGTCAAGGTGTATTCTGTAATTCCAAGCTGTTTACCAAGGGTGATGTAAGAATCAGCAAGTGTTTTAATGTTTTCTGCATTGAGGGTGGCGACAAACGTCATTTCCTCAGCGTTGTCTGACCTTTGTGAAAAGAACTCGTGTCCAAGTTGACAAGCAAGCTGACTTTTGCCACATCCGGGATTTCCCGAGAGATATATTGTGCTAACTACCCCCTCAGCGTCATTGTGAAGTTCCTGCATTTTGTTTGTCACCCTTTCTATGTCAGTGCCACGCCTTATGACTTCGTGTGGTGGTTTAAATGCCACAAAACAAAATGACTCGAGCCTCAAGTTTAGTTCCTCTGTGAGAGCCTTGTTTTCTTCTTTTGTAGACCGCAGCTCAGCTTGTGTGTTTTGTAATGATTCCTCTGTTGCCTCTAAGTGAAGTTTAGTCTGACCCAAGACGGTTTTTGCTTGGTCCAAATCGTATTTTGTCTTATCCAAATCCGATTTTGTCTGGTTCAAGTCTAGTTTTGTCTTGACCAACTCATTTTTGAGATGCAAAACTTCCTTCTTCAAGTTTTCGACTTCTTCTGTCGGAAAGTTCGTCTGGTTCTTAACATCTTCGATCTCGTCAATGGGAAGACGCAAAGCTGTGAAAGCATTTGACACTCTTCCTACATAAGTTTGAAACTCGGCATCAGTAAGCTTAGCCTCATTAATATGAGCGATATCGTTACGAACTTGCCGAATATCGTCGATAGCTGATCTGACCGCTAAGTTTAGGGTGGTGCCAATGCTATCTGAGTACAAGATCGCAAAAAACAAACAACTACAATCCCAATCTGACGTGTCGCCGTTCTGTATTGTCGCCAGATATCGCGTGTTCTTAGTGCGACTCTTTCGAGATTCCTTGTTATAGAAGTCGCGGCCATTCTGTAGTGTGTCTTTCCACTCTCCAAGTGGAGCTGTCTTGTAAAGAAAATCCCATTCGTTTCTAAAGATCTGTCGCAGTCCCACCGGAACCAAGTTGAATGCAACGTGGCAGATTCGAAAGTAGTTTAGTTGTTCCAGTGAGTACTCCATCGTGTGTGACTCTGAAAAAGTAAAACCTAATCTTTTTAGTGAAACAGCCAAACTTATTCTTCGTCTTACACAGTATGTAAGATACAAACTTCTAAGAAGCCAGAGTTCAATAGCATTACCCTATTTTGCCGACTCGAATCCGGGGTGTAACACTGACGTGGGTGTTATGGAAAGGGAACAGTGAAAATTGGTAATTTTCCGCACGTCCTTTTAGCAATTTTGTTCTTAGTTCAACTTTACTAGAAGAGGCAAGAAATGATATTCAAGTAAATTACAGCAGAAACATAAGAACCAGCGCTAGCATCGTAAAAAAGCCAACGTAGACTATTGCAACGACTATTTTAACACAATTAGATTTTGTTTTCTAGCAAATAATTTCGATATATTCTTAGTGACTTTTCCACTTAACTGACCAGCCAGGTTCAAAACAAAATGAGTAATTTTTAGTCACTGTAAAATCGCTTTTTAATATTAAACCTAATATTGAAATTGCAACCGCCAAAAAGGCTGAAAAAAGGAAGCCACATACGAATGGCGCATGTGCCCATCTTCAGCAAAAAGCGTTTCTGAAGCTAAAACATTTTCCGAGATCAAGCGAAAGAAATCAACCGAAAAATCTGTATAGTGGTAGCATACTTAGAGTCATGTTCATCGAACATTATGTACCTGTCATTTTGTTAGTGAGGGAATAAGCTACTCTCAAAATCTGGGACAAATCCTGTGAGGCTTGTTCCGAAATCAAAACACTCCCGTAGTGCGGATGTCGGGACTTTTTCAAGTATCAACGGGAAGCAAAAGTTCGGAATGCGGACAGGGGAAAGATGTATTGAATAGCCCTTGACGTCATTGGAAAGTGGAAATTGAAAATCTAGCAATTTACCCTTCGCCTTCTTAATTCACTCCCCCACAAACAAATAAACACTGTTTGCGTGCCTATTCTGAGCAATTCTGTTTTATTTTAGCGTTACTGGGGGTACAGGCAGGATCGAGATGACATTTACACACTATTACAACACACGCACAAGGACTATCACAATCTCGTTCCCTTGGCTTTTCCCTCACTTGGGGTGGGGATCAACACCGTAAATAAACCAATTAAACGTATTTGCGACGACTACATTTTTAATTAATTAATTAATTAATTAATTATCCTCTCCCCGTCGGGGCTTTTCAGGAAAAATGATAGGAATACAAATTATGAAATAAACATTAACAAAATTTTTGTATTCCAGTCGGTTTTATAATCTTAATCTAACCCGACCAACCAGCTATAGTTCAATACAAAATGGGCTATTTTTAGAGACGTTGTTACTTTGTAACAGCTTAAAAGACAACTAACTGATTCACAAACAAATGGAGCGTGTTCCCAGCTTCAACAAAACTGAAAAGCGTTAATGAACCGAAAAACTTGTCCGAGATCAAGCGAAAGAAATCAACCGACAATTCACATAATCATAGCATTTGTGTCATGCGTGACAACCATATCAACCCGCTCAACCTAAAAAGATATTCACTTCGTCATTTCGTCATTTCATGTTTTAAACACACGCCCGTTTCTCGACTGGAGATACGATAAAACTGTCCTTTATAATCAAAATGACTGTTTACTTGAAAAAAAAAAAAAAGATTCAATAATGCTATAAAGCGAGTGTTTTGACTCTGAAAATCGATCGCCATGAAATTAAAGAATGCTCCGGTGAATGGTCATGCAGATTACAGCAGATAATTTGTCATGTCGTTTGACGTGAAAAAGTTTTGCGATGATCGCTGCTTTCGATATTTTGTAAGGCCCCAGGTTAGAGTGGAAACTTAAAAATAAAGAAAACGCTGAATGTTGTTGTTACGAAAGGGTCGGAACATTTTACTCAAATCACGCAAACTCCTACAGGTCACGATATTACGTGTGTTGTAACAGAACAATCTCTCGAACCTGCTTTGGAGAGGAAGAAAAATAGCGAAGACCTAAGGATGGCTTACGAGAGAGGTTAAAATCCTCACAAATTCTTTCAGAGTGTCTAGTACGCTTTTTTTCGTGATCCTAGCGATAAATAATATGCTAAGATCTTTCTCTTCAACGTTGAGACCAAAGAGACCCATTCGTTACCCAAAGGTTTTGCACCCAATCCAAAACTATCAGTATGTTAAGCATCACCACTGTACGTACCTGGTCTCGATTTAACGACGCTGAATTTCACTATGGGGAGCAGAACATCAATCCTGCCTCATCAGGTTAAACAACTAGACGGTACAAGACGTCGGAAGGCTTACCAAAACATGAATGCTTATCACAATGAAAGCGGAAATTCTTGTGCATTGACGCGTTTCTAGTCACGAGTTACACCCAGCGCGCGAGGATTTTACGTCCTGTTGCCTCATAAAACCAGGTTTTCCCGCCTTTTTTCCTTTTCTTTGACGACTGAGAATTGTTTTTCCTCCTTCTTTTTGAACAGAATCACCCATTAATGCTTCAAAAAAAAAAACTACGCACGTAAGTGGATAATTCACAGGTACTGTCAGGAATAGACTAGCACGAAGGAGTGTTCCGTTCAAGAATATTTGTAAGAGGCCATCAGTAAGTATGTCAATGTTCTCTACGTTCAGAGTGGGCACTAGGCCTTTACACATTCTGCTCTAAAAAAGGGCTATTCCGCTCAAAAGAATCCCCCCCCCCCCCCAAAAAAAAAAGACTTATCTGCTCGAAATTATGCTCCAAAAGTACTTTTAAGGTGCTAAGGTACTCTAGACTACCTTTTTTTCCAAAATCAAACTCATGCAGAAGAAACCACCATCATGCAACTCGTTGCCATGAATGATGACAAACACAAAGATGTTTGAGTCTCTTGTTGCCATGGTAACAGAACAAGCTTTTGTCAGATGTCTTAAGTAGTGTTTACCCGGTAACAATAAATGAGCAAAAACATTTAGTCAGTGAGGCAAGAAACAATTTTTTACAAATTATCTTTGTATTGATCTATGATATGAACCTAAACTTGTGGACTGGCTCTTGTTATTTGCAGAGAGAAAAATCTTCAAAGTTTCACTTTGCCATAAAATGGGTATTTTGTGCCTATACCTACCATCAATCTTTCAGATGTTATGAAAGAACAATTCAACAGATTGGCTTTATTTTGGTTCATTGCATAGAAGGTTTGTTACCTCAAATTTGATCCCTAAAAAGCTGGTAAAAGTAAAATAATGGAAAGTAAATAAGTGTTGCCATCAACAAATCCCAAGCCAGTTTCACATTTCAAACCTGCATAAGGTCACGAAAAAAATTGCTGTAAGGTTTTGCCTTTTTTTTCCAGCAATATCAGTGCAAAAGTGTTTTTTACACATGAAGCAAAGGGAAAAAATCAAACAGGCATGACAATTGAATGAAAGTCTTACCTCGCAAACGAGCAGTCTGGACAAATCTTTTTTCAACTGAATCCTTTATTAAGAAAGTAAACATTACAAAACAGCTCTTCTGCTTCCAAATTAATGAGGGATTTTTGGGGGAAAAAGGCAAACAAGAGCTCTCTCAGCTCCCTTTTTATCAACAACCTCAACCAAGCAGCCAAACAGCAATAATCTGACCCCGTTTAATCCTGGGAGATTCCACATACCTTTGAGCGGGTGAGGCTCCTCCAAAACAATTCACTATTTTCTTCTAAGTCTCTGACCAGGCTTCAATCTTGCACCAAGGGTTGTCCAGGCACTTTCAACTTTCAATGAAACTTCCACCAGTGAAGATTTTAGCGTGGTGAGACAAAGCTCATTTGCTTGAGGCCCCTTGTCCACGAACAACAAACTGTCAGCAGATTGAAGCCAGCATTCGAACAAAGTTTGTTGCATTCGCAGTGCTAATAGGTGGTTCTTTGGAATTGGCAAGGTTTAAGCCTTCTCAGCCCTTGATGATGAGCTCCGGCACCAGCAAATTACTCAAAACACAGTAATTTAGGGCAATTTTGACACATTCTAAGTTAAATTCTGCAAATGATTCGGCCGACCAGCGTGCTGAGTATAGCCACGTGATCAGCTGTCACGTGACAAGATACATGCATAACAATGCCCAGTCCTCCATCAAAATATTTGGAGAAATAAGAGTTTTAATACCCCCACCATCCAACTCACTTTTAGCAAAAAACCTATGATTTCCACACTTTTCTAGGGTACCATACCACATTAAGCTCGAATTATGCTTCCGTAAAAATCAATATTCCTGGGTTCAAAATACTAAAACATGAAAAATGAGACATTAGTATTTCACCTATCTAGGGTGAGGCTAAACCAACATAATGACAAATATGAGAATGAATATATGAGAATCACATATTTGAACTGCGGATGAATGATTAAAGAGGTGACTGATCATCACAGTTATGAACACTACTTAAGCAGTAATGAAAATAAAGCCTGAAGAAAAGTTCAGGCTTGTACGGGATGGTACCGGTATCGCAGAGGTCGTGGGTTCGTATCCCGTACAAGCCTGAACTTTTCTTCAGGCTTTATTTTCATTACTGCTTAAGTAGTGTTCATAACTGTGATGATCAGTCACCTCTTTAATAATGACAAATGCAAGGCTGAGATCCTACGTAAGCTATCAGCATTGTTGTTGGCGGTCCTTTGCTTATTACTTTTACTAAACCAACATACGCGCATTTATTTAATCCTTAAAACTAACATCGGTAATAACTTGTAATAATCTAAAGAGTCCGAGACAACCATCAACCACATCAGAAATCCCTTTGTGCATCCATCTTGGTTTGCTCGGATGCTCGTGCCCAGCTCCCTCTCAGACTCGTTTCCAGGCCCATGAATATGCAAAATGGCCAGAAATGGCCTATTCTGCTCGGATTATGCCCCAATTATATTTTCTGCTCCCGAGGCCCTCTTATGCTCGAAATTGCCTGCAGAATGTGTAAAGGCCTAGTGGGTACAAATATAATTTCCTCAGCGTTATCGAATCAAAGCTGACCGGCAACCTGACTTTTGTCACATCAGGGATTTCAGATCGTGCAGCGTCATCGAGAAGTTGTTGTATTTTGAATTTTGATGGCGTAAGAAAGCAAAATAATCGAGCTTCAAGTTTAGTTCCCGCGTGAGAGCCTTGTTTTCTTGTTTGGAATAATGCAGCTCAGTTTGTGTTATTTTGCAGTGATTCCTCTATTTCCTCTAAGCCAGGTTTTGCATGGTCCAAGGTATATTTTGTCCGGTTAAAGTCCCGTTTTGTCTTGTCCAGCTTATTTGTCAGATGAGGAACTTCCTTCGTGAAGGTTTTTCTTCTTCAGGTGGAAATCTTCACTGAGTCTTAACGTCTTCGACCTCCTTAACAGGACGAGCAAAAACTGTGAAGGCACTTGATACTCTTCCCACATAAGTTTGGAACTCGGTGTCAGTAAGCTTAGCCTCATTAATATGAGCGATATCGTTGTAAATTTGACAAATATTATCGACAGGCGCAGTGACTTACAAAGCGCGCTGGGCTCCCTGGGTCCTAAGGCAGGAGAGGGCACAAACACGCCCCTTCCCACGAACACAAAAACTCTTGGCAAAAATGACCGAAGAATAAGTACATTTCATAAAGATAACGACGAAGATTATAAAAACAATAAACTCCTAAATAATCTAAACCCAAAGAATACGAAGGGAAAACTAGCACCAAATTTAATGAGGAAAAAAAACGGTATACGGAATGCTAAATTCAATCCTAAGTAGCTAAGTAGCTCCTAAGTAGTTCCTAACTGAAGATAAGCTTGTCTACTATAACTTATTAAATACTTAATTACAATAGCTATAACAACGTAACTTCTACGGATAACAGAGATTAATTACAAGAATATTTTAAGTAAAACTAAGTACTAAATTCAATCCTGCTATTAAATCTAAAGTATTTACAAGAATATTTATACTAAAAAATTCTACACACAGTTCTGTTCCTTTCTGTCCTTCCCCTACTGTCCACTCCTTCCTGACACGTAACCGCACCGCCAACCAAACACAATGAGCTAACCGCAACTGTCCCAAATGACCACTTCCTAAACTTCTTCACAAACTACTTCTTCTTCAAACTCCACGAAACATATTACAGCTATGTACCGAAATGTAAGTTAATTAAACAGAACTAATGAAACTGAGAAAAAGCGTGGTTACAAAATCCGTGGTGACACCAGCGCTGGTGTCTGGAGTTAGGGTGGAACCAGTGTAATCTGTGTATAGGATAGCAAAAAAATATAAACAACTACAATCCCCGGAATCACACTCTGATGTGTCACAGTTCTGTACCGTTGCCAGACATTGCGCAGCATCGCGCGACTTCTTGTTGTGGAAATCACAGCCATTCTGGGGGATGACTTTCCACTCTCCAAGAGGTAGGGTTGTCTCGTTTCAAATCGGCCTATCAGCGCTCGGTTGTGGTTGGTTGTGGTTTTGAGCCGTTACTGGCTGCCAAACTCTGATTGGCCAATATGAAAACAACCCGCATGCCTCTAATTCCTTTGATTTTGAGATTTGTCCGGATCCTATCCAGAAAGCCGAATTTACGGCTTTAGCAGCGAATTTCTCGGGAATTATTGGAAGGATGAAGCTCAAATCGGGAGAGAAGTTGAGGCATCATGGCCTAAAATCCCGGACATCGCTCCCGCGGAACGGCAGCGGCTATCTCGTATTACCGAAACAAACATGGCGATTTCGTTTATAAAGAAATGTGTGAGGTGAAATCTAATATTTGAGCTTATTATAACTTCTAGCGTACCTGTATAACTTTCCAAGTTGGAAACGACCAGGTGAAAACATCCTCAATTCCACTATGTAAAATGCATATATTCACCATTTCGGTAACACCGTCCATTTTAAGCATGTTTTTAGCCGTTCTCTCGCTCTTTTTGCCCTTCTATTTTCTGTGGGAAGTTGTTGAAGTAGCAGTCCTCCACCGCAGCTGGGCGAGTTTCTTTTCAAGTGGTCGATTTTTTCAAGTTCATTCCTTAAAGTTGGCATCGAGTCCCACATACACAGCGATTTTCAGGGAGATTTAACACGATTAACCGCGTCCACTTTGACGATGAAAACACGGATATATGAAGTTAGAAAAGGAGAAGCATTCCTGACCATCATAACTTGCCGTTCAACAAGCGATATCTCGGCCAAATGTGCCTCAAATGTCCCTCAAAAGGCATCGTTCGATAGCTTTTTACGTGGATTTTGTCCTCCATTGCTCGTTTTGGCAATACCTTCAGCCAGCGGCGTTCATTTGACCATAAACATGTCTGTATTTCACCCCTCGATCTGTCCTAAAAATATGAGCCGGGAGATCATTGCTGAAATCAGCGGTTAAGGCCATTACGCGACAGCGAGAATGTAAGTCGCACGAAATGTAATGTCCGAGATTTCTGGCCATGCTTCTCATCGATCAGGAACCGTCGTCAGTTAGGTGAGATTTTCAATAATTTGCTGTTATCTCAATTTACCTTAATTTATCTTAATTTACTTTTTTTGCCTAAGTAATTGTAGGATGTCGTTTTTTTTAAAGCTTTTTTCTTTGTGAAAGATGTAATTTTTATTTAAGAGTAATTAATAAACTGTCTATTATTATCATCATCATCATCATCATCATCATCATCATCATCATCATCATCATCATCATCATCATCATCATCATTATTATTATTATTATTATTACGACCGTAGCCCCATTGAAAGATTGTCCCAAAACATTTATGTTTTTTTGGCATTTCCAAATTGAATACTTCAGACTCCGTTCTCGTTCTGGCAAAAGGTACATTTTCTGTTGAAGAACAGTGAGTTGGAAATGTTTATTTTACCCACCAGTTATCACAGCCAGCGCAAACTCATGATACAAGAAGGGGTATTTTAAAACATTCTTACAGTTATTTAGATGTTTAAAGGGAATGAAATATACATATTTCTTAACATTAAATAAAGCAAAATATCGTTTGTTAAACACAAGTAAAAAAACAAACTCATCCCTGGTGAGTTCGTGCTCACGTGCTCGTGTATACCTCACTGTCTTATGGAGTCCAGTGATGAGTTTCTTTTAATCATTTATTGAACAAAAGATAATAGTTTCCTCTATTTCATTTTAAGAAACTACGATATTTTATTCCCTTTACAATTAAATTTTTTCAGTAATGCGCTAACTGAATTAAATCGTCAACGGATCCTCTGTTGTCACTAAACATAAATACAATGTATGTAGTCTAACTTAGCCGAATATCTAATTTCTTGTGCTGCCATTTACTTGACCATGGCGGTGTCCAACCAGAAAGCTTTCGCTACTTTGGCCACCGCTCACATATAAACTTATTCCTTAATGGTAATGGTAATGGATTTATATACCGCACATATCACATAGTTTAATGGCGGTTTACAATTCTTCTCTAGGGTGAGATCGGACGTAAGCATCTAAAGGCGCCCCTGGCGGCTTAACACTCCTTAATGCTTCATTATTGCCATTTCTCTACCTTATAAACTGTATTTAAATACCCTTTGTAGTTTAAATAAATAAAGAATTGAATTGGAAAAGAAGAGAACACAATAATTCGAGAATTTCTCCATCGCACTAGGGATTAGGGCACGTTTTGGGCAAGAAAATGTCACCTGGTCATGGTTCTATTAACAACAATACAATAAACAAACACAGTTCCACAATTAAACAAGAACACAGCCACAGCAATCTCGTCTCATACTTTCGCTCGATTGTCTGCTGCTACCTATGAGCTCATCTGCTGCTGTGCATTTCTCAAAAGAGCTTACTACTTCGGGGTGATCTTCATTGAGAATCGTTCCGTCAGTCATCAACGCCGCCTTTTCGTACAGTTCTTTGGCTTGATTATAATTGCCTAATTCTTCGTACACCCCTGCGAGGTGGTAATAGCCTGTCGCTACATAGGGATGGTCTTCTCCTAAAAACTTTTTCCAAATGAGCAATGCTTTTTCGTGGAATTCTTTCGCTTGATTACACTCACGAACTTCGTGGTAGAAACATCCAAGGTTGTAATAGGATGCTGCTACATGGATGTGCTCTTCGCCAAAAATATTTCTCCGCATCATCAATGCCTTTTCGAGGAGTACTTTGGCTTGATTGTATTCGCCAATTTCTAGGTACACAAGCCCTAGGTTATTGGTCGTCATTCCGTTGCGCTGCTCTTCACCCAAAATCTCTCTATCAATCATCAATGCCTTTTCGTAGCATTCTTTGGCTTGATTACATTTTCCCATATAGTAGTACGCCATTCCCAGGTTGTTGTAGCTTGTCGCAACGTCGCCATGTTTTTCACCGTGGATCTTTTTCAGAATCATCAACGCCTTTTCGTTGAATTCTTGGGCTTTATCATATTCTCCAGCGTCACTGAACACATATCCGAGGTCGTCATAGCTAATCGCTACTTTGTGATGCTCTTCGCCGTAAATACTTTTCCAAATCATCAACGCCTTTTCGTGGAATTCTTTGGCTTGATTATGTTCTCCAATGCAGCTGTAAACATCTCCACTTCTACTGAAAACCTTTCCTTTCAGTAAGGCTCCTTCACCAAAGTCACTTATGTTGTCTATTAAGCTACATGCTTGATCCACAACGGTTTTTGCTAGCGCAAAATCACATAGACTTGTACAAGCGTCAGCGAAGGAATCTAGCCAGTCGACAACTTTGTTAACAGTTATGAAAAGCGTAGCCTCCTTTACAAACACCTTTATCGACAAAGTTAAATGAGACGTCATCTGCTCGAGAAGCGATTTGCAGTGGATAGTCAGCTGACTCAATAGTGCGCGATTTTCTGTACTTAAATCAACTACGGTTTTAAAAATTTTGACAGCATCTGCTATGTTCTGCTTTTTATCCCATGATTGCAGTTTAGAAATCAAATCGTGTTTTAGCACTGCATGTACAATGTTATGCAATCCTAAACATAGGCGTTGCTCTTCTTCATTAGCTGAAACTAGAATCAAGGAAGACTTTAAAATTTTTGTTTTAATCAACTCTTCTGGTTGATCCGTTATTCGAACTTTGACGAACTTAACAACGGCCTCAAGTGGTAGAGCTTCAGAAGCACAGACTGCAAAGAATGAAAACGCTTGACAAAGAACCTCATCAGTTTCAATTGCTCGTTCCATGGCCATTTTTACAGCCGTCGCGGTTGTTTTTGAATAAGCTAAACTCTCGCTCACCATAACATTCTCAGTCGCATCTCGCTGGCTTTCTGTTAACCCTTCCAGATACGCTGTCCAGTTGTAGTGTGGAGACCCATTTTTGACGACCGTTTGGACATAATAAGCAGCAGCTGCTAGGGCCAGAGGCTGATAATCGAGAACCCTGGCAACATTTGCTGTTTGTTTCTCACCAGAAATCTGGGAAACGTTTTCCAACAACTCCACTGCGTCAGCTGGTTGCATTCCTCGACTGAACGATTCATGGTAAGTATGAGAAGCATTAAGCGGAACTGCAGAGCTATCTTGAGTAGTGATCAGCACTTGACCATGGCCCCATTCATCACTGCCAGTTTGCGGCAAAAAATTGCGGACTGAGGTTAAGTCGACAACGTTATCAGCTATGATCAGCCACTTCGAGAATTGTCGAACCTTTTGGAAAATGAAACGTTGAAGTTGCCAAATTGTTTCACCAGGCTTCTCTCTTTTTGATGTTTCTAGCTTAGTCAAGGTGTATTCCGTAAGTCCTAAATTTTTGCCGAGATTAATGTAAGACTCAGCAAGGGTCTCAACGCTTTCTGCATTTAGTGTGGCAACGAACGTCATAGCGTCAGCACTATCTGAAAATAACTTGGAACCAAGTTGACGGGCAAGCTGACTTTTGCCACATCCAGGATTCCCTGAAAAATATATCGTGCTGACTTCTCCATTAGTACCATTGTAAAGTTCTTCCATCTTGTTTGACAATCTTTCAATGTCACTGGAACGTCTAATAACTTCATGTGGTGGTTTTAGTGTTAAAAAACAAAATGGCTTGAGTGTGAAACTTAATTGCTGGGCAAGAGTCACATTTTCTTCTTTTGCGGAGAACAAATCTGCCTTTGTCTTTAGTAGTGCGTTCTTTGTTGTTTCTAAGTTAGCCTTTGTCCGATCCAGGTCGGATTTTGTCTCATCCAAGTCAGATTTAGCTTGATTTAAATCACTTTGTAGATCAAAAACATCAGTTTTCAGGTCTTCGACTTCCTTCGTTGGAAAGCTCGTCTGGTTCTTAACGTCGTAGATCTCCTTAACAGAAAGACCTAAAGCTGCAAAGGCACTTGAAACGTTTCCTGCATAAGTTTGGAACTCAGCATCAGTAAGCTTAGCCTCACTAATATGGGCGATATCATTGCGCAATTGACGAATGTCATCGACAGGAGTTCTGGTGGCTGGACTTAGGGTGGTGCCAATGCTATCTGAGTACAGGATCGCAAAAAACAGACAGCTACAATCCCACTCTGACGTGTCACCGTTCTGTATTGTCGCCAGATATCGCGCATTCTTCTTGCGACTTTTCCGAGATTCGTTGTTGTAGAAGTCCTGGCCATTCTGTGGTGTGTCTTTCCACTCTCCAAGTGGAGTTGTCTTGTAAAGGAAATCCCATTCGTTTCTAAATATCTGTCGTAGTCCCACCGGAACCAAATTGAACGCAACGTGGCAGATTCGAAAGTAGTTTAACTGCTCCAATGAATATTCCATTGCAAATGACCCTGTAAGAGAAATTCCTCTACTTTTTAAGACCTTAATTTGAAAATGTTAGTAACAATAGGTCGCCACTAGAATGAATACGTACTTAAAAATCAGGATACCCTTGAACACCTGTATTTTTAAGCGG
Source organism: Pachyseris speciosa (assembly GCA_016490735.1). Classification (NCBI taxonomy): domain Eukaryota; kingdom Metazoa; phylum Cnidaria; class Anthozoa; order Scleractinia; family Pachyseridae; genus Pachyseris; species Pachyseris speciosa. The sequence continues at coordinate 582,491 of JAEMWC010000089.1, read as the reverse complement.
TCCCCAGACATACGCTAGATATAGCTACAGTTAGTGAGGGCGATGTGAGACCTGACCGCTCACGAATGCAGCCTTGCAGTGCCACATTACCAACGAAAGTCTTATTTTAAATCACAGAGGGGTTTTGTTTTTTACAGTAAAAGGGGCTGTCACTGAAAGCTTTTGCACATGAGGGCTGTTTCACATATACATATAACTTTTGTAAATAGATTTACATACTTAGTCGAAGGCCACAGATTTTCAGTTTTTACAGGCGCATATCCTTATTAATTTATTCTTACAGACAAAACTGTTAACACTTTCGGAAAATCGAACGATAATCCGGAGAAAAGTTTTTTCCAGCAAACGAATTGCAAGAGTGAAGCTACCAACAGATTGCGCGCTATTTTTTTGAAAATATTGGCATGGAGTTTGGAATAAACCAATCCATGTTGACGAACAGTGGGCTAGTTTGGGCAGGTCTATTGTTGCTATTTTACTAGAGTGACGCTCATTAGTATGCCTATACACTGATTAGTATGCAGGAATCCACTTTTTCGAGGGAATCCTGCATATGTATCCACTTTTGCGAGGGAATCCAAAGGGAATCCACAAAAAAGGAAAATTCAATGAACATATAGTACTAAAGATGACTTTCAACATCACTTAGTAACAAGACTACATATACGTATTGCCTCGTTCAACAAACATGAAATCATGGGTCAGCTAGATTTTGCACATGGCGAAAATGGGCAAATTGTCGCACCAAGTGATTAAGCCACATATATGTACTGTCTCGTTCTACAAGCATCAGTTGTGAGTGGTGAACTGCGAAAACAGTGGGGAATTGTCCTAAAAAAATAACTAACAGCAGCACCAAGTCAGCGAACGATCAAACTACATATACAGTAAAACCCCACAACTAAGAACCTGGATTTTTCCAAGTCAGGCTAAACAGGTTCTTATATAAATGGTAGTTAGCACAAGTTTAGGCTATTTAAGGTTCTTAAATAGGTTCTTATTTTCTGAAGAAAAAAATACAATATAGCTAAGAGTATTTAATTTAGTGGTTCAGCTTATTCCTCTTATAAAATCTGCACACCAAATTAGAAGATATGTAAAACTGACCATAAAAAGAACTAAAACATTGACCTCAAGAACCTTGAAGTCTAACTTTAGAACATAACATACATTTATGGTAATTCCTTGTCCTATTACAATTGGCATTTACATTGTAGTTGGAGTGATAAGGCACTTTGTCTCCAAAGAGGATTCTGAATGTTGACTTATCTTATTTGCCCAAGTGTACAGAATTTTTTCATAGATTTAAGAAAATGAGAACCTGTTTCAAATTTTAGGCTAAACAGGTTCTTATATAGAGGGGGCTTAACTGGCAAATTTTAGCCTAACAGGTTCTCAAACTCCAGGTTCTTAGTTGCGTGGTTTTACTGTATGTGATGCCTCGCTCTATAAGCATAAATTCGTGGGTTATATTAACTTCATTCTAAAACTTAAAGAATGACTTTAAACAGCCCTGATGGTCAATTTGGCGAATAGGACTAAATTCGCAAATTCGTGTCAAATCCACAAACCCATGGCCATGCAAATAAGGTTCAATATGAAGTTTACAAACTTTCCACATACCAATATTATTTGGAAGAGAAATGTTAACAGAAGTAAAGGAAAATGTGGCATTGTCCTCTCGTAATTCTGATCCATAAAGTAAAATTTGCATGACGGAAACGTGAAACGTCTTTATGAGGTCACTGCACCCAGTCAGCTGTGGTTCTCTTGCGAGTAATAAACCATAATGAAGCCAAGTATTACTATGACCCCCAACCCAGCATTGCCTACAGGATGAACTTCAACCACTCCTGCTTTAACTCTTATTGTAATTTTCCACATTTTCCTGTATCGCTCAATTAGGTATACAATGATAAAACTAAGATCAAAAAGTCAGAGTTTCATCAGGGATTTGAAGTTTCAAGAAAATACTTCAGGAAAGCATTTCCCCAATTCAATTTTATTTCGAGGTAATATGGGGAGTTGGGTACTAATTAAACAGTATCACGTTATTTGGCAACTTTATAAAAAGGTAGGTGTCTTCGCATCAATTGAATTCCAAAAATAATGGTCTAGTTTTGTTATTAAAGACTATTTGAAGGTATTAAATCTGTTTCCTGTCGCCTGTTGCTACATATGGCAAGGATGGAAATGGATGGAAATTCGAAAACATTGGCCAATTTTTTCATGTTTTGATGCTACGTCTTCAAAAAATATCCTCAAGAAATTCATTATGGTTAGCCCTCTCTGATAAAATTCATTTGCTATCTTTGTCGTAGCTTTACAGAAGCATTTTGTTTATCAGTAAAGCCTCAAAGTAATGATTTCCTAAAACAGCAAAATCCTCGTGACACTGCCCCTTTAAACCTCGTTCATGTTTACATAACGTATATTTGGGGTTCTTGTGACATTTTCAAAATAGCGTCTCCAAAGGAGCTCACGGGATTAA
>JAEMWC010000089.1:557500-575000 GCA_016490735.1 Pachyseris speciosa | reverse complement strand
TCATATTGCCTTTTGCCATCAGCAGATGAGGTTGAGCTATTCTTCATAGCCAATACACAAGCCTCCTTCATGGCAAGTTCCCATTTCTTTACGTAATCTGCACGGGTCAGATTTGAATTCTTACACTCAATTCCAAACATTAAATCGACTGGGAGACATGGCGAACGACCAAATAATAGGTAAAATGGGAAGAAACCAGTTGCATCATTTCTGGTGCAATTGTAGGCGTGTACGACTTTGTTCAATGAATCCTTGCACTTGTGTTTCTGGTTCTCTGGTAGAGTCCTCAGCATGGATAACAAAGTCTTGTTAAATCTTTCAGCCTTCCCGTTTCCTTGTGGATGGTACGGTGTGGTTCAAAGACGCGTAATTCCACTAAGCTTTTGCAATCCGTGAAAGAGTTTATTTTCAAACTCCCGTCCCTGATCGTGAAATATCTGTGCTGGGAGACTAAATCGAAGCACAAAGTCATTGTATAAGCGCTCAGCTGCAGCTGTGCTTGATTTGTTCCTGGTGGCGTAGGCCTGAGCAAATCTGGTGAAATGGTCAACAATAACTAAAACGTACTCGTAACCACCAGCTCCAAATGTAAGAAGTCAATGGACACTAATTCGAGGGGTGCTGATGTGGTGATATTCTGGAGTGGTGCACGAGTAGTCAAATTAGGTTGTCGTTGTTTGAGACATGGACAGACTTTAGTCACAAAGTGGACAATGTCATTCTCCATATTCCGCCAATAAAATCGTTCCTGGGCCAAATGTACCACACGTGGTGCGCCTAAGTGTCCCATCCCCTGATGAAGTTCTTTAAAAATTAAAGAGTAAAACTTCCAAGGTAGTACTAACTGTGAAAATGACCCACTTTTCCTGTACAGGAGTCCATCTTTACCTTGATAAAGTGTATGTCGTTGTCTCATCAAGATCCTTGCGGCTGGCAACTCATTTTTAGTCCTTTTTCTTGAAATTCAGAACCCTACCAATGACTGGGTCTTGCTCCTGAGCATTCACAAGTTCAGCCCTGCCAATGGTGCCTATAGCATAATCAATGTACTCTTCATCAAGGTTCAAGAGACTGGTATCATGGTTCACTGCAGACACCCAAATGGCATCTCCACGTTCTTGGGCTCCTACCCCTACACAACCAACAATGATGCCATTGTGTGAAATGACCTCAGTACATGTTTCCATATAGGAGGCAATGTCCATCGGTATTCTGGAAAGGGTGTCTGCATCCTTGTTTGAGTGCCCCGGTCTGTACTTTATTGTAAACGAAAAGTTTGCCAACTCAGATACCCATCGATGACCGGTGGCATTTAACTTGGCTGTTGAAAGTACATATGTAAGCGGGTTGTTATCAGTGTAGACAACAAAGTGGGGTGCATGGTAAAGGTAGTCTCTGAAGTGTTCACAAACAGCCCACTTCAGGGCCAAGAACTCAAGTTTCCCTGAATGGAGATGGTAGTTCTTTTCTGCTTTTGAAAGAGATCTTGAGCCATAACCAGTAGCACACATCTTGCCATCTTGTTTCTGACACAACACTGCTCCAAGTCCCTGCTGAGACGCATCAGTGTGCAGCACAAAAGGTTGACTGAAATCAGGGTATCCCATAATTGGAGGATTTACAAGACGATCCAAAAGTTCTTCAAGAGCGTTTTGATGCCACTCCTCCCAAACTGGTTGTGATGATGGGACAGTTCCATGGTTGAGAGAACTCTTACTTTCCTTGATAGGTTTGGCTGTATCCCCCGATGTTCACTGTAGTAACTGGAAGAGTGGGTGTTTCAAGCTCATGGCCCATATTAGAAAACCCTAGGGAGATTCATTTGATTCGTGGCGCAAGACAGACAGTTTTTGATAAAGTTCAGTTCCAGATTTCTGTTTAAAATGGGCTTTCATGATTTGTTTCAAACGACACAAAGATAAATCCTGAATCATCTCCAGATACGATCTCAGTGGCAGACTAGGGCTTACAGCTCTAATCACCGCTTCTACAACGTCACTTTCTTTGTAACCTGCCTTAATCTCTGTCAATCTGTCGCGCCAAACTGACAAAGGAAAGCCCATCCTTAAAATTATCTCCAGCAATGACTCCATGTATTTTAAACTCTCGCTTCAACACCTGACCAACATCAACGTTTACCTTTCTCTCTGTACCCTGTGCCTTTCCTACTTCGTCGTTGACTGTCTTCTTAACTCGTCTTTCATTTTCGCCTGTTGACTGTCTGTAGTTGTTTCCTTCTCCAGCGGCGGTGGCTTTCCAGTCACGAAAGCAACAAGACCCGCCAAAATCAAATTCACTCAATTTCTTGTCTTCCGCTTCGTCCAAATCTCTTTCGATTTTCTCAGGAATTCGTTTCGAAAGCACCAGTTTCTTTAATCCTTTGCTTTCCACTCCTAAGTGTTCCTCCAATTCCATCAATCCTTCAAGACTGAGGGCACAAATCTTTGATTCGAGTTGAAGATGAATCTCGTCGATTCCGTCTCCCGCCATAATGTCTGTACCCTCGTGCGAAACTTGACAAACACAATCTCACGGAGAACCAGCAAGAAACAGAGGTTTAACCTCAGCCAGATAACGACTTTTCCCCACATGGACATATCCACATATGTTGATACCAAAAGCAACCGAAGCACAGCATCGCAAAGTTGGTGTTATCGAAGCCGAGAATCGTTCGCAGGTTGACACTTCAAGTAAAACGAATATTCCGCTTTCTGGTCACTACATTCGGGCAAACTTCTCCCGAGTGACTGAGTCCTGACAGGGTCGCCAAAATGTTAACTCGGTTTCTCGGAAAACAAGCGAAAATATACGAAAACAAACCATACTTTGCTTGCTCAACTCTACTTTACTTTTTATCCTCTTGACCTCGTGGTCAATCTCGTACCCGGAGTCCTCAGGCTCTTTGGCCAGCGGTTAGTCGCCAGGAGAGACTCTGGGATGATGGACCGGCCATTTTCCTAATCTCGTACCCAGAGTCCTCAGGCTCTTTGGCCAGCGGTTAGTCGCCAGGAGAGACTCTGGGATAATCCTTAGTACGTGGTGTCTTAAATCAAATTGTCATGAAGTGTTCTCATTGGTAGAGCAATTCTACTCGGCCATATCAAACCTCTAAATGATAATTACCTTACGTGAAACACCACGGACCTACCGGGATAATAGAGAGATTAAGTTCGAGGTTTTTCGGCACTTCCCGCAAACCGCGAACGTCTAGAAATCACGTGACCAGTGCCTTGCTGTCAGGTTTGTGGTTTGAGGTTCACGTTTGAGGTTTTTTGCACCCTGAAACATCACAATCCCACGTTTGAAAGGAAATGCTACCTTTTAGAACTCTTTCGCTTATTGATTATCGAATTCTTTTTCATAGAAACGTAATTTTGAAGACGATTTCTCAGCTCAGATAGAAGTGAACGAATGAATGAAAACAAACATGGCGGCCGGCTATTTGTTGTTAGAACCAACCACGAATCTTAAGCCCCGAATATGGGCAGACGGTTAACGTAAAACCGCTAACCGCAAACCGCGGTTTGCTGTTTGCGGTAAGATGGCCAAACCTGTATCTTAATCTCTCTAATGGGCCCGCCATTTTCCCAGAAAATCTGGGGTAAAACAATGGAAGCCGTTATGGGCCAGCCAATCAAAAAATCTCGTACCCAGAGTCCTTTGGCTCTTTGGCCAGCGGTTAGTCGCCAGGAGAGACTCTGGGATAATAGAAAAAAATCAATTTTTTTCATTGGCTGGCCCATAACGGCTTCCATTGTTTTACCCCAGATTTTCTGGGAAAATGGCGTGTCCATTATCCCAGAGTCTCTCCTGGCGACTAACCGCTGGCCAAAGAGCCTGAGGGCTCTGGGTACGAGATTGCCATTATCCCAGAGTCTCTCCTGGCGACTAGCCGCTGGCCAAAGAGCCTGAGGACTCTGGGTACGAGATTGCCATTTTCCCAGAAAAACTAGGGTAAAACAATGGAAGCCGTTAAGGGCAAGCCAATTAAAAGATTTGAGTTTTTGCCATTATCCCTGAGTCTCTCCGGGCGTCCACCCGCTGACCAAACAGCCCGAGGACTCTGGGTACGAGATTGCCTCGTGGTCCGATCGTCCTTACATCACGTGACTCAACAAAAACTTATCCTCACGGGGGTTTGAAGTGAGTCCCTGGCCCTCACATTATGATATGAAAAACTATTTATATTAAAAAGGAAATTGCGAGTGATCTGGGTAAGACTAAAAATAGCAGTGACATACTAATAAAGTGACAGCTTGTCACTGGTAAGTCGGGTTCAATTCTTGTATAAACAAGGTTTCTTCTATCTTGCAATGGTAATCAGTTTTTCCTGACTCGAGAATTTCAAAATGATCCCATTTTATATTATTTCCTTTAGTCATAATATGATCAGCAATAGCTGATGTGTGTTCATGTTCAGTGTTTTTCTATCCTGCAGACGTCGCTTCGTTTTGCCGATGTAGAAATCATCGCATTCCCAACAACTCGCCTTGTAAACAACCTTTGACCTTTGGGAACGATTCAAGCGATCTTTGTAGGGAAAGAAGGACTTGATACGCCGACCTTGAGATTAACGATAGAATAAAATTTATAAACACAAGATTTAAGGCGTTTCGCGATCTGGTTGCTCTCTAAACCTAAATAAGGTAACAATAAGATCAAATCTATCTTTGGAACGGTAGAGATGGGGAAGTTGAGCTTGCTCCTGTTTTTCTTTAGAACATCGTTCATGTTAAAGGTATTCCACAGTTCCTGATTTTAGAACATGCTGATTTTACATCCCGGGGGCGACTCCCTTATATGGTATGTGCGGCCCCAAAGGGTATAGTTTTTAAGCCGTTTTGGTCTGAAATAGGGTATGGATTTTAACCATTTTGGTCTGAAATAGTGTATGGTTTATATTTGTAAGTTTTACATTGAGTTAAGAACGCTACTTGTGGTTTTTTTTCTCAGAACTTACTGTCCATAATACACTTTCTACATGATCAGATAAAAGCATGTTTTAAACATGACCCACCGCCTCTTTAGTGCATGGCGTTTCTTGGCCCACGCCTTTTCCCCTCATGAAAAGGATGGCGCAACCCCCTCCCCCTGTACTTTATTCAATCCCTTGTTAATATGTGGGGAGGGAAATTAGCTTAGACTTGGAAAACTCGCTCGGCCGCCAGTTATTTGACACTTGCTACGGGCCTGGAGCTTACGTTGCGCGAAAATTTCTCGAAACATTTCACAAATTTGAGATGACTTGAATAAAGAACCAACAATGATAACGTCCGAGTTGTTAATCGGTCCTTCAAATACTGATAACAATCTAATACAGCAATCATTTGCGATCTTCAATCATGTCAGGCGATTCACTTTTCGCGAAATTTCAAACGCCATATAACTACGTTAACATGATTGCGTACTGTGCACTCATACATTTTTGTCTTACGTTATCGCAAACAAATAAAAGAATAACAACAAACAAATCTGAAGCGGAAACTTGTCCGCTGGAGCCCGTTGTTTCGTGGAAAAACAAGAACTTCAAATTGTACTAATATTCTGAAGCGAAGACCGGTAATCAGTTGGACATTGTAACAAAAGTAACTAAGTAACCATGGCTGCTAATGCTTGGGCTCAATCTTTGCTTTGGTAGATTTAAGGGGTAATGCCCGCTACCTTGTGGCCTTAGTGCCTTTTGAGTGGCTTCAGCTTACTTGATCACATTAATTTGTGAAGTATCCTTGTCACTCCAGCCACATCCCACAAGCTTTACGTTTTCATTGCTAAGAAAATATAGACATTGGTCTGTCTCCTTTCGTGACTTGCACAGAAAAGCGTGACCGGAAATGAACACCAACAAAAAGTCACGCTATTACGAGCGATAATATGATCAAACATTTAGTCAATTATAACAAAAGACCAAGAAACTACAATTGGCTGTATAGCTTGTTGAACTTTAGAAAGCCTGCCCGAGATAAACGAGTTTGCAAAGCGTATTCAGTTAAACCTGAGAGCAATTTGCATCAAAAGAACGTACTAATATTCCCTTCGCCTAGATTCAGCCGATCTTTGGAATTCCTGAATTCTTCTAGACTGCGCAGCTGGTGGTTTTTTAATTCTGCCGATTTCGTGTTTGCACGAGTCTTTTTTTTTTTTTTTTTTTTTTCATGTCATGACAAAGAGCAATGACAGTGGCTAAAGTCTGGTCCTGTGCTCACCAAAATCAGTCAATGATTTCAAGAAAACGGCATCTAAAGGACTTGTGTAAATGTGCGAATCGGGGATCATAATAAATTAACCAGTATATTTAGGGACTCTTACCTGCGTCGGTTCCGGGGAGAGTAGAAAATTCAGCGATAGAAATGTCAGGAACGAAGAAGCCTTTCCCCTGCGAATAGAAATTACACGAATCTGGCGTTAGATAACGCCAATCCAACAAGCTGTTAATATTGCTTCACGTAGAAGAAAATGACACGCTAACATTCAATAAACATTCAAAATCACCGCAAGCAGTCACTCAAAACCCAACACAACGTATAAAGCATGTGCCAAATCATCGATCGCACGTACCAGTTCTTTTAGAGTAAGTAGAAGAAGAAAGCTTTAGCTGGGTGAAGAACAGCTGGACTGCTTAACTCGACTGTGCGGCTGATTGACATGGATAAGTACGCTGTCCAAAGCGAAAATATATTGTGTGAATGATCACGCACTTCTATCTGATCAAGAGTTTGAGAACGGAGTTCCACGCCATTAAACATCATTACGTCACCTTTTTTTTCGCCCTGACTTTTTTCTTTTACTGGGAAAATTCCCATTGAAAATGAAAACTGATTTAAATTTTTTTCACAAGCCTAAATTGAAAACTCATAAAATTGCGGAGATGGAGGCATCCAAAGCTCCCAAGCACCATGCGACAACGAGCTATATTTTGCATGACTGTAAAATGTTACACGGTATTGCGAAAGCAAATCAAGGAGTTAAGACTAGTTTGATAACAGTTTGTTTCGTAAATCAAACACGAGGAAATAAACTTAACAAACTATATTTAATAATATTATTATTACAGTTTATTAATCCAGCAATTAAATCAACAAATAGTAACTGCATAATATTCGGGATTCTATTAACCATTTTATCGTAAAAGGCATTTCTAATTGATAAATACTTGGGACAACGAAACAGAAAGTGGATTTCATCTTCGATATCATTCATATCACAAAGACCGCAAAGTCTTTCACATCTAGGGATGTTATCATATCTACCGTTTTCAATTTTAAGTTTATGATTACCAATTCTCAATTTTACTAACGTTTTTCTATTACAGTTTTTATGGTTACATCTAAATAAATTGAGAGTGCATAGTTGTTGAAGTTGATAAGTTGAAGTTGATTTTTATTGACGTGATATTAAATAAATACAGAATTACCTGACCCGCATGTAGCATAGCTGGTCTACGCCCGCCAGGAAATAAGGAAAGATGAAAGACTGCTCAAAAGCATATGTTGTTTTTGAAAGTGCTATAAAATTTTGGTTTTTTTTAGCTGAAGGGTATGTTTCCAGTGATCGATTTATCTCTTTTTCATGACGTCCACCTGCAGGAAAAAAATATCGGAAAACCAATCTCGTACCCAGAGCCCTCAGGCTCTTTGGCCAGCGGTTAGTTGCCAGGAGAGACTCTGGGTTAATGGAAAAAAATCAAATTTCTTGATTGGCTGGCCCGTAACGGCTTCCATTGTTTTACCCCAGATTTTCTGGGAAAATGGCGGTCCATTATCACACAGTCTCTCCGGGCGTCTACTCGCTGACCACAGCCCGAGGACTCTGGGTACGAGATTGTCGGAATACAGCAGCGTAAGAGAGAACCGGGAGGAATTCGTATTAATGTTAAGGTCGCACCGGTAGCGTATAAATATTCCACTAGTCAGCCCCTAGTCTTGATAGTAGCTTTGATCTTGCGTCCTAACACCCTGGCCCACAGGTTAGCCAACATGAATAACGTTGTGAATGATATATGAAATAAATCATGTATGAATTGCGGAAATGAAATCAAATGAAGAACGATCCTCGCAGTTGTGAACGCAATTGCGAAAAGAAGCCTGAAAAAAATTCAGGACTTCAACGGGATGAATAACGTTGCCGCGACAGTCTCGGTAGGGTATCGAGCCTAATTATAATCTCGTTGTAAGCCACATAGAGGCCAATGAACTGTATGAACGGTCTAGCACCTGATTATCTGTCATCCATGTCACAGTAAGATCGGAAGTACATAGTCGCAGCACACGAAGATATGCACAATTACAAATTCCGAAATGTAGAAATTCACTTGCTCAGCCGGCTTTCCAGTATGGTAATAGTCCATATCTGGAACTCTCTCCCCAAGAGTTTAACAGAGCTGAAGTCCATCAAGCCCTTTAAACAAGTACGCAGAAATAGACTTTTCATTAGCTATGTTTTTCTTCTTTCATTGTTTGGCTCTGAAAAGCCCTTACAGGGAGACAAATAAACTTGTTTTATTGTAATGAGAACGTCTGATATGTAGTGCTTTAATTCACCTACCACTCCGCCTGTTAGAGTTAAATAATAACTCACAACACATCCTTTTCAGTGTGAAGATATTAGCGAGAGCCAGTTTGACTGTCGTTTCCTGTAACAGCGACAGAAGGGGCCTTGGCAGACTCTCAGAATGCTCAACACAGAAAGTTGTTCAAACGAGCACCAATGGTTGCGGGCATTGGCTTATCGGAGACGGGTGGTTTGCTCATCACTCGTCCCCACCCAGCCATAAGATTTATGTTAGGATTGGGCCACAGCACCGGGAGCTACGTTTCCTACTCTTTGCACACAGGGTGAGGGTTCCTGTATACTCCCTCCAAGTAATACGTGTGGAAATGAAAGAGACGAGACCAACGGCTGAACGACAGTCGATCACCTGAACTGAGGCAGATGTTGAGCACACAGCCAGTATGACCTTACCAGTTATTTTAAGGTGGCTAGCACCGGTTTCCAACACTGGCATGCGGTCCGGCGTAGGATTTGAACACACACTTTCACTCAGAAATCCGGAGCTCTTACCGCCGGAGCTGACAATCCGGCGGCAATCTTAATAGAGACCTTTTGATCTGCTTACAGGGTTGAGTTAGTAAACTTTTTCCTTTCTTTTGGACAGGAGCAACAGTTCAAGTAAGAAATGTCGGCATTCAGTCTAAGAGTGAGAAAAAGTACTGCTTTTACTGATTTGCCGCGCAATAGGTTCATTACAAAGAATTCGTTTTCTAACATTTTAAAAGAGTCTTTAAGAAAGCACACTATAAAACTGAAACACACATTGGGCTAGTTGGGCTGAATAGCTACCACCAAAACCGACTAAAAAAATACTTTTCGGACAAAAAATGTCTTCGGGAATTTCAGCTACGCACGCCTGATTAAATGATCTCCGGCCCAATACGGTCCATGTGACCAAGTTTAATTCTACTCAAAATAAATCAGTCAGGAAAACGTACTGCATATCAAACAGGTGGTGATATCGTTTCTCGAACGCTGTGATTGGCTACTCAAGACCCATGAAATTAAAGTGAATTTCGAGTGTCAGGTTTTTCACCAACCTTTCAGAAATACAGCAAGTGAGAACCTATTGAGAATGTCTATTTATTTGGCTGTAGGTGAAAACTGTGATTCATCTCAGTTTCAGTGAAAAATTGAGCATGCAATACCAACCGCGATTCACTTCAAAGACTTTGAAATATTCGGGACATTTTGAATGCTACAATCTTATACCTTAAATCTACTAATTGTAACGTCTCCCACAGACGATGATAGAACTTTCTGTGTAGACAGTCAGCACAACCAACGTGCCCGTGATAGAGTTTGTTGCGAGCAATGTGATGTCCTTATTACTTACCGTAAAAGCTCTATTCAGCCCCCCCCCTCTCTAATAAGCCCCCAGTTTGGGACTCGGTTTTTGTGATAAGCCCCCCCCCCCCCTCTCTAATAAGCCCCTCCCCCCTTTTGGGACACGAGATTTTGTAATTATTCCCTCCTCTTCCATCTCACGAAATACACTTTATGCGGTCCAGTTGGTTTGTTGTTAAACAAATATACAAAAAACCACACAATACTGTTTCCTGCTCGGTATCAATTAATGAAGTTTTCCTGCAGTTGTTTGAGATTTGTAATAGAAACTATTTAACACGAAAACGGCGTGTTCAAAGATTTGAAATAAGCCTCCCGCCCTCTCTATTAAGCCCCCCTCTCCAGTAAGCCCTCCGTTAATAAGGCCTGAAATTAAGTAGGCCCCCAGGGGGTCTTAATAGAGATTTTACGGTATATTGTGGGTCCCCATCAGCCCTTTAGCTGTCCTTCTTATCAAATAAAGTTATTATTAAGATCATCATCATCAGCAGCATTTTTGTAATATTATATTACTATTTATTTGTTTATTCATTTATTTTTGTGTGATTGTGCCAGCAGACGTTTCTGACTCTTGGTTACTTTCATTTATAAACACAGAGGCTCAAAACAGGCATCTACCTCACAAAGAAAACTGTGACATTTATCTCTTATGTACTGCAAGTAAAGTTCCTTAAACCCACATCTTCGGAAAATCAACACCGGATCAAAAGTCTTGTCGACAATTCTTAAGCAGCGATCAAAGTTTGGCTTACTCCATACTCGGTGGTCAAGGACCACGACGTTGTCATTACAGTTCTTTAAAGTCTTGTTTTTGTTACAGTCGTCTATGGATATGCGGCTCTTGCACTCGTAGCATTGAAAAAACTCTTTGCCTGGAGGAAAGAAAAAATTGACCAGTCTGTTTTAACACTGACAGAACCACCTTACACCGGATAAAGCAGCACCAATGATTATTTTCCCATTTACCCTACAAAGCTAACAAAGTGCTTAGGATTATATGATTCATAGAGTAAATGGAAAATAAAAGGCGAGCTATTGCAAAAAACCAAAGTTTGCATATACAAGCTAAATAAAAGAGCTCAGGGTTTTTTCCTGTTTTCGGTAAACAAACGAACGAGGTCAGCTTGGCCAGATCGTGAGTCTAACATAAGAGCGAAATAAAATAAGGGCTTGACTGTTGTTTAACACACCAACTATAAGACCTTGTCCCAAGTAAACTTTGACTTGCATAGAAGACTGAACGTTGGCGATAAAACAGGGAGGGAAATTTTTCGTCCCACAAAGTCCCACAAAGAAACCGTAAAACTAACATGGGAAAAACTGGTTTTGGAAGACCCTTTCAAAAAGTTTATAGTATATGATATAACGTGCGTCTGAATCGGGTAGCAAACACATGTTCAGTTTGCAATGAAGAAGACAACGTGTGCGTCACTCTCGAAAATAAAACTTGATATACATAGCATTTTAATTCTCGGCACTAAAAGATAAGGGGTACGAACGCTGAACAAAGAAAAGCACCACGAGAAGTCACTTGTGGTGTCTATCTTAAAAGGCTAAGCTGCAAAAACCTAAAACTCACCACAGTAAATACAAATAATGATCCATTCACCAGAAGAATTACTAGAGAAAGAAAGTGCATCTTACAACGCTTTGTCGTCTTAAGCTGCACCGATAGCAAAAACCACCAACAGGTATGGAAGGCACTTTTGATTGACTAGGAGAAGGAGAATATGTGATGGACCCCAGTGAGTTACAGACGGACGTGTCTTACTTCCTCCCTCTCTGGTGGGTTTGGTTTGTCTCTTCTTGTCTGTCCCTTGATCTCCTCGATTTAGCTTTTTCCAGTAGTTTCAGCATGAAACAGCGACAGACGTCTATTTAATGTTCGGACGTTTATGGTCGCTTAGTAACGTATCAGTAGTTCGAAATATGAAGGGAATTAGACTCAAAATCGCATGGTCAAGCGATGAGTTAAAAAGTGTAAAAAGCAGCCAATGGTCTACAAGAACCATATCCTGAACTGTGGGAAAAGAAAGTGCTAAAATCTTAAATAAATATCTATTCTGGCCAAATTAAATTAATAAACGTCTTTTTCGCGTTTCTCCACTGAAATGATTAAGAGATTTTCAAAGTAAGTAGACCATCGAATTTCAAGGCAGTTAATTATTTTGCAGGAGATATTACCTTCATACTTCTTACTCATTATTCAGTCTTGCAGTCAGACTTAATAGATTAGCAGAATTTTATGAGTCACCGACCTCTCCGACGTTCATTTATCTGCTTTTGCCTCCTCCAAACAAAGGACTCTTAAGTGCTCCCACCAAATTTGAATTTAATTTTATACTTTTGAAATGATTTGCGTCAATTTTAACAATCTTCTCACTTACTTGAGGGCCACAACATTGAAGGCACACAAAGCAACATTGCACGCAATATTGCGCTAATATTACGTCAGCTGAAAATGCAACGTGTCTGACTCTAATGCAGTTCATTATTCTACTTCAGAAGTATCTGTTGAGTTGCAACATTTCCAAGTCAGAACATGAGCAGTTGTCAAACGTAATTCAGTTATATTTCTTTCACATCGAGAACATGCATAGTAGCATTTATTTTACTATCTGTTTGATTTAGTTTCTATTGGATACGAGTTACGTTTCCCAAAGAATGGTTTAGGTTGGTGGGTGTGTATGTAAGGACAATGCCTTTATTTTCGATGAACATTTAAAAAGAGTCGTGAAGCAACCTTGTCGTGTATCGAGACCAAAATATCTGTCAGAGAATGTAAGCAACACGAAAGAATAAGACCCTGGCCGCCTGTCTAAGGACAGTTTTCCAAAGTGCCATTTTACTGAACTTAACACCTCGATGACATGAATTAATTTTCAGCCTGTTTCTGACGTAGTCAGCTGTAGTTAACGACTGCCTTTTAAGCACCCCGTTAGCCATCGTTATGGCAAAGAGGAGATAGCGCTGAGGGCGAGAGTATACTGAAGACATCGAACAGAAACTGGCAACACAGTAGACAGACAGACAGACAGACAGACAGACATGTTTTTATTTGGAGTCTTATACAATACATAGCACATCGACTACGAATTCCAAATAACTAAAAGTTACAAACAACAAAAATTGTTACTTAATTAATTATTAATTAAGTTGTTAATTGATTAAGTCCTAGAATATTTACTTTTTGCCGTCTTCCCCTATCCTTTTTTCAAAGCATTCGAATATACTCAGGGACCGCGCAGGGGGAGGGGCCGGGGAGGCAGCCCCCCCCCCCTTAATTTTATAAATTAAGTAAAAGACATATGGAAAAAAAGTACTTTCACGGGATAATAGTTCTTGGCTAGAGGTCGCAGACCTCGCGGGAAAACATCCAAATTTATGATTGGTTCCTTTCGATCCTGTTTGAAGGAATAAATTATAAACGACTGTCATACACTGAGTTGTAGTCTTCTGTTGGTGATTTAAGTGGGGTTGACAAACCAACGCGACTCCTGCTGTGTGCCCATTGTGTAAAACAAGCATATCTTTTCTATAAGAAATTAAGGGAGGTTCCTTGAACATCGCTCTGAGTAATGGTTGTTCTTGTATTAGATGCCATTTGTCCATTAGTATGTTTTTCGAACATGGTAACGATGGTTGAAATTTAGTCAGGAAAGAGAGACGCTTCTTGTGCGTTCTCTGTTTCTGTGTTAGAGCTGTTCTTGTCCGCATAGTTATCTTCTGAGAATATCTGTTCCACCATTTTCTTAGGGTAAACTTCCAAAGATAAGGCGCGTTTTAACGTTTTCTTTGTTGTCTGTGAAAAAACTCTTCAAGAGTTACTCAAGAAAGGCTCAAAGAAAAGACTCAAGAAAGGTTCAGTAATCTTACAGTACTAAACACTCACAAAGATAGAACAGAAAAGACTAGACAAACTTTGCCTTGCTAACGTGGCAAATGAATTTGTTGGTCGTAACGAGAATCGAAAAAAGAATTTAGGTACATTCAGAGAATCCGATTTCGTGACAGTAAACGAATAAATGAGCCAAAGTTATGATTACTCTACCTTCGTTTACAGATTACGTTAAGTGTGATTACAAAGTTTATTTTGTCACTAACCTCTTTCTCTAAATGCTTGAATTGAGTTGAAAATTAAGTGTAGAAAAGGGTATCACTTGATTTTTGAGTTAATAATATATATTATGAAAGGTGTTCGTCATCGTGGTTTCAAATGATAGCTGAGTTAATCTTTTGTCTCATGATTGAGTCACAAAGATGTGGATCGCGACGTTTCGACCGCTATACTGAAGGTCTTCATCAGGCGATGGTGTCGACTGGCTGCGTGTGAGTATAAGAAGCACCGTGGCTGGTGGTGATTGATGCGTTTCGATCCTCGCTTAGGCTGTTGTTGATTGGAGGATTTCGATCCTTATCGTTCAGACTAGAAATTGTTCCCTCAGCGGTCCGCTTAGGTACTGATCGGCTGTTGTGTTGTTTGATCGTGGGCGTCCACGCTTCAGGAATTTCAATTCCACTGTCCCTATTGATGTTGTTAGGGTGAAGTCTTATGTGAATAACCCTTTTAACCCTACGGGTGTACCAATGTGGGTCTCGGTCAATAAATTTAACTTCGTCCCAGAGCGGATAATGTTCGGTCGCGTTGCTGTGTTCTGAAACGGCGGAGGATTGGGTTCGAGCAAGCCGTATGTCTCTATCGTGTTCCTTAATCCGTTCATGCATAGATCTTCCCGTCTCTCCAATATAAACCCTACCACATTCGCAGGGAATCTTGTAGACTACTCCGTCTTGTTTTACTGGATCGACAATGTCGTTAGGTCGCACTAGGTGTGATCTAAGAGTTGTGTCGGATCTGAAAACAGTCCGTATGCCTTGTTGTTGTAGTCAACGGCGAAGAGCCTCCGATGTGCCTTTGACGTATGACAGAACCACAGTAGATTTAATTTCGGGTTCAGGTTCTTTAGTGGTTGTTCGTCCCTTGGTTTTCGTAAGATTTTTGACAAACGAAAACGGATAACCGTTGGAAACAAGGACCGATGAGAGGTGTTTCTTTTCATGAGAGATAACTGATGGTATATGTTAATAATATATGTTAACTGCTGGACAAAGCTTATGAATTTAAACGGAATTATATGCGTTTTAATTATTTCAGTTTAGAGTTTTAGTCCCCTCACTTGAAAACGCGAGAGCGCCCCCCCCCCCCCCCCTCTCCCTCCCCCACTTTAAAACTGCTCCGCGGGCCCTGAAACTGGAAACTGAACTAGGGTCAATGATTAACATTTAAGAGGTTATCCTCCCTTGTTACGTGAAGTGAAGTCTACGGTGACTCAAATAACACTTTCTGGATGGTACTGGTTCAAGTAAAGAGAATCCCGAATATTTTGACACTCAGGGCTCTGTTCATTGAAAACACCCCTGGGGGAGCAGGGATGGCGTAGTGGTGAGAGCACTCGCCTTCCACCAATGTGGCCCGGGTTCGATTCCCGGACCCGACGTCGTATGTGGGTTGAGTTTGTTGTTGGTTCTCTTCTCTGCTCCGAGTGGTTTTTCTCCGGGTACTCCGGTTTTCCCCTCTCCTCAAAAACCAACACTTCTAAATTCCAATTGGATCCGGAATGCTCGAGCGTTTATTACATGAGCCCCCGGCTCGGGAGATTGGGCAACCACTCCCCACGTTATCGAGCTTAAATAAATTAATTTACTAATTTACTAAATTTACCCCTTTTGCTTAGGACAAGGCAATGTTAAGTACAACCTTGTTATAACTTGTTAATTATTTTTACCCGGGAAATGACATTTCATTTCCCTGACCTCATCTGCCAAGCGCCCATCTTATCCGGATACGGTCTTTCAATCGGTGAAATCAACAACGAGATGAAGCGGCGGTGAAGATTTAACGTTTGATGATTAAAGTCATAAAGTGAAGATTTAACTCAAAACGCATGCGATATTAGCGCAACACGTTTTCCAAATACAGTGTCTCAAAGTGGGGTTAATTCGTGACGGAGCAGTCTCCTCACTTGGAGATGGAGATGTTTGAATAACTTCGTTGCAGACGTTTCATGATTAAACTCTTAAGTTCTAACCATCGATTGTGGAATTAAATTCTTATGTTAAAATAACCTTTCAAAACGGACTATTTTAAGCGTAGGAATCACAACCTTTGTCATCGATTCATTTGTTGTTCGATGACGTTTCTTGATGTACAGTTAATGAAAATTAAGGCATTGCTAAACGGGCATTACAGAGCGTGCAGTTTTTCTATCTTAAACGTAAAAGAAATTAACACAATGTGACTAGTTTACAAAAATCAAAGTTTTTAGAGATATCACTGCAAATTTTGTTGTAATTTTACAATAC
The DNA here is from genome assembly GCA_016490735.1 of Pachyseris speciosa. Classification (NCBI taxonomy): domain Eukaryota; kingdom Metazoa; phylum Cnidaria; class Anthozoa; order Scleractinia; family Pachyseridae; genus Pachyseris; species Pachyseris speciosa. The sequence continues at coordinate 558,743 of JAEMWC010000089.1, read as the reverse complement.
ACATACGGGAAATTGAAAGAACCAAAGCTATTAACAAAGCTGTTAAATCCGATACCAACAAGCGGTCAGAAGTGGCTTTACATTTTACGTCAGTTCGTAGTTAAAGTGATGTAATCTCATAGAGAATGGAAGAACTTTATATCCAGCCAACGGCGTCTAAAGGTAAACTTTTCCTTTAAAATCTACAAAGGAATAGAGATTTCGTTAAAAATCTGAAAGCTGAGGCGATAAGAAACGCAGTATCTACACTGTTTACTGATGAAATCCGAAGTAAGTTATTTTTGGTAAGCTACTGAGCAGTACTTTCCTGTGGTGCTGTTTAATATGATATACAAAGTGGTTCTAACTTTTGAGTTTGTGGAAGAAATCCTAACGTGTGACAAGTCAAATGAAAGCTGCTGAGCAGTACTTCGCTGTGGTGCTATTTGTTATGCTGCACAAGGTGGTTCTAAGTTTTTTGGGGTTTGTTCATACCTAAAAAGAGACCATTCAATGCAAATTATTGAGAAATACTTCTCTATATAGGTGCTGTCCAAAATTATCCCCACACGAGGTAATACTAACTTTTGAAAATGTGGGTGAAATCCTAAAGTGCGTAATTCAAACTAAAGCATATAGGAAAGTGTTCAGTTTCCCCAAATAATTGTAACCCAAATATTAAAAATTTATACAGGACGAACATATTTATGACGACACAATTGTAAACCAAACAAACATCTACACAGGACGAACATGATAATCAACGACACTATTGTAAATCAAACAAACATTTACATAAGACACACATGATAATGACGAACACAACTGCCAATCAAATAAACATTTATACCAGACACACTTGATGACGACACAATTGTACCTCCAAACAAAAACTTATAAAGGACAAGCTTCTTAATGACGACACAATTGTAAACCCAACAACTGATATTTATATATTATACACTTGATAATGATGGCAAAATTGCAAACCAAACATTTATACAATTGTAAAACCAACAAATACAAGGACCACATAATAATGACGACACAACTGTAAGCCAAGCAAAGACTTATACAGGACAATCATGTTGACAACGACACAATTTTAAACAAGCCAAACATTTATTCAGGACACACATCATAATGACAAAACAAAAACTTCTTTAGGACACACATCTTAATGACCACCTAATTGTAAGTAAGGAAACATTTACATCGGAGACACATGATAATGACGAGACAATTGTAAACCAAACAAACATTT
>JAEMWC010000089.1:530000-552500 GCA_016490735.1 Pachyseris speciosa | reverse complement strand
ATAACGACACAATTTCAAACAAAGCAAACATTTACACAAGACGCACATGATAATGACGACACAATTGCAAACCAAGCAAACATTTACACAGGACACACATGATAATGACGACACAATTGCAAACCAAGCAAACATTTACACAGGCACACATGATAATGACGACACAATTGCAAACCAAGCAAACATTTATACAGGAAACACATGATGATGAGGACACAATTGCAAACCAAGCCGTAAAAAAAAACAACAACAACAACAACAAAAACAAGACCCACATAATAATGACGACACAACTGTAAGCCAAACAAAGACTTCTAAAGGACACACATGTTAACAACGACACAATTTTAAACCCAGCAAACATTTATTCAGGACACACATCATAATGACAAAAACTTCTTTAGGACACATATCTTAATGACCACACAATTGTAAGTAACCAAACATTTACACCGGAGACACATGATAATGACGAAACAATTGTAAACCAAACAAACATTTACACAGGCCAAACATGACAATGACGACACAATTGCTAACCAAACAAACATTTATGCAGGACACACCTGATAATGACGACACAATTGCAAACCAAGCAAACATTTACACAGGACACAAATGTTAATAACGACAAAATTGCTAACCAAACAAACATTATGCCGGACACACATCATAATGACGACACAATTGCAAACCAAGCAAACATTTACACTGGACACACATGATAATGACGACACAATTGCAAACAAGGCAAACATTTACACAGGACACACATGATTACGACGACACAATTGCAAACCAAGCAAACATTTACACAAGACACACATGATAATGACGACAGAATTGCAAACAAGGAAAACATTTACACAGGACACACATGATAACGACGACACAATTGCTAACCAAACAAAAACTTCTGTAGGACACACATCTTAATGACCACACAATTGTAAGTAAGCAAACATTTACTCAGGACACACATGATAATGACGACACAATTGCAAACCAAGCAAACATTTACACAGGATACACATGATAATGACGACACAATTGCAAACAAGGCATACATTTCCACAGGGCACAAATGATAATGATGACACAATTGCTAACCAAAGAAACATTTATGCAGGACACACATGATAATGACGACACAATTGCAAACCAAACAGAAATTTACACAGGACACACATGATAGTGACGACACAATTGATAACCAAGCAAACATTTACACAGGACACACATGATAATGACGACACAATTGCAAACCAAACAGAAATTTACACAGGACACACATGATAATGACGACACCATATCAAACCAAACAAACATTTACACAGGATGCACATCATAATGACGACACAATTGTCAACCAAACAAACATTTACATAGGATGCACATGATAATGACGACACAACTGCAAACCCAACAAACATTTATACAGGACAAACATGATAATAACAAAAAAACTATAAAACAAGCAAACATTTATACAGGATGCACATCATAATGACGACACAACTGTAAAACAAGCAAACATTTATACAGGACACACACGTAAATGACGACGCAATTGTAAACCAAGCAAACATTTACACAGGACACACATGATAATGACGACACAATTCTACACCAAAAAAATATTTACACAGCACACACATGACAATGACGACACACCTGTACACTAAACAAATATTTACACAGGACGCACCTGATAATGACGGCACAATTGTAAGCCAAACTAACATTTACACAGGCCACACATGAAAATGACGACACAATTGCAAACCAAGCAAACATTTACACAGGATGCACATCATAATGACGACACAATTGTCAACCAAACAAACATTTACATAGGATGCACATGATAATGACGACACAATTGTACACCAAACAAGCATTCACACAGGACACACATGATAATGACGACAAAATTGCAAACCAGGCAAACATTTACACAGGACACACATGATAATGAGGACAAAATTGCAAACCAGGCAAACATTTACACAGGACACACATGATAATGACGACACAATTTTACGCCAAACAAACATTTACACAGGACACACATGATAATGATGACACAATTGAAGGCCAAACAAACAATTACACAGGACACACATGATAATGACGACACAATTGTACACCAAACAAACATTTACACAGGACACACATGATAATGAGGACACAATTGTATGCCAAACAAACATTTACACAGGACGCACATGATAATGACGACACAACTGTACACCAAAGAAACATTTACACAGGACACACATGATAATGATGACACAATTGTACGCCAAACAAACATTTACACAGGACGCACGTGATAATGACGACACAACTGTACATCAAAGAAACATTTACACAGGACACACATGATAATGACAACACAATTGTACACCAAGCAAAAATTTACACAGGACACACATGATAATGAGGACACAATTGTACGCCAAACAAACATTTACACAGGACACACATGATAACGACGACACAATTGTACGCCAAACAAACATTTACACAGGACACACATGATAATGATGAGACAATTGAACGCCAAACAAACAATTACACGGGACACACATGATAATGACGACACAATTGTACACCAAACAAACATTTACACAGGACACACATGATAATGACGACACAATTGTACGCCAAACAACATTTAAACAGGACACACATGATAATGACGACACAATTGTACGCCAAACAAACATTTACACAGGACGCACATGATAATGACGACACAACTGTACACCAAAGAAACATTTACACAGGACACACATGATAATGACGACACAATTGTACACCAAGCAATCATTTACACAGGACACGCATGATAATGACGACACAGTTGTACGCCAAACAAACATTTACACAGGACACACATGATAATGACGACACAATTGTACGCCAAACAAACATTTACACAGGACGCACATGAAAATGACGACACAACTGCAAACCAAGCAAACATTTACACAGGACACACATGACAATGACGACACAATTGCAAACCAAGCAAATATTTACACGGGATGAACGCCAAACAAACAATTACACGGGACACACATGATAATGACGACACAATTGTACACCAAACAAACATTTACACAGGACACACATGATAATGACGACACAATTGTACGCCAAACAACATTTAAACAGGACACACATGATAATGACGACACAATTGTACGCCAAACAAACATTTACACAGGACGCACATGATAATGACGACACAACTGTACACCAAAGAAACATTTACACAGGACACACATGATAATGACGACACAATTGTACACCAAGCAATCATTTACACAGGACACGCATGATAATGACGACACAGTTGTACGCCAAACAAACATTTACACAGGCACACATGATAATGACGACACAATTGTACGCCAAACAAACATTTACACAGGACGCACATGATAATGACGACACAACTGTACACCAAAGAAACATTTACACAGGACACACATGATAATGACGACACAATTGTACACCAAGCAATCATTTACACAGGACACGCATGATAATGACGACACAGTTGTACGCCAAACAAACATTTACACAGGACACACATGATAATGACGACACAATTGTACGCCAAACAAACATTTACACAGGACGCACATGAAAATGACGACACAACTGCAAACCAAAGCAAACATTTACACAGGACACACATGACAATGACGACACAATTGCAAACCAAGCAAATATTTACACGGGATGCACATGACAATGACGACACAATTGTAAAACAAGCAAACATTTATACAGGACACACATAATAATGAAGACACAGCTACTAACGAAACAAACATTTATACAAGAGACACATACTAATGACGACACAATTGCAAAGCAAAGAAACATTGATACAGGACACACACGATAATGACGAGAAAATTGCAAAAAAAGTAAACATATATACAGGACACTCTTGATAATGACGACACAATTGTAAACCAAGCAAACATTTATACAGGACGCACAGATGATGACAACACAAATGCAAAGGAAGCAAACATTTATACAGGAAACACATTATAACGATTACACAATTTCACACCAATCAGACATTTATGCAGGACAAACATGATAATGACGACACAGTTACAAACAAAGGAAAGATTTTTACAGGACACACATGTTAATGGCTACACAATTCAGAACAAAGCAAACCATACGCACACATGTTAAACTTGGCTAAGCGAGGTAACAATGTTGCGGCAACAATTTGAGCTCGGGCATGTTTCCACGATGTTTCCCCGTTATGCAACTGGAGGAAACATTGTTCCGGCAACAAATAATGTTTCTGAGGGAGTTCATAAACATTTTTTGTTGCCGCAACAATGTTTTCTCGAGTTGCATAACGGGGAAACATCGTGGAAACATGCGCGAGTACGAATTGTTGCCGCAACATTGTTGCCTCGTTTAGCAAGAGCGTTAACAAACCAAACAGAGATCTATACATTGTAAATCAAACAAACATTTATAAAGGGGAAATGTTTGTGATGCCATAAGTTTAGGCCAGGGCACGTGTTCAAAGACGAACAAACATTCAAACTGACCACACAAAGGTTTGGTGACAAACCTGTGTTAAGTAAAAAAAAATGTTATAAACTCGTTATAAACCATAAATGGTTTGAACTCAGGAGTCATTACATAACTGAGTAAAGGACGATGGTCTGGGTGACTGAAGTCCTGAGGACTGTTTGTGGTCACAATAGGCAGATTTGCCAACGGCAACGTGACGACAGTGATGACGGCGCGGGCAGATCTAAACCCCGACTTGGCCAATAGCGCCGGAAGTCGTATTCAGTACTTTGCGCGCGCTTTTGCATTCTCATTTGACGTTGCGTTGTCTTCGTTAAATCTGTCTATTGACTGACGTTTCGACTGACGACCTAAGCGGAAGTCATCGTTAGAGTCAAGTGATTTGTGTATCGTCGGTAGATGATATAAAATACCATTATAAGCCAAACGTCACGTCAACACTTAGACAACCTGCAATGTGATATTTGCGATTACATTAAAGTAATATACGTATCTGCTTGTCCTCAGTCTTCCAGTTTGCTTATCTGTATCGTCTTGTGAACTGTGTCTTGTGATTTCTCACAAGTGGCTTTTTGTAATCTGTTGTTTACTGTCATATTAAGTTCGTTTAAGTCGTTGGTTTGCGATTGAATGCGCGTTTGCAGTCAAATTCCAGTATGGTGGTTGCATCAGATGTCCGTCAGTCGACGTCACTGTTCTTTATGTCGCTCAATTATAAAAGTTCATTACCTGAAGGAAAAAAAAAAGAAAAGATCGGGGATACTAAGGCAACTAAAGGCATGGGTCAGACAAGTCAAAAGGCCCCTAACGGAGAATTTAAAACTTTATAGTTAGATAGCTTTGGCATGTTTTTACAACCGATATTAGAAATTATTTTGTGAAATTCAATTTTCCCCATTACCAAACTTAATTCCTTTTGAGGTATATTTGTGAGAGGGTGGACGAAATTTAAATCGCCGGTTTGGTTTTACAGATAAAATACAGTTAAAGAACCGGTGAGATGGGATCCAGCGATGATATAATAGTGCTTTTGTCAAAATGCCTATCGAATGTCTCGGCTTACCAATAATAAGAATGTTAAAAATATAGCCGCCTTAAAATTAAAAGAAGAAAAAAACAAGGGGTTCAGGGGAGGAATGTGGCGGAATGTCATTGTGACTTTCAAGAAATTTTATGGGAGTCCGGCCTCAGATTCTGTCTCACCTCTATTGAATATCAGTGATAGCAGCAAGTCACGCCTTTATCCCTTTTCATGGCTGTTTTTCTTCCACCGCATGTATATGTCCTGAACCTTTATATATACTCCCGGGAAGTGAAAGTAATTCGTCTACTTCTGCTTCCTTATTCTCCTTGAAATAGTCGCAAACATACTCGCTCCCCAACAGGAAAAGCCATTCCTTCCCTAGTTCATCCACACACAACTTCTGTGTAATCAGCGTTTTTGATGTTATATCGGTCCCATTTTCTTTTCTCAGGTATTCAAAGTTTTTGCGTTGTTTTTTCCTGAATTACGAATGTAAAGTATCAGGTCTAATGATAATAAGTTCTGTAAATGACCTTGATACTTCTTGTGAGGAAAAACTGTAAAGTAATAAGACAAAAAGTGCACGAGTTAGTAACATTAATAAAAAGAAAGCGTAATCTTATCCCTCCCAGAATTCTTGTATCTGGCAAAGCAGGATCTATCGCTTTTTGAGCTTAAGGAAATTTGGCAGTCACCAGGCTTGAGGTATTCGCGGTGTAACAAAAACACCGGTTGCGTTTTCCAATAAGCGACCGATCAAAAATCAAAATTGAAACAAGAGGACTTTGAATGAGGGACGTGTTCTTTATATATCACCCACAAGCAAATGCGTTAAAAACATGAACGTGAACATTACAACTCATTAAAACAACGCTGTATACTCACGGTACTTAGCCGAATGGTAGTTTCTGGGGCTAAATTTTTTCTGGTCACATTTCTCAGCATCCTAGCTAAGGTGTAAAGCAAAAGAATTGTGCCGGATAAATAATTTCTTGTTACTGTTTTGAATTTTGCGACACTCCTTCCTCAAAAGAGGCCACACCTTGTGTGAAGTAAGGAACAGTGAGGTGGCATCACGATAACCAATCACTGTTCGAAAGCGTCTCGCGTGAAAGCGAGGCCGGTTTCGTGATCTCTAAGAAAGTGCTTGAGATAAACGTGCTGCTCAAATCAACGACCCACTTATAAAGATGATGGAAAATAGTCACCCTAGCAACTATATTAAGCGACTATAATCTTACCGACTCATCATACCTGCTAAAACCACCTGTTCGCAGATAAACAACGAAATTTGAACGGTACGAACGGGGTAGAGATTAAACAGTTCAACGCATATTTTTATCATATTCAATTGAATTGGTGATTTACTTAAGCTGATGCAAATGAGAATTGATGGAAACCAGTTTAGGAGGATCAGCAACAATCTGATGACAAGAAAATCGTAAGTGGTTCATTATATTACACATGTCTTTTCGTGGCAGCTAAAGTAAAACCGTATATATCTTTCACCAGGTCTTGGTCGCCCTGATACATTTCACAAGGCGAAATGGTGGCTAGTTTTCAAGGATTTGCATTTTGTCCAGTCTTCAGTGTGAAGAATCTGTCCTGAAAGCAGGTTTAGTTAAAGGTGTCTGAAAATAAAACACCTTCCTACAAATTTCGAACATCTCTTTTTTAGATTTTTGTCGCAGTGGAAAGCCCGTGATGTTGTTACTCGCACAACTTTTCACATGAATTTTGACGACTGTCGTTTGAGATGAAAGAGATCAGTGCTTCGGATTTCACTTACAAATTCTTGAACATGCACACATTTGTCATATAAACGTGAAAATCATATATATTTAAATTACCCTTAATGTGTGGTTACCACGTTTTAAACATCCTGGGGCCCGTTTCTCGAAGCTCCAAGTAATTACCGGGCCCGTTAACCTGTTTTGCTTTCCATTCTAGATGGGAGTTTCAAAAGTTTTGAAAATTATACAGTAGAGCTTATCAACTTAAGAAACAAAATAGACTTCATTAGAGATCAGAACACACCCTACTTTTCTTGAGATTTTGATTTCAAAATATGGTTTCGAGCTCGTTAAGAAGCCGGGACTTTCGAGAAACGGACCCCTGGCGAACTCGATTTTGCTCAAAATTAGCTCGAAATTTGTATATTAATATTTTAAAAATCGAATGTAGGGTCAATGTATACTTGAAACAGTTCATCGGGCCCAAAATGTTCTCGGGAGTTGTGAGCAACTGAGATCAAAACGTATAGGTTGCCATGGTAGTTGACCCAAATTAGCGCTAATGCTGGGTTGACTGTGATCAACTCCTTTTGGTAGCCATGGGAGTTAACCAAGATTAGCGCTAATCCTTTCCCCGTCAGGGCTTTTCATGTCACTGCCAGAGATTTGTTACGTAACTAGTGATTCTTTTAAGTCCCACAGAGTCAGCTTAAGTGAAAGTACTATGAGACGGGGCCTATGGCTTATCATTCTTATCCAAGAAGACTAGAAAGTCTAACCATTTGTCATGTCATTACAAAGGCCGCACTTTCTCCGCAATTATTTAAAGACCCTGAGTGTTGGCCCGGTCGTAATTTGAACCCGCGACCTCCCGCACGGCAGTCCGGTGCTTTTATCAACTTAGTTAACCGGCGACTGTGATCAAAACCTACAGGTTGCCATGGTAGTTAACCCGGATTCGCGCTAATCCTGGGTTGACTGTGATCAACGCCTATGGGTTGCCATGATAGATAACCCGAATTTAATTTGCGCTAATCCTAGGTTTACTGTCATCAAACCCTATAGGTTGCCATGGAAGTTAACTCGGATTAGCGCTAATCCTGGATTAACTGTTATGAAAAACTATATAGGTTGCCATGGTAGTTAACCTGGATTAGCGCTAATCTTCGGTTGACTAAGATCAAAACCTATAAGTTGCCATGGTAGTTAACCGAATTAACGCTTATCCTCGATTGACTGTGATCAAAACTTGTAGGTTGCCATGGTAGATAACCCTGAATTTTTAATCCACATTCGTACTTTTATCCGTCCTGTTAAAAATGATTTAGAAACCCTGGAGAAGAGAGAAGAAATCAGTGTCCAGAAGTCAGTACTAAAAACGCAAAAATCTCTATTCTTGGTTTAGCTCAATTCTGTTTTAAATAACTGAGCTCAAGAAACTCAGCAAGTCGTTAAGACGCTATCTTTTCTCAACATTTAAAATTGTGGCTCCTTCAGTTCGCCCAACAGTTAACTCTCTTACCCCCCAGAGACAAGCTTAGCGGTAGTTCGACCTTAATCACGGTGTGAGACTGTTTACACTCAATGTTCATAACTCAGTGAAAGAAATAAGTCTATAAGGGCTAACCAACAAACGGACTAATTCTGATTAACACCTGTATAAGTCTTTCATTTTGCAGCGTTTGCTTTTCAAACCCGAACTCGCACCAATATAAAGAAAGAGCTAAAACATATTTATGATCTGGGTGGTCTGCTTCTCCCGTCAATGTTAGAGAATCTAGAGGTAACTGAAAACATACTACAATATTCCTTCCAAGAAATTCATTCGAACTAAAGCGCAAAATGGTATATAATTCCTTGGGATGTTTCGATGCTCTTGATATTTTTCACAGAGCATAGAACATAGAACATAATATATTTAATGTGAAAACTAGAATACTCTTAGCTATACGCTAGTTCTCAGGTATAGCAAAATGAATAAACGATTTAAAATAATCATAAACATTATCGCCGTTTGATTTTTCCCATCTCCTTTGTGGATTACTTAAAGCGAGAACAGGTAGAAACGCGGAAACTTTGACGTTTGAATGTAACAGTTACATTCTTTTTTTTTTTTAACTATATCATTAGTCATAATACAGATCAAAGACCAAATTAAATCACAATCATGAGACACAAGTTGATGTTAGACACTGCAAAGATGTCAAACGCCATTTCAGATACGTAATGCATTTACAACATTTATCATGTTTATCCCTTGCGTGCCTGTTACCTACGAAGCTTTTACAGTGACTACTGAGCCGTTTTAGGAGCGCACCATTCCGAAAAAGTGGCGGGAAGCTCATTAAAGAGTCGCGCCATTTTTGGATAGGTGTCAGGCCAACATTTTGCCACCTGCGCTTTTCCCGCGCTCGTGTTATGTCATATTACGTCAGTGCAAAATATCAGGTGGCGCTATTGACTTTCACACAAAACATCCGTGGGAGCCAATCAGCAACCAGGTGGTTGTCGCCATGACAATCCCGGAAGAGACCAGATTAGGCCTCGAAAATGACATCAATCAGTTGGCATGGCATTACTCACTGATCAGGAACGAGGCGTTTTGTAAACTACCTCCCGCCGGAACGTAGCCCTGGTCAGCCAAGGGCGGGCGAAGCCAAACAAAACTTAATCATCCATGTTAGTTTCTTTTGCTGCCCAGAAACAGACTCGCGATGTGAAGGAAGCAAGCAAATAACGAGGCGCCTGTAGTGTAGTTTTAGATGGAGGAAGCGAGCGATACTCCCTTTTATCAGGATGAAGGGATTTCGTCGCATATTATTTCGCCGTACCTCTTCGATAAGTCCACCCTGCACTTGAATTTACAAACTTTGGCTGAGGATCCAAAAATTGGGGATTTGAAAAAACATGCAACACCATCAGATCTTCGGTCGCCGGATCTGGGTTTACTCAAGTTGGGGTCACCAGAATTGGAAAAAATGATAATGTCTCTGCAAGGAAATGTTACAGCCGGTCCAAACTCCAGCTCACTCTTTCACGCACCAGTTCACACGGAACAAGATAACGAACCATATTCACGTGGATTCACTGATGCGTTACAAGACCTTCACGATCGACAGATCACAAGAGAGTCCTCTTCACTTATAGATTTAGCAGACAGCGCTGCAGAGTCGACCGATCCATTTTTGGGTCATAGTGCCTCCGGAAATGCCTCCGCGTTTTTGGCAACAGTACCCACATCCACGTTACGGACTACGGCTGATACTGTGGCATTTACATCAAACTCGTCACGTGTGGACGCAAGCGATTTTTTTCCAGGCAATGGGAGCGCGTATTCCTCAATGAAAGGAGGAGCAATTTATCCTTACGCTAGCGCAGGAGCGCCGGGTTACACGACGTTGTATTCGTACCCATCGGAGAATGCTCCTTATTCGTCTTATCATGACTTTAACATGGAAAACGCGGCGGCTCTTCGTGCGTTTGCATCATACAACAGCGCGCTCGCGCAAGAAAAAGCAGAATTGTCTGGTTACAAATTGGAAAATCAAGTTCAGATGGTATCTGATCATGGGGGATTACAACCTATTGATCTGGAAGTTCAAGAGATCGTTAAGCGAGAAAGGAAAAAGCAAAGGAACCGAATTGCTTCATCTAAGTGTCGCAAAAGAAAACTAGAGCGTGAAGCAAGGCTAGAGACACGAGTAAAAGAGCTAAAGGAGAGAAATATTGAGTTAAATGCGGTAGCTAACGCGCTTAAACAACAAGTATGTGATTTGAAACAGAGAGTTATGGATCATGTGAACGAAGGTTGTCAAATTATGCTCGCTCATCAGTCTCAGATGTAGTCAACAGGTACCCAAATTCAATTCAAGGTAGGTGTTTCAAGTGACACTTGTTGTCATGTAAGATAGGCAACTGTAAAATCACTGAAACGATCACAATTATTAGCTTTACGGGTATTATTATTATTGACGCTTGGTATAGGAAAGAAAAAACTCTGAATATTTACTGCTGTTTAAGACTAAAGTAATATTGCGAGTATTATTATTCCAGTGATGAATGTGTTTTTATGAAAATGGTGGATTTACATAAACACCAGGGGCCGGTTCCTGAAAGGTGTAATAACTCTATTCCAGGGATAAATCTGCCTTATTCCATGAACACCTTTTGGAATAAGGCAGATTTATCCCTGGAATAGAGCTATTATACACCTTTCAGGAACCGACCCCAGATTTGATTATTTTGTTGGAAAATGACCTCATCGGAAAGGCATACCAAGAAATTCGTTGTAAATAACCCACCGTACGAAGAAAATAGCAGTAGAATTTTGGGGAAAAATTAAACATTTTACTCCTAGGTTCGCCATGTATAAGCGCCAAAATTGGTATCTGAATGTGATATTCAAAAGAAAAAGAAAGTAACATAATAATTAATCTGGAAACTACCGTTCATGCATTCATTTGAATAGTCATATTTCTCATAAACAGCGCTAAAAGAGCATAAAGTTGAAAAGCGCCACTCTCTAGGATTTCATCAGTGGCGTAACTCTAGGAGTGAAAGGGTTAACTAAGGAGTATACAGTTTTTAGTTGATATTATCCATGAGATAAATGAAATTTTAAATTAGTTGCGATAAGTGACGGTCTCTATTTAACGCTTTTGCGCATTCGCAAAAAAGTACATTACTCGCTTTGCCGCCACGGTCTTTCTTGTGCCAAGAGCAATGGTAAATTTGTCAGTGGCTCCTTCGTTCGTGTCTACAATAGCGAGGGGCTCCTGGACCAAGAAAGGCTAATATTTACAAGGCTTGAAGGAACGAAAGTGGCTTAACACTAAGGAAATGTAAATAGTATATCAAAATTAACCATTGCCAAGGCGCCTTTTTTTTTTTTTAACTAGTCCTTACAAAACCTTTTTGTGGACTTATGCTAATTCTAAGTGTTGCTTTTCTTAAATTCTTGGCCAACGGAAATTTATTTGTAAATAGCTGACACTGTCTTCTGTCTAAGCGAAGAAAGCGAAAAACATAATTTCTACAAAACGAGTCGTTTCAAGTAATTAGAGATTTTAAAGAGGGAAAATTCACCTTATTCTCTAAAGAGACCACAAGGCTTTGTTACTACTGTTTATCACCTCCTCTCTAATATGCGAAATATTAGATGTGCGATTCAGCCAATGTTATTAGGCGATCAAGAAAATTGGCCCGCCAGGGGAAAACTTAGAGTACGTAACACTAAGATGTTATCAAGAATGACAGTAGGTAACTGCAGTGGTAACTGTATCAAAACATTGAAAACATTCACTCTGACTGTGCGATAAGAAGAAATTTGTTTGACATCCTTGCGAGTCTAAAATGATTTCTCTCCTTCAAGCCTTGTTTGATGAATCGCTAATAGATATTTTATTGAGGTTTTCGCCGGGGCACAATTTCTGCACATAATTTATTTTTGCTACAATTGTACATAAATTTCATTATTTATTTTTTCGATGTTTTAATTGCTGACAAATAAGCTGTTTGATAAGCTTACTTGTAAAGGTATTGTTTTCATAACACTGCTGTCTTGAGTAACGTTCCTATTCATATACTAGAGCAAAAAATTAATAAACATATAAGGTATAACCATTCAACAACCCTATAAGGCACAAATTACATGATTTTCCATGTAATGTCACGCATTATGGTAAAGCACCACCTCCGTTCAGAACGTAAATGCAGCTAAAATTGGAGTTCTTGCATATTGATCTAAATGAAATTGAATGAGTCAGTTGAGAGAATTAAACACGAAAGTCATCTGGAGTAACAGTGATGTCAAAATGACATGATAAAATTTTCAAGAGCTTCTGTGCAAAGTAAAATAGTAGTCTAATTGTCAATACAGTGAATGGAGCGGAGGTTGGGGTACTTCGTCCGCTTGAGATTTAGTAAGAGGTGTGACGTCCTTCCTATGAAATTATTTCCCTACTTGTTTACTACATGAGATTTCAAGATAATTTATGTGATTTTACTTACACTACTCCATATCCCACAGTCTTCTACTTAACAATTAGATTATGAGCTCGAGATTTCTATCGCGTGGTAGCGGATGAGGGCGCAGACTATCACGCATAGAAATCGAGAGCGAATAATCTAATTGTTTTAGTATAAATCTAATAGTCGTTCAAAACTAAACAAGTAAATTATCTAAATCCTCCTCGCAGACACTTCAAAAACGCGAAGAAGCGGACGCCATTTTGTTGACAATCGCTACTCACTATCTATCACAGAATAGATAGCGAGTAGCGTAGCCAATCAGAGGACGCCATTCGTGATAGAACGCTAGTAGATTTATACTAACAGCGTATAAAGGCCATCAATGAGGGACAAACCCATCTCTTAAATTAAGTTTGGTTGTAAGTAAACTAATCATGAAAGCATTTCAATTCGGAAATGCACCTTTGTGGTCTTGTTTTCAATTTACTCTTCTCAAAGGTATTCTTGCCAAATGCCATAATCATTTTTGTATTTTAGTTAGTGCGACAACTTCATGAAGGAAATAATGCAAAATCCAAAGACGGATCCCTTGAAAGCGGAAATACGCTAGACTAATTTTCGTTACGATTTATAAGATGTAATGTTAAGCATCAACTGTATTTATATTGAATGTCACTAACTGACTAGGCATAATTTACTGAGTCGTGAAACGTAGAACGTTCTGAAAAATAGTAGCGGTTTAAAGAAAATGTAAATATTTCAGTAATGTAAATAAACTTTATCTTGAGGCTTCAGAATCCTCACTGTAATTATTTCTTTTGAAAGTAGTTGACAACACTTCCGTCCACTCCGTTGAAACCTCTGATAATACTTTCGTGATAACACAGTAGGGAACTACGCGTTGAAAACATACATGGTTTATTGGATCATACTTGAAAACACCAAGTTCATTGTAAAGTTGGTGAAAACTCAAGTCTGTTTGTTTGTTTGTTGCGATAACTACTTTCCGTGATTATCGTTTGTCATGGAGCACTGTCGTTATTGAACTGTAGAGCGTACAAGAGTGTTTAATCAGGCTATGCTTAAACACATGTAGCGTACGGTTTGTTAGAAACCTTACAAACAGTACTGATCCAAAGACCTATAAGTTTTTGGTACTGCTTCAAGAACAGCTCTTGAACCATAATTTTAGCCAGATTTTGCAATCTTGTGATAGCTGACAGATAGAATCCTCTGTGCTAAAGCAACCGTGTTTTTTCTATAGTTCATCATTTGGGGCTACTGACAAGTTACTTAAAAGATCCAGTTGAAAATAAAAATAACGTCAATTTTTCCAGGATTCTTTTAAATTAAGATGCCTTTTAGAATTTTCAGTTACTGCTCGTTTGTTTTACTCATCACTTTCTGTCATGTATTACCAATAACCAATTATCACAAGGGCGTGTCCGGTTGTGTCAGATGGGCCATGTGAGGTAAACCGTTTCCTTTTAAATTAAGTTCTACCGAAGTGGGCGTTTCGTAGTATGGATAGTGCCAGGTGGACAGGATTGAGGCTACACAATAGCATTTCTGTTGCTCTGGTCAAGTTAACATGAAAGGTTGCCCCCTGAAACTCAAACGCGTCCAGGACGATAAAACCAGGACTTAGTATGCCTTGCTAATAATGGAGATAATAGCCTGTGAATTAGTTAAGTTTTCTTTTTGCCCCCATTTTATTTGGTCGCTGACTGTTTTGATATCCTGTATAGTCTCTTGACTTCTAGGTTTTATTTAATATGTATGTATAAATGTATGACAAATGAACTAACTAAAAACGAACAAAACGTAGAGACGTACAAAGTAACAGAGGACCTAACGAACGAAAAAGCGGAATCAAAATCAAACGAATGTAAAATCTCACGCTAAGATTATCGAAGAAACGGATGTAACGAAAATAACAGACGCAGGAACTGAATAAAAAGGTTAGTTGTTCAAGCGAACTGAAGCGAAAGAATGTAATGTCCAGTCAAATGGACTGATAACAACTAAACTCGGTGAGCCCTCTAACTTCGTGGCTCTTGTTGACACAAATGAAAATTGTTTTAATTATTGGGAAGGAGGGAAAGTTCCAAAAATTGCAAGATAGATCCATACACTTCGGACTTTGCACTTTTTCAGTGGATGGAAATAGACCGATAGATATGATGTTTTATACCATGCCATAGATAATACAGCCAATCAGATATTCGTCAGTATTCCACAGAACCTTCCCATCGATCAGTGCAATTCAACGGTATTACACCCAACTTCCCATCGTGCGTTGAGATTGCTTTTAGCGCTTGAAAAATAGTACGAATTTTGCAACCGTCTGACTATAATAACTTTATTTTACAATAATACATTACTATTTGTAATTTGGTCAGGAATTATAATTAATAAAAATTTTGAAAAAGGTTTAAAAACGCTGTCAATAGGGTGGACATTAGGAAGCCATTTCAAAACCATCCAAGTTTGCGCGTATCTCGCGTTGATTATGCTGGCCTTGCTGGCCACTGTGTTTTCTATAGCATGGTATAAAAAAGGTTCGTGTGTATACCAAGAAAATACAAGTGACTCGTGGGATATTCCACGGTATACCACTCGAAAGAGTTGCATAACTAGTATATAGTTGGAAGGAACGATCTAGGTTGATTGTTATAAGGAACAATAGGCACAAACAATAGAAACACTTTTTAATACGAGGAGGCTCCGCCCCGAGGTCCGACCCCTTACCCTTTCATATACCATTTTTGACAGAAAAGGTACCCCTTTCGTATACTTTCCATTGACAAATAGTACCCCTTTCGTATACCTAAAACAAGGAGTCTTTTTGTCATTTTCATGTAGAGTTCAATAAATTAAAACAGTACAGTGTTCAAAATGTTTTAATGAAAGGCCCTTTTAAATACCTAAATGACAGAAATCCCTACCCTTTCATATACCTGAAGCGTGAAAAAGGTACCCCTTTTGGGCGGAGCCTCCTCGTATAGGCCATTATAGGAAGTACCCACCCCCCCCCCCCCCCCCTCTCTCCCGGGCATCACAATAAATGCAATAGCTCGAGTTCACTGTCATTATCGATTCAAGTACTTTTTACACACAAAGAAACATAACATATTTCCAACAATATGCATAAATTCCATTCTATCAGAAGGAGGTAGGATGAAGTAAACAATTTTATGAAAATTTGCTCACACACAACAATCGTCGATGTTCACCGGCTCCTGTCACCGGCGAGATCTGTGTGCTTTCTTACTTTCTTATTTATAACCTGTTTTAATATAAGTAGTTATCTTCCTCGCCGTTGTTTAGAGGACAGTAATAGATAGTTAAGGAAGATTAAATAAATAAAATAATGCAAAGGTATTAGCGTGTTTTGTCGCGTTCTATGCAGTAAAACAATTTCACAGAATGTGTTTGTCAGATCACTTACACGGAGTTACCACATTTGACGTCCCCAGTTATAATTTTTCAACACTGAATCCTAATTCTGATATGCCCGAAACCCTTGTGCCAACCTAACAGACGTGGAGTATAAGTTTTCTTATGTTCACTTTTCTGTAATTATTGTCTGGTAATTTTTCTTTTGTTATTTGCGTCTTTTCCAAATTGTGATTTGTATGGTTGAATTTAGCGGGAAAATTGGGCGCACGTGGTGCAATTTTTGAAAACATATTCGTACGGAAAGTTCTGCCGAAAATTGCAAAACAATGAAAGGCGCACAAAGAACTTTGGTTTCTTTAAATTCTGTGTTTTACCATTTTTACCGAAGCAAAATAAATATTAGACTGAAAGAAAACAAAGACCAGGTCAGTAAAACGAGAAAAATGTGAATCTTTCGCAGAGCTTATTCCTCAACTACTCTCTAACTCTGCCCCATTTTTAACCAGCTTTTGGAGACTTAAAAAATGGCTAACGACGTAACTTTGCAAATTGTACACACTTTTTGTCTTACGGTAATCAAACGCCTTTGAAATGTTTCGTTTTCACTGTAACAAAGGAGACAAAAAAAGTCAATACAAACAGTCAAAACTTGTTTTCTCTCACCTGAGCGACTGGCAATTTGTGGCAAAGGGACCAAGTTGCTGCAATGTTTTCCAGGCGTTTTTGTCACCACAGTTAATTTTTTTGATAATTGTTTGCGCCCATACTTGTTTATGATAGGTTTTTCTTTCACTTATATCATAGACAATTGTTACTTTCATAGCTCGAAAGAAAAAATGAGAAACGTTTAACCGCATATACCAGTCACCACTTCAAACTTTTGCTTTACCCGCGCACGAAGAAAATTTTTGTCAAGTTGCCTAGTAACTGTCAACTGTCTTGGTAACCGAATGACGTAAAACTGATGTAGAACTAATGTCACACAACGGCAAGTCAAGTCACACAACGTAGCTTAGCTTACGTTTGATTACATTTTGCCCGGACTTGTTTTAGCGACATTTATTTGTTTTACACGAAAATTTGGTTTATCAACGGAGTTGATAATGTAAATTGACCACCGTACAGGGATTCGATTAGCTGACGTTTCGAGCGTTAGCCCTTCGTCGGAGCGAATCGAGGAATTGTGGGTTGTGTATGGTTTATATACAGGAAATGGAGCTACGCTATTGGTGGTAACATGGTAACGTGAAAAACATGAATAAATTAATTGAATGAAAAGCGCTCGTTGACACCGTGGGGATTAAGGGTGCCAATTTGAAAGATTAGTTTTTGCTCGAGATTTTTACGGCTTTCCGTGGTACCTTGATGTAGGGAAAGGCCGGAGATCGACATGTGTTGTTTGGAATGGTTAGGGAGATTAAAATGCCGAGCGACAGGTTTGGATGCGTCTTTGTCATCTTTCTCAACGTCACGAAGATGTTCTCGGAATCGGTCACCTAGTCGTCTTCCTGTTTCGCCGATGTATAACTTTTTGCATAATGTGCAGGTTATGCAATAGATAACATTTGCGGAGGTACACGTGAAACGATCAGTGATCTTAACAGATCGCTTAGGGCCCGATATTTTGTCAGTGTTTTGAATGAAAGGACAAGTTTTGCATCGCGAGCGCACGCATTTAAAAGTGCCAGGTTGTTCAGTCGTTTTGAATGCGCTTTTAACTAGAAAGTTACCTACATTTTTGTCGCGTTTGAATGAAATCAGTGGTGGTTCCGAAAAGATTCTAGCAGTTTCTGGATCATTTTGCAGTATCTTAAAGTTATTTAGAATGATGGCTTTAACTGGGTTATTATGCGGGTGAAATGTGAGGGTGAATGGAATTCTGTCATTCTTTTCCTTTTGTGACGTCTGTAGTGCTGACTGTTGATCAATCTGCTGAGCGCGGTGATGGCCCGATTGAACTACAGAGTCAGGATAGCCACGTTTCTCGAAAAAATGGCACATTTCCTCTGATTTGTTGGAAAAATCAGAGTCATCACTACATAGACGTCGAAGTCTAAGAAATTGAGAATAGGGAATGGCATTTTTGACATGAGATGGATGTGAAGATGAATACAACAAATAACTGTGAGAATCGGTGGGTTTGTAGTGCACACTGGTACATAAGCCGTTGCCGCTGATAAAAACTTTGATATCAAGAAAGGCCAGGGAAGTTTCCGAAATTTCCCAGGTATATTTTAGACCTAGCTACGCCAATCTTTTTGTAGGGTACGTCGAGTACCAATTTTTCAATCAGTACAACGGTCCTAAACCTGAACTCTACGGTCGCTACATTGACGACTGTATCGGCGCAATTTCGTCTAGCAAGGAGGAAATCAATCAATTTATAAGCGCCGTTAATTCATTTCACCCGGCTCTAAAATATACCTGGGAAATTTCGGAAACTTCCCTGGCCTTTCTTGATATCAAAGTTTTTATCAGCGGCAACGGCTTATGTACCAGTGTGCACTACAAACCCACCGATTCTCACAGTTATTTGTTGTATTCATCTTCACATCCATCTCATGTCAAAAATGCCATTCCCTATTCTCAATTTCTTAGACTTCGACGTCTATGTAGTGATGACTCTGATTTTTCCAACAAATCAGAGGAAATGTGCCATTTTTTCGAGAAACGTGGCTATCCTGACTCTGTAGTTCAATCGGGCCATCACCGCGCTCAGCAGATTGATCAACAGTCAGCACTACAGACGTCACAAAAGGAAAAGAATGACAGAATTCCATTCACCCTCACATTTCACCCGCATAATAACCCAGTTAAAGCCATCATTCTAAATAACTTTAAGATACTGCAAAATGATCCAGAAACTGCTAGAATCTTTTCGGAACCACCACTGATTTCATTCAAACGCGACAAAAATGTAGGTAACTTTCTAGTTAAAAGCGCATTCAAAACGACTGAACAACCTGGCACTTTTAAATGCGTGCGCTCGCGATGCAAAACTTGTCCTTTCATTCAAAACACTGACAAAATATCGGGCCCTAAGCGATCTGTTAAGATCACTGATCGTTTCACGTGTACCTCCGCAAATGTTATCTATTGCATAACCTGCACATTATGCAAAAAGTTATACATCGGCGAAACAGGAAGACGACTAGGTGACCGATTCCGAGAACATCTTCGTGACGTTGAGAAAGATGACAAAGACGCATCCAAACCTGTCGCTCGGCATTTTAATCTCCCTAACCATTCCAAACAACACATGTCGATCTCCGGCCTTTCCCTACATCAAGGTACCACGGAAAGCCGTAAAAATCTCGAGCAAAAACTAATCTTTCAAATTGGCACCCTTAATCCCCACGGTGTCAACGAGCGCTTTTCATTCAATTAATTTATTCATGTTTTTCACGTTACCATGTTACCACCAATAGCGTAGCTCCATTTCCTGTATATAAACCATACACAACCCACAATTCCTCGATTCGCTCCGACGAAGGGCTAACGCTCGAAACGTCAGCTAATCGAATCCCTGTACGGTGGTCAATTTACATTATCAACTCCGTTGATAAACCAAATTTTCGTGTTTCACTCCCCCACCGACGCAGCACCACAGTTTCTTTAGAAACTAATCCCTTTATTCAGTTTTTATTTGTTTTACTTTGGGGTTAAAGGAGGTTTTTTTTTTATTTTACGTGCATACGATGAATGCTGCCAGTAAATCAAGTCAAGCGATTTGCAAAGATTGCTCCCGAACTGTGAATATGTGAACCGTTTACCCTAGACCGCGAGCGGTCGTCTAGCTGTGTTCCTCAAAGCCACGCGAGGCGAGCGAAAAGTTAAAATTATGCAAATTACTGACAAAAAGGCTTCGCCCTCGTTCCTCGCGGCTTCGCCGCTCGCTCCTCGCGCGTTATAGCATTTTACCGTGACCCAAAACAAAAATAAGAGACTGCTCGCAGTCTACGTTTTACCCAGAAAATATTTTTAACACGTTTACTCTATTCTTTTCTTCAATAACGTCTAGCGCCTTTTAATGTTAAAATTTAAAAATGTATTCCAAAAATGAAACTTTAGTATTGGTGACAGCTTGAAATGGCGAAAAAGGGCTCACGTACCAGGTTTTTTTAAATTCAATTTTGAATATGATTGTCAATTTTCAATCATTTATTCTCCGGGATAAAAGCAATTGTTATATACCTAGATTTTCATTCAACAAAACGAGCACTGCAATTGGTTGATTCTTGGTCACGTGTCCCTGACCAAATTCAAATGTATCCCGACCGGGATACAATTCCGCAGTTGTTGCCCGCGCGCCGGATACAACAGCACGTGATTAGTGCATGACTAAAAAGTGGCATGATCTTCAGCACGTGCTCACGTCAGCTTGATTGACGAGGGCGGACCTGAAAACACTGCCAGTTTTCAGTTTAAACCAATGATAATACAAAAGTTATGGAACCTGAGACTAAAAGGAAACGTTTTTCTCCGGTATAAGCAGACGAAATTCAGCATCTAAGGCCCGGTTCAAACGCCGATCTTTTCATGTACCGAACCTAATTTCGGTATTAAGTACATGAAAAGTTCGACGTATGAATCAATTAAGATCGACAGATTTGTATTTGGGTCGACACTACCGTTCTATCCGACTAGGTCAGTCGAATAGAACGGCAAAAGGTCGACACCGATTCAGACGTCGAACTTTTCATGTGCCGAATGTAATACATACATTACGTATACATTAAATAAATTATCTTTACCCACAATTCTGCACGATTTACATACATGCCGTGCGCAAAAGGCTTGAATTCGCACAACACGGCGAGAAAACAGAACAGTTCGTGTTCCTCTTGATTTGAAACCACGAAATATACATGTTTAAAATGTAAGGAGTACTTTTGCATGGTATGCTCTGCATTTGAAAATGTTGGCGGTACCGGTTCTTGCCGAATAGGGAAGGGTTCAATTCGGTTTAGGATGGCATTAAATGTTTCTCCGAATAGGTATTGCAAACATTTTTCCACAGCCAGTACACAGGCATCCCAAGCTCAACAAAGGTGACGCGTAAAGATGTTGTGTTACTGACTGTAATAAAAAGTTTTCGAACTAGACGATGAATAGTGACTTTCCTTTGGAACATTAGCAATAACAAAAAGAAAGCCAAATTTAAAACTTGGTTTTTCGGCAGTAAGGTTGTTTATCGCTAACTGAATCATGAGTCACCTTCATTTGAAAGAAAAACAAGCTCTTCATTTTCACGATTTGTCTGTCCCGCATTTTTTACCGCCATTTTGCCAACCATTAAAGGCTGACCACAAAAGAGTTATTGTTCACTTTTGCAATTAAGTTCGACTTAATTAGGTTCGAGCAGCTGTCCATGGCTGCTAATGCTTGGGCTCAATCTTTGCTTTGGTAGATTTAAGGGGTAATGCCCGCTACCTTGTGGCCTTAGTGCCTTTTGAGTGGCTTCAGCTTACTTGATCACATTAATTTGTGAAGTATCCTTGTCACTCCAGCCACATCCCACAAGCTTTACGTTTTCATTGCTTGTTTTATTGATATGTGGGTACTTGAGCCTGAGCATTAGCTATGCCATGCTGATGAGGCCTAACAAGGCCGAAACAGCTGTCCATGGCTGCTAATGCTTGGGCTCAATCTTTGCTTTGGTAGATTTAAGGGGTAATGCCCGCTACCTTGTGGCCTTAGTGCCTTTTGAGTGGCTTCAGCTTACTTGATCACATTAATTTGTGAAGTATCCTTGTCACTCCAGCCACATCCCACAAGCTTTAC
>JAEMWC010000089.1:492500-527500 GCA_016490735.1 Pachyseris speciosa | reverse complement strand
ATAGGGTAGGGAAAATCGAAGATTTTGGCCTGAAATAGGGTAAGGGTTTCAGGAAGCGGACCGCACACCCCACCAAATTTTTCTGGGAGTACCTCCCGGGCTTTTGTTTAAGTCGTCAAATTCCCCCCTCCCCCCTCCCTCCAAAAAAAATTGAACGTTTGCATTTTCATTTCCATGTTCTCTAGTCGATTCCGCTTATGACTCCGTCGCTTATGATCTAGCGAAAACTAGATTGTCGGAGTCGGAAGCAGAAGCGGAAGAACCAAGCAATCACAATGCTTGTTCTCGCGCTCTCTGATTACAGTTTGATACCAAAATGGTGCTCCGACAATCTAGTTTTCACTAGGTCATAAGCGGCGATCAGTATTTTGCTTCCCACTCCGTCGCTTTGATTTTCACATGATCGTAACGCTCCAAGCTTCTGATTACGACTCCGACTCCGACTCCGTCGCTAACCAGCCTCAAACTCTAAAATCAGGGGCACCCAACGAGCCAAATCAACCAAAAGCTGTAGAAAGGCATTTTTAAGTTCCTTATGGTGTTTGAAATATGTTTAAAGCGATTTTTTCATAAGCTAGAAGAAGTTCATCTGTTCGGATTCCCTAGCTGAAATTTTAATTGCACGAAAATGTTAGGGAACAAAATCCTCCTTTGAGAAAATGCAAGCTGAAATGAACTTTTCACGAACTTTCAAGGGAACTATTTTCTTTCCGAAAATACTAGCTGACGTTTTTGACTGCCAAAAACAGCAATTACGACCTTTCCGAAAACCTCAGGGGCTATGATTTCCCAATTTCGAATCTTTTAGGCCACGTTTTAGTTACGAAAATCCGAGTGCACTCTTAAATCGACGCCGAAAGTGCAAGGCGAATTACCATCCACCGAACAGATATCTACCGAAACTTGTCGTTGGGTGCCCCTGTAAAATGCCTCAAAATGTTCAATATAATAATTGCGAAAATGATTCAAGACAATAAGCTATCCATAGTATTTCCCAATCCGCTCTTGAATGAAAGAAGCCAAACATATTAGTTACCTGAACAAACCCACAGCTTTTTACAGCATTTCCCAGGTACGTTTATCGTCTTTAGCTTGGGCCGTGCGCAGTCTTTCGGTTTTTCCGGTATCTTGGGACAGTATTCCATGCTTAGTTGTCCATTATAACAGCTTACAACACCAGTACAAAGGGGATCGCTCAGTTTATATCCATGCCTGATTAAACGGTTGTTGAAAATACAGTGTCTGGCTAAATTTAAAGGATAAACAGTTAGTGGGTCTATTCCACTTTCCAAAACACTAGTCTTGATAGAATCAGTTTAAAACACTCAAAATCTTCAGCATATGAAGTAAAGTGCTTGGTCAAGCATGATGTGGGATGTAGCTTAAAAGTTATGAAGAGTTTTAAAGGCGATCTAGGAATAAAAAGAAATGGGGTATGCTATATTTTGGGAACCCTAGGAGTATACGAAAACGAAATTGGAGTCTTTTTGGGCAGCAAGAAGATGAATATAAATGATGTGACCTACTCGAAAGATACAGTCAAACAATTGCATGGTAACTTTTTAAGGTTATTAAAAACAGAAAAACTTGCTCTACCGTGGATCAAAGATAGATCGTGACTAATCAACAAATAAGCAAATATAAGAAAATACTGCAAGGACTGGTCAAACAACGTTTAAAGCCGCGGCTACAGGAGCGATTTTTTGCTCGCGCCGGTGATGCGATTTTTTCAAATTTTGTCGCGTCGCCAGCGCGCCCAGGGTGGCTACACGCGTGACAAATTGAACAGCGCGAGCTACACGGCCAAAAATCTGTGCGATTTTGTCGCGAAAGTTTCAACTCTGGAGACTTTTCTCTTGCGATTTTTTTCAGCTGCGCATCACCTGCGCGAGGGTGGCTACCCTTGCGATTTTCATCGCGCGTTGGCGACGCGACAAAATTTGAAAAAATCGCATCACTGGCGCGAGCAAAAAATCGCTCGTGTAGCCGCGGCTTAAAGGCGTAAATACGATATTTCGGCTGGCCAAAACCAGCCTTCTTCAGGTTTGTTGAAGGAAAACACGACTTTACATGGTATTTATATTTACCGGAAATGACATGAAATAGCTTTGTGATGGGTCAAAGCTACAGGAAAATAACAAGGCAACTAAAATTATCTAAATACCATGTAAACTTGCGTTTACCTTCAAAAAACCTGAGGACGGCTGGTCTGCCAGCCGAAATATCGTATTTACGCCTAGGTATTGTCTTATTTACAGTTGGGACCCTAACTGACACCCCCCCCCCCCTCCCCCCCTCCTACCCCACTGTCCTCGCCCGTTCCATGCCCTCCTCCTTCCTCCTTTCACATTTAAGGGAACAGTTTCAACTACTTTCTGTTGGTTTTGTCGGCTGGGATTCCATCAGTCCCAGCTCAAATATTTCTTTGGGACATCAGCTAACATGGAAGGGTCGAGAATGTTACTCAGTCAGAGGACATGACTTTACACTGCAAACGGCGAAACAACTCAAAGTAGCCTTCTTACCTTTACATTTCCATTTCATCTGACAGCACTTTCCCGTCTGGTGCTTAACAATCAGGCGTGGTTTGGCGCAGTCATCTGGTTTCGGTGGGATACCCGGACATTTTGTCACAGTAGCGATACCATCTTTGCACCTGACCACGCCCCCACACAGTTCGCCACTCCAGTTTTCATTGTTTCGCAGTGTGAGATTCCCGTATTGACAGTGGAACTCTGTAATTTTCAATAATTACAAGTGATATCTCTTTTAGGCTTAAGAATGGTGCCATTTTCAAAAACATCGAAAATACATGCCTATGCGCGGTGCCCATGGCAACGAAGCATTTAGTACTTTACCTTGAGTCCTTTCTATGTCCCCTCTCTTTTGTCCCTTATTCAGGAACCCAAGTTGTGAGAAGACGAAATGCGGATGAGGCACTGGTACTGCCTTGCAGAGTTCCTCACTAAAGCATGCTACGCCATAGCAACGACCGTCAATCAATAGCGCGACGTCACATGTCTTTTTATTGCAGCACCGCTGGAGACATGCCTGCATGCTCGCGGTCTCCCCCATAGCTTCAAAGCGTCCAGCTCGAGTTCCACCCTTTAACGAATGACCCGTCAAAATGCTGTCTGAATGGCACGTTAAAGGAACAGCTAAAACGTGTGAAAATGGAAGAAGACAAAACAATGGTTTTCAACGAGAGCCGTAAAATAAAACCAGAGCCAAAGTACTTCTTAACACCCAGTTAAAAGTGCCTTTAGATGAGGTCGGTTTTCTTGTAATAGGCCGCCCTTTAAACACTATAAAAAATAGCGTCTGCGATGGGGACGATACTACCTCAGAATGGACTATAGCGGAGTAGGACGTGGACCCTGAAAGGCTGGCAGCACATATATACTAGGAATATTTAACAAAGACAACGCAACGTCAAATGAAAACGCGAAAGCGCGCGGAAAGGACTGAACACGACTTCCGGCGCTCAATTTGCCGTTGTTCCCTTCAGTCAAAATGGTTTTTACACCTGCGCACGCCATCGTCACAGTCGTCCCGTTGTCTTTGCTAAATCTGTCTACTAAAAGCGAACCAAATACCGCCTCCGGAGAATTTCCTCACCGCTAATCCCGCTTGGCAAGCTCTACTATTCGGGTCTTACGCGCGATTTATTTCGTGTAATGTGCTTTTACGCGTGAACAGCAACCAAAGAGAGTCATGATTGGCTTGGAGGAACGGGCGGAGTGGAAGAGGGGGTGCACCAAACGACTCACAGTTCGCCTCGCTCAACTCTCAACCGCAAAGAAATAGGCCATTTCCGAATTCAGTTCAGCCTCCACTTCACAGCCCGTCCTTTAACTCGTGCAAAGGTTTTCTTTGCATGTGACCAGGGATGACGTCACTTTTTGTTGGATGATTGAAATACAAAAAGTTGTTGAGTCTTTGCTTATAACCCCCCCCCCCCCCCCCTTGCCCCACTCATTGCATACGACTGAGAGTTCATTTTTGTAAGAAAGGGTGTGCCTGTATCCTCGAGGCTCGACGAACTAACCAAGCACTTGAGATTCGCAACAGGCAAATATAACATTAAAACATTTTAGAAAAACCACACTATTGTGAAAAGATTACGTAAGATACTGTACCGTTGCTGACGTTCTTCTGCACGGTTTTTGCATGGCTCTTCATCAGATGTTTATACTTCACATGTGCAGCTGAATACTTGTTATGAAGCTTCTCTTTTGCGACATGAGGTGACAGCTTTGCAGCTCTACCGAGTTCTTTTTTCATGCTCGTCTGTCGCGCATGCGTATTTTGAACACTGGGTTTATGTTCAACGTTTACTTTTGTGCTCCCTTTGCTCTCTGATTTGTCATTGTGTTGCGTCGACGTTTCTTTATGATGCACTGATTTTGGTCCATCTTTCTCAGTTTTCTCTTTGTTTTTACTAGTTCCGTCTTTTGTGCTTTGATTTTCGCTCCCTTTATGGCCCTGAGCAGGCGTTTTGGTGTGAAGCGTTACATTCTCTTTCGCTGCTTTCTTTTCAAACGTGTCATTCCTATCAACTGTCATATTTGTTGGGTGTGGCTGCAAAGAGGGATGTTCCTCCGCAAGCCGCACAAAATTGCCCGAGGCCTCGGAAACTTGACCTGAACTTTCCTCATCGATGTTTTCCTCTTGTGAAGAGCTTTCTTCTTCCTGTTGTAAGTCTTTTGGTCCCTTGAGTACCACTTTGGTCAAGTTCGAATGATGTTTATCCTGTAAGCTTGAGTTTGACCTCATAGCAGCGTATTCATTTCTTTCCAATTTTCTTGTCTTCTTCTCTTCGTCTTCGTCCACGTTGTTATCTATCTCATCTTTGTCAAACGTAGCATCTTCGTCATCGCTTTGCTCCTTGTTCAAAACATGCTGTCTGTGAAAATACAGGATGTAATCAAATTATAAATGCTTTGTTGCCAGAAACGTACTCATATCTTGCACAAAAATGCGGCCAGTGGTAATCCCATTCCTCTTTACTTGGTTTTTCAATTTTTCATGGAGGCCAGGTGACATACTGAAACACATTTAAAGTAACAAAACTGCTAGAAAGAGCAACTTAAAATTAGCGAACAGGCTACGTTTAAGAGCCATATCTTTTAATAATGCTTAGATATAGTCCCGCAAAGTCCAGGTTTTTTACAGACTTCTGTTTACAAACGGGTAAACAGGTATTTATAGAAATTGAATCTTTGTGATATTAAAAGGTTTGCCTCTCAAACTTGGTCAGTTCACCAATTTTAAAGTGCTCTATCATGCAATGTGAAGGAAAAAAGTGTTACCTGACCAACATCAAAGTGCACAATTACCACTATAAAGTCTTAGGACTTACTAACAAAACTAAATGAATTCCCCCCCCCCCCCCCCCCCCCACACCGAGTGAGCTTAAATATAAAGATTGTTACGTCTAACTCACCTCGCAAAGTCCCCTGGACTTTTGACCTCGGCATCTCCACTTCCGCTTCCGCTGCTACTACTGACGTCACCATCATCATTCCCACTTGCTTCAGCTGACATGGGTGGCTGCTGTTGTTGCGCATGCTTGGCCACCTGCTCACTTTTCGGGTGAATTTCATTCTTTTTATGAATAACCGAAGAACCAGAGCCTTTAATGCTCTGTCCAAGATTGTCCACGTCATCACCATCATCGTCATCATCGTCCTCACCATAGAATCCTTCATCGCCGATTGCGTTATCATCATCGTCGTCTTCGTCATTATCAATGCCTTTTAACTCTGGCGTATCTTCAAGTGTAGTGCCCGTTTTTTCACTGGGATTATAGCCTATGGATTTCTTATCCGTACTCCCTGACATGTCGACATTTGGTGAGAGATCCGCTGAAAAATAAAAATATCATTTGATGCGGCTATATACTTCTGTGGTATATGAACTGCAAATATTTCTCGAGATGTTTGTTAGTGACGACACTCTAGCTGTTCCTGTAATTTAAAGCCAACAAGATGCACAATGGTGGCCGAAATTCTTGGGACACTTACAGAAAACTTTTCTCTTAAGAACAGATCCTTTCAAACCGTTCAAACCACTACCCTCCACGATTTAGCTAAGTGTCCCAAGACATTTTGGCCAGGATTGTATGCATGTTTAGTTTTGTTTGAAGTCAAATTCTCACGCGCTTCAGAGAACAAAGACGTCAACTTCAACTTTATGGGAGATTTTAACTACATCTTATCATGGAATGGAGCGAAGGGAAGAGCTCAAGAGTTTAGAGTCGCATAAGACAAGCACAGGACTGACAATAGTCTCAAAGGGGTATTAAAAATGATAGTTTTCAATTGAGTGTGGAAAGCAAGTTTTGTTTACTTTGGTTTTGCATCACTTTGATCTGTGATTGGTTAGCAAATCCGCGCCACTTCCTCAACCAATGAGAAGCAGAACTAAAACCACTCGTGACTTGTCTCAAGCATTTTCCCGCGCTTGGCGCCGGCTGCATCAAATTTGCTTCGTATTCTCATTGGCTCATTGTGCTGTTTGTGTCTGTTGTGATTGGTCAAATTACCTTGCTTTTGGTTTTAAGACACTTAACTGAAAACCACCCTAATATTGGGAACTTACCATTTACATTCAAAAGAGCAAAAGCAGATACAACCTGAAGAAAAAACATGAGAGGCCTAGAGTGAGTAATGAAATTGCAGAAGTCAGAAATTAAAGAAAACTAACAAGTTCGCCATGTATCCAGCTTCTGTAAACAGGAGACACTAAGCATTATTTCTAACGTCAAAAAACAATAAATAACTGAGCTATAAATGAATAGAGGCACCTGTGAAAAGTATATAAACAGACGTGAATTTGGCAAAACTGTTAATTGTGGAAAGAAAAGCATTTTGATCATTTTATCGAGTATTTCATTTTTTGTAATTAACAAATGCAAATAACTGTTGAAATAATGAAATAAGCGGCAAAGACACGGATACAGTTCATAGTCACATTTTTAACTGTCTGATGCAAGTCACTGACTTTGACATGAGTGACTTGAAGAAGTCACATTGAAAATCAGGGTACGTTAATTCTGGCAGCTTTATAAGCCAAGTCTCTGTTAGTCATTTCCCATAAATCGTGTCTTCGTTGAGATTAAGTTGTATTTTAACAGTTAGTTGACAAAAACACGTTTCGTTGTAGCTCTAGTCGAATTAACACCGTCAACTTACCATAAAGGATAAAATGACCTCGACGCGTAATTCCAAATTTGTCATGTTTTCCAAAAACTTAATTAGAGTAAACCCCAGTCACGTGCTAAAGAGAACAAAATCGTGATCCCATCTGAGACAAAAAATTGCTGGCTTTTCCTTACCACCTGATAAAATATATTATTTCAAAACAGTAGACATCAAGTTGGTATCAAACTCGAAAAGACCGGGTTTCTACGTTGACGCAGGCGCACCCAGTGTTTAACTTGTCGTATCACCGGTTGATACTGGTAAATAACAGGTGTCATGAAAATATTTTCCTAAAGAACTTCGCTGCAAACCGGAACCATTCTAAAGAAATACAGTTAACAACACATTCAAGGGTAGTGCGAGATGACTCATCTTAGATTCAGTGCTTTAAGAATCTTCTGGACCAGATTTTCTCTTGGGAGTAAAAAAAGAGATGTTTAGAGAAAATAGTCCATTTTCTCCCGATAATGACAAGTATACGCAGAAACCAGTAACTCAGAAGTTTTCCCGAGTATGCGTGAGCCAATTAAAAAGATAAGCGTCTCTCAGTTATTCACCATGTTCACCAAATATACCATCTGCTTTACTCTCTCTGCGAATATGCCACCTATCGACATTCATATGCTGACAATATGCAGGACTGTAGCCTGCTCCAGGCACTCGGAAAAGTTGAGGTGAGAGATCAAGAATGAGCGAAGAAACTTTAGCGGCGACTGGAGAGGGAAAGGTGAGGGGAAAATGTGTGACGAGCCAAATAACGGCTGCGTAGGATACTATTACAACTGTAGCCTGCGTGGCAGGCGCTAGAAAGGATCAAACCGGGCGCGTACGCCCACCTCGCTACACGCGCGTGCCCTCGCTACGCGCGCGTGCCCGTTTAGCCCTTCCCTTTCCCGTTCTGGCGGCTGCCACGCAGGACTGGTTAGTACAACTGTAGCCATGCTGGCTAGCAATTGACCAGGTGTAGGTCAAGTCTGCGCACTTGAAATTAAGAGTAAGCATCACCGAGATGCGAGAAAATGCTGTTATTCAGAGGAAGAGAAGCAGCGCCGGAAGTAGCCTGCGTAGCAAGCGTTCCCGTTCGAACGAAGTTTTCCAATTCTTCAATTTTTTTTACCTTTCGCCCCAATTTTCGCGCGGCCAGAATGTAGTAAAATCGAACGGAAAATCTATTCGAACGGGACTTGCTACGCAAGCTAGGCCGGAAGTAGCTTGAGTAGCAAGGTTTCCATGGGGGGAGGGGTTCTGAACGAAGGAGGAGCAAGAGTTTTTATCTCTCGCCGGTTACAATCCCCATGCCCCTCCCCTAAGAAGAGCACAGTGCTGAGGGTAACGACCCGAAATACAAACAAACAAAACGGGAGATGAGAGGTAGTTGAGATAAAAATCAGTCAAAATCTCAATGAGAACAGAGAAATAAGCCAAAGTTTTGGGTAAACCATAAACGATCAGGACATTATTGTTTTTTGTTTTCAATTTTTATTTTTGCAAAACTATCTCTGTCAAAGCCATAACTTCTCCCAGAAGTGCTGTCTTGATTTACAAATTATGACGAGCACTTGTTATCACTAAAGAAATTACAAATGTGTAAGGAAATTTGTTTTCTTGAACAGTTATCTCAAAACCCTGTAAATCCCGGTGAAACGCTTCCAACATTGTTGGCCAATAACATCCAGCATTGTTCAGTCCAACATGTTAGGTTTAATCTCGGTTGTTAGTATATTTAGGATATTTTTAATTTTTATACTTAGCTCACACCCCTACTGGAAACCAGCTATTGTTTTTTTACATTGTTGAATAGGCTAGCGTGATAAAATAAAGTACTTATCTATCTATCTATCTATCTATCTATCTATCTATCTATCTATCTATCTATCTATCTATCTATCTATCTATCTATCTATCTAGGTGTATTTGAACACTGTGTTGGCCGGGTTGGGGGGGGGGGGGTACTAAAAAAAATTCAATATGGCAGGAGCCTTACTCTTTTGTATACCATTTTTGACAGAATAGGTACCCCTTTCGTATACCTTCCATTGACAAATAGTACCCCTTCCATATACCTAAAACAGTAAGTCTTCATGCCATTTTCATGTAGTGTTCAATAAATTAAAACAATAGTCATAAGGTATGTGTTTGAAATATTTTAATGAAAGGCCCTTTTAAATACCTAAATGACAGATTTCCCTAGCCTTTCATATACTTTGACTCGTCAAATCCCTACCCTTTCATATACCTGGAGCATGAAAATGGTACCCTTTTGGGTGGAGCCTTCCTGTATAGGCCATTATAGGGAGTACCCCCAGGGGGGGGGGGGGGGTGTTGCTCAGAGTTGCTGGCAGTTGAAACAATAACATCCAACAAGGTGTTCAAACACACCCAACGAGGGACTACAGAGACGATTTGAAAGTGGTAGGGGTAAAACATCTGGGGCCGTTTGTTTGAAAGCTGATTAACCCTAATACAAGATTAAAAATTAACCAAGAAGTTTCTTTCTCTATTCATGCACGTTGTTCAACACCGATATTCTGCAAAATTTTAGATTAGAGGACATGAATCCTGAAAAGGAAAAAGCAGCAAAAGAAACTTTCATCCAAAAGCTAAAATCTGCCACAAAAGTTTACACTAATCCTGGATTAAGTTAATCAGCTTTCGAACAACTGGGCCCACATGCCAAATTCAAGTGGTAATATTCATAGATTATCCATGTCATCTGGAGCCCTAGCAGTTTTGGGATCGTTTGCAAGGGCATTGACCACTGAAACTAACATACACGTTTTAGATGAGACAAATTCTGCATTCTTTGTTATTTATCACAATAATGTCTAAATAAGATGTAACAAAGGTCACCTTAAATAAGACACCAATCCATGACAGTACCATTTACTTCTCCCTGATAAATAGTAAAATAGTAACAAAGTTGCCACAGCATTGAAAAGCCAACTAAAACTGAACAGTAGCCCATATTACAATTGTATGCTCAGTTACTGGCCTGTGTATGAAAATGAGTCTGGCAGTGACCCTATTAATATGCAACTGACCCTATTAATACACACCTCACTGCTTTTCTCATGTAAATCATATTGTTCGTACGCTAACTAGTTCACATTTACATGAGAAAGACAGATAGGCTTGTATTATCCATAGCTACTTGCGGGCCATCCAATAATTTTTTTGTGTGTAAATTTTTAAAATAAAGCAGTTTGCTTGTTGTTTTTGTTTGTTGCATTAAAAACAAGATCACCTCAGCCTCACCTCCACTTAAAAGCCAGGTCACTGAGCAGCAGTAGCAGACTCAATAAGCAAGGAGTAACTCAACCCATCCCCGCTCAGTCCCAAACAAAAAAACTCAGGCCAAAGGCTCCACTTAGTAAAACCTCAGGCACGAGGTTTGACCTTATATTAAGCCACATCTGAAGCAACTACTGACTGCAAAACTGTTATGCAACTCTTGAGAGTGTGGCCTAAACCAGGGAAGCTCTCAAAAAGTTTCAGCAGATTCAGCCCTGTTTGGTCTGAATGAATATGAATATGCCAAAGATCATATGTTCAAGTATTCAGGTATTCTTTGTTACTAATAGTTTGTTACTAATAGTTTCTATGATAGTTTGCAAGGTGGCTATAACTATTAATCTTAATTATAAGCTACTGAGCAGTACTTTTCCTGTGGAACTATTTATGACCCTGTAAAAGATGGTTCTAACTTTTGAGTCTGTGGATGAAATACTAAAGTGTAACCATTCAAATGAAAGCTGCTGAGCAGTACTTTCCTGTGGTGCTGTTTATTATGCTGTACAAGGTGGTTCTAACTTTTGAGTCTGTGGATGAAATACTAAAGAGTGACCATTCAAATGTAAGCTACTGAGCAGTACTTTCCTGTGGTGCTGTTTATTATACTGTACAAGGTGGTTCTAACTTTTGTCTGTGGATGAAATCTTAAAGTGTGACCATTCAAATGAAAGCTACTGAGCAGCACTTTCCTGTGGAACTTATTTATTGCATTGTACATTTCACTTCTCTGTATTCATTTTTTTGTGTGTGTGTCTGATATGTTATTCATCTACACTAGATTCAGTACTAGAACTTGAATCGCTACTACTCCTTCTCTCATTTACTTCTATAACCACATTTTCTGAATCAATTCTAATTACTTCAGATGTGTTAAATCCATTCTTGGCCTTGTGGTTGTGATCATGGCTCAGACCAACAAACCCATTCTTCACGTTTCCTGTATGTTCATCAGTAGCCTGATCAGACTTAACTCGTATTGTGTGTTTATGGAAATGTTTCTCAATCCCTGATGTCATTGTCTCAGTGTATTTAGCATAGCTGTACAAGGCCCCTCCAAAGGTATTGAGGAAAACTCCCACAAGAACCAAAACTGTGATGGGAACACCCCCAAATGTGAAGAATCCAATGATCGTTGTTAGGACTCCTTTGACAACCCCTACAAGACTGAACAGGATTTTCAAGTTAGAAATTGCTGATGTTGGCCCCATTCCAACAGAGAGGAAAGACACCGACCACTCGCTAGCCTTTAAGTAGGTAGTCTTGTATAACTCAATTGCGAGGTCCCCTTGCCAACTCACTTAGATTGCAATCAATTTGCTCCTGAGACCCCTTGCCAAAACTTGCAACTCACAGCTTTGCTGTGCAGCTTTGCTCCACACAAGGACCGCCTGCTCATAGGTTAACCAGTTGTGGCTGGTTCACACAGTGAAGGAAGAAATATGCAGGTCCAAATGGCCATTTTGGCTGAGACTTGAATTATAGTTTCAAGGGCAAAAAATCTGCTAGTAGTATCATTTACCCTTTCACTCCTCCCTGATACCATGCTACTGTTAAAAGTACAAGCAGTCCATGACAGCATTGTATATATACAAATCCAGTGACCGCTTTCAGCCATATGGCTAATCTCATTGCCTGGTCTCCATTCAACCCTGGGATTAAGTCAACACTGAGGTGTATAGAATAGCAGACCATGTAAGACTCAGGGAAATAAAAATTGTTCACTACTCATTGTCAAGAGTGTTGGCATTCTTTCATGTCCCCAGTTTTACCTGCAAACGTGGAAGACACAAGGCATTTTTTTTTTTGGGGGGGGGGAGGGTGAGGGGGAGGGAAGGGGCTTAAACGTTATAGCATGAATTGGCATTGAGATTGACATGCTAGAGTACTTCTTAACAGGAGATAATAAACCCTGTGTTCTTCAATTTATTTCAACTTACTATACTAGGGAAGTAGAAACCACACTGACAAAATAAGGTGCTGGCTGCCAAGAAAAACTGTGCCATCTTTTGCAGACATAGATGTTAAGTAACTAACACAAATGGGTAATATGCAAAGATATTTTTGTTAAATCACACCACTGCAAACAAGCCCTGTATGGGATTTAGAAATTATGAATTATTATAATAATTATCAGTAATAATTCACAATTACAATTCAGATGCAAAACTGCCACAAATGTGATGTATATATGGCATAAAATTGATACATACCTTGTTGTCAAAGCAGAATTCATTGTCGTGCATAAAAATAATGAATAACTTAAAATGTTGCCCATGCCAACATCAATCAAGAGTGAAAACTATAAAGACAAATATAAAAATAAGTTAAGTTCATTCTTCTGTTTTCTTTTTTAATATACGTTTTTGAACTCCTAAATTATTTATTCTTCATTTTCCCGAAAATTAGTCAGACCATCACATGTTCCAAAGTCAGTTGTACTGATAAGTAAAACATGGGACTGACTTCTTATCTACTTGAGGCCACAAAACAGCATCATTTTAATACTAAACCACATCTCTCTTCTTGCTCAAAGGGAAGCAAAGAGGAGAAATCCTGGGAATGAAGGTTGTCACATACGCTGTGCGTGATCAGAAGACCAGGATGCAGCTGTGTGGGACAGAGGCTTAACCTGTGACCTTTTTAGTGGCCATGGCAACAAAATTATACAGGTTTGTATGGGATGTCTAATACTGAGCCTTCTTTTCTTTTGGAGGAGGGGAGGGTCAGAGTGCATGTTTATTAGATAATATTATTATATGGTGCCATACTTGTACAGTTAGTTGTCTGTATCTTGTAAAAGAATGGTTTGGTGGTTGTTTTTACTGTTAGTAAAAGACAGGTTTCCAAATGTGCCTGCACTCATTCTGTCTCACTTTTTCTCATAGTTTTCTTTGCTTCTAAATTTCATAAGTTAAGTTGGATAATAAATCTCTTTAGTTATTAGATGTTTTGGTGTACAACTTATCTCTGGTTACTTTTACTTGTTGTTTGTACTTTTACTTTCCCTGTGGATTCCTCAAAATACAGCACAACTTGTAAAAATATACAGCAATATTACACACCAAAATAAGATATATGTATCAACAACAAACCTTAAAGGCTACATTGTTATAGCCATCAAATCTAAGAGCTGCCAGCAGCTCTTTATTGAGGATTGTGTAAAGAAACAGCACGGGAACACAATTAACACTGTTCGTGTGCAGTACAGTCAGAGTGGAAAGGCCTTTTTCCACGCCCGTCTTCTGAATGTATGTCAAATAGAATGACTGACAAACGACACTAAGTAAGGCAAACATGTAGGCAGATGCTGAGAATTCCAGGTCCCCAAGGCCTGAGAAGAAAAAAACAATCATGATGTTAAAGGAGCATTGTCACCAGGATTTTTGCTGTTTTTGGTTCAGTTCTGCCAATATTACTGCCTTTTATCTGTTATTGAGCAAAAAATGCTCCTACAGAATCAGCAAGATGAATGCCAATGAAATTTTAGCAGGGAGAGCTAACCATGACAATTTTTTGGTGATATTTCAAGACATAGCTTGAAATTTTGAAAAAAACTGGCAAGTTTTTTTCAAATTTCAAACCATTTCCATCCTCATCATCTTTGATGGAATACAGGAGTTTATAGTGTCAATGCAGTACTACAGTCTTTGGCAGCTGTACAATTACTCTAATAGAGAACCACGCGAGCCATGTTGTAGATCAGAATGAATCATATCCCTTTAATCAATTCCCCTGTAAGGTTACATTGGGTCACTAGTAAATGATTAACACCACAGCAGCAAAACCAGACCATTATTTTAAGGTTTCCACTGATACATTGGCAGTTTTAAGATTTTTAAAGTGATGGTACAATAGTGTGACACTGCCCCTTTAACTGAATCTTTGGATGATACTAATGTTATCCGACAAACCCTTTGCTCCCTAAGAATGACTTATAGATTTTACTATGTCTATGACGAAGGGAGACCCCTTAGGGGTTAAAGGTTTATAATCACAGAAATCCCAGGTGGGACCACAAACCAACAACAACAACAAGTTGAGGAACAAGTTTTTTTTTTAATTGTAATGTAAAAATGACAGTATTGGCAACCCACAAATTGCTACAGCTCATCCAG
Source organism: Pachyseris speciosa (assembly GCA_016490735.1). Taxonomy (NCBI): domain Eukaryota; kingdom Metazoa; phylum Cnidaria; class Anthozoa; order Scleractinia; family Pachyseridae; genus Pachyseris; species Pachyseris speciosa. Next base: position 512,889 of record JAEMWC010000089.1, on the reverse strand, counting down.
GCAGGTTATAAAATTCAAGACACAATATACATAAGTACATTAATTAAATAGACAAATCATTCACGTCATTCCAGGGACTGCAAGCTGCAGCCTGTTGGCATCACATGTAAGTCATCATCAAAGCAAAGCACCCTTTTATTTTCAAGTTTCAAAAATACTGTCTTTTATTGCATTGAAGTAAATAAAGTTTTAAAGGGTAGTACACTGTAAGGATGTCACTTCAATGAGAAATATGATCAATGCATACATGAACTGTTTGCTGCTGTACAGTGTTAACATTAAATTTACCAACAATTAATTTAAGTTTGGCGTGTTTGGGTGTGCTCATGCACAGTTGCCACAGAAACATAATACATACTCCTGCAGAGCACTCTCAATGAATCAGAATCAGGTAATTTTCTTGAGTGAACTATATATGACATTTTGTAAGACTTGCCTGCAAAAATACAACCAGCTACAACAAGAAGAATAGAGACCACCACCAGAAGGGAGGGCTTTTTCTTCAACATACAACAGGCAAACAGCAAACTTGTCAATGGAAGAAGTCTCCTCAAAACATTGTACCTGAAAGAAATTAATGTTTTTCATTTCTAAAATGTACACAAATCATTTTCAACTTTCACTGGAATGGGCATTCAAGAGAAATGTTCTCCTATAAAATTCTGAAATAGTCAATGGAAATGTGATTGTTTTACAGATGGTGACTACTACTGTTTCTTTTTTTAATAGAGATATTGTCACTTGGTTAATTAGGGGCGCGATCCATTTGGTCAAAAATTCCGGAATTTTCAGTTGAGAAGCAAATGGAATGGTAATTTCCAGAAAGTTCAACTCAAGATGGCGGAATCTCTGTTATACCAATGGGAAGAGAGTGGTCCAATGAAGTGGAAAAAAACGTTTTATTTGACACCTGGGAATTTTGGAAATTCAAACTGGAATTTTTTCCCAAATGGATCGCAACCTAGACAAACTGTCACCACCTACATGTTCCTAGTGTTACGCTGGAAAGCAGCAAGAAATCCTTTTATTATCATGGATGTATTGTAAATAATAATAATATTATTTAAGGGGAACATCCACTATCTCAACAAATTGACTCTAATAATTTTTCAAAATAATAACTAGATTCCAAATTTTGTTTGAAAACATGGATATAACATTTAACAAGAGGCTACAATCAGCCTAAACTCAGGCTTGCAAAAAATAGTATTGTATCCCTAATTTAGTGCTAAACAAAAGAATAGAGAGAAGTCTGTCTTTCTTACATCGGACGCATTGCGCATAGCTTGTGTTGGAGTCTATTTCTTTGCAGTGTATATCTGTAGACCCCTATCAGATCAACATATAACCCTTTAAAATTACAAAATTGCTTTACAGTTCAACCATTGAGAACAATAATAATAACACTTGTAAAAAATATTTATGAAAGAAGAAGAAAAAGAGAGACGAAAAAAAAAAAGGTGCCACTAGAAGAAGTCGAACCTGGGTTATTTACATCAGGGTAGTAACAATGACCTCCAGACCAGTGAGGTTCAGCATAGATAATGTGGTAAAAATAGTGTATTTATTGCAAAAAACTAAGCACACTTGTTTTCACTTCGATGAATATTTCTGCTAAGTGTTTGAGAAAGGAAACATTTATCAAACGATGTAGGATTTTTTCGCATAAACGTTAATGGAGTCTCGGTGAAAAGTGTGGAGAAAAAATAATCTGTTTACAAATATGTCATTTGAAACATAAGAAAGAGAGTAAGGTTTCTGTGGTCAGTTTCTCGTCATCATGTAAGTAAAACTAAAACTGCTTGATAGCTGAGTTAATCTTTTGTCTCACAATTGAGTCACAAAGATGCGGGTCGCGACGTTTCGACTGCTAAACTGCTGATCTTTATCAAGCGAATAAAACTGCTTATCATTCAAAAACTAACGACCAGAAATTGAGATATTGTGGAAAATTAGTAAATAAACGACCTATCAAAGTCTCAGGGGTGTGTGATGTCCCGTACTTGAGTTATTCAACAAAATGTACAACCGCTAAAAATTAGTTTAGTATGGATCGGCCATGGGGAAACACGGCAGTCTAATTGAAAACATCTGGAGTTAAGTTCAGTCATGTTAAAAGCTTTCTTCTTGCTATTGAACTTGCAAACATTCGTATGGACACTTCTCTTAACATATTAGTTGTTCAGACTTCAAAGACACAAGGTGAATTGACGTTTTCCTATACGTGACAACAGGCATCATTCATCGGTTCGTGTCTGTTTCTTTGCAATGTATCAGATATCCATAGACCCCTATCAGCATATATCCCTTGTATAATTGCTTTACAGCTCAACCATTTATAACTTACAATAATTCTAACACTTGTAGCAAAAAATATATTTAAAAAAGAAGATGAAAAAAAAAAGGAATGCAAAAAAAAATTGGTGCCGTTAGCGAGAGTCGAACCTGGAACATCTGCATTACAAGCGCTTACGATGACCGCTAGGCCACGTTCCTTCAGCATAGCTAAGTAGGTAAAACCTGGGTAAAAATAGCTTACTTATTCCAAAATGACCATCACTAGTTAGCACTTGCGCAGTCAAACGCCGGAAGTGAGCTTTGCAGATGAAACTCAACGACAATGACGACGAAGAAAAATGGAGCTCATTTTCAAACTCGGGCGGCGTTCCTCGCCCGAGTAATAATAAATGTACTAAAAAAATCAATATCTTCATCGCCTATTTTTGCTTTTAAAGTTCCTGGATGTGGCCATTTTGGATTTCATCACATCTTTCAGTTGCCCTTAATTGTTCATTTGCTTCCTGACATTATAGCTGCAACCAATTGACATCACAAAATCAAAACTAGCTGTGTCCAGGAAATTTAAAAGTGAGAAAAGGCGTTAATGATACCCATTTTTTTGGGCACTTCAAATGCTATTCCCACCTTATAAACTAAAATTTTTTATTTCCAACAACATAAGGTGAATTTGTTGTAAGAGTGGATGTTCCCTTTAGGGCAATAATTTGTGAGAAATGTTTAGATTTAACACTTAAGCAGATATACTTATCCTTATCATAACTTTTGTTTTCCTTACTACAGGAGCTTTAGTGCTTTCATTGATAACAGTAATTTTAAGAAATTGCTAAATAAAGCTACCCTAGCAAAATAGAGATGTCATGTCTTGTCTGTTGCCACACACACAGTCTGCCCACCACTTACAGTATGTTACTTTGACTAGCCATTGAAAGGCAAAGAACTGAACAATACATACATAGGAATGGATAAGTCATCAAGAGCTCTCAGAGCTAAAGTGGTGTGAAGGGCAAAACATATTGATGGAATGAAAAACATCTTTCCTCTGTTGAAAAAAATAAAAGCATTAATTAATAAGAAAAATTAGCGAGAATAATCGATGTTTCAAAGCCATGCATCTTGACTTCATTTTCAAGTTTAAAACAACAATTACATGCTTGTATACTGTATAACTGTTAATGCGTAACAATATAATGAAGTTAATAACAAAGTTCTTATATCAACATCTGATATCAACATGCATTTTCTCCACAACGCTCTCCAAATATTTCATTTGGTTAAAGTTGGGAGAAGTTCTTCATCTTTAGTGATCATTTCCTTTACTCTCAGTATACCTGTAGTCTGATCATGTATTGCCATTGTAAGTAGAAATTACATTTGTAGATGCTTGTCACTACTACCAATCATTGTAGACTAAACAAAAATCAGGCCACAGGTTAGAATTCAATAAATTAGCAAATCGCTTTTGCCATAGACTCAAAAAACAACGAAAAGGATCTGATGCATGGTTGATTTCTTTTGTTTGGGCTTTCAAAGGAGATCATGCATCACTCCAGTTGGTCCACTTTCATGCCAGAGTCATACACTAATTTTCCAAATTCAGGCGTTCACAAAATAAGTGCAGACCTGTGTTTTTGACATGATAGCCTGAGACTGTAGGCAAAAAGAGAGTAGATTTTAAGAATTGGGGTTATGTCCATTTTATACCATTTTACTTTCTTTTCCAAGAAAATAAAAAAAAAAAAAGATTTATCTTGCTGATGACTTACCTTTCAAATGTGTACTCAAGCATACTAGAGTATCCAAGCCGTCTTGCAATATCAAGGGTAATGGAGAGCAAGAAGACTTGTGCCAACATAAGGACATTAGGAAAGTGGTAGGAATAGGAGGTTAGAACAATCTGCAACCAATGTTGAAGAAAAATTCATCAATCCTTTAAACTCAAGTGCGTATGTAAATAATATTTTCCCTCCCTTGGGCACAAGGTCCCTGAACTGCCCAGTAACTATTAAACTGTTGGCTTTCAGAACCAATGCAACTTTTCCAGGGATGGGTGGTTAGGTCATTGGCCAACCACCAGCCATCCCTGAGATGTCTGGTAAGTCAGACCATGACAAACGGAACTTTAAAATGGGTTCAAAACACAGACTGGACAATGGACCACTACCTTAAAATAACACATAACAGTCACTGACAAGATGATGGTTGATTGCTCACTATCATTTGCTTTGATGAGTATCTGACTGCTTTTAATTCCCCTTTGAAATTCATGAGTGGAGCTAAATGGGATGTCTGAAAGGCTTAACTTCACCATTCTTTTGTTATCTCCTTCAAGATCTATGTGAGAAAATGACTTGGAGACAAGCCCAAAATTAATGACTCAAGCAAGATCTTACCAGTTACTTTAAGAGCCTGGTCTGTAGTCCAGTCTGGGTTTTGAATCCATGACCTGCCGCTCAGCAATGAGGCACACTTGTTGACTGAACTAACTGGGCCGAAGTTTTCAGTTCCGATGTTAACATTTCAGTTCTCCTTATGGGCCTCCGCACATTTTTTAAAAGTTAGTTGGAGGAAGTTTGCTCTTTTTTAAATTGGCAATAAATATCAATAAAATACCAATGCACTCTATTTAATGTTACTGCCTATGTGGCACTTAATCGATCTACAAGTGAGAATCCAACTCACCATATCATGAGAGTTTTGTAAATCATGATTTAATACACCATACCTGCTTGGAATAATGATTGCAGTAAATTCCACGCCAAAATAAAAAGAGCATTTCTTTAGTTCACTGATTACCCAGCCTGCATTTAGGGGACATTTGTCCTGATCACAAGGGTGTCCCCTGAATGGATGTTCCATAATTATGTTGTATAGTATTTCCATTCACTTGCCAACAACAAATCTTTTTGTTTAACTTAGTAACACGGTAAGTTAAAATCAAAACTTCCAGAATTTTCTCCAACTTTAGGAAGGAATTTAAAAAATTTCATTTCATTGTGTGCTTAATATAATTCCGACTATGGCAACCATGTTTACTTCAGTGACGATATAACCAAATCGAAGTGTACATTTTAAGCGGCCTTCACACGACAAACAAATGTTGGCCAACTCGCATTGGCAAACTCGAGTTGGTGCGTGTGAACGACGCAACAACAACATGTTGGCAAACTGTTGGCGACAAATAGAACTTGCCTCTATTCTCGCCAACTTTTTTACGGGTTGGCAAACTCACATTTGACGTGTGAACGTGTGTTGTTCAATGCGAGTTGGCCAACATTTGTTTGTCGTGTGAAGGCCGCTTTAGCCAAAGCAAGGTTTAATCGCGATTTTAGCGTGGCTAGTTGAAGTGCGGCATAAAAAAGCGATTTGTACGCTAGTATACGTAACTACGAAACAAGTTCCTGTTATTACAGAGTAAATATGTACAGCGAGTGAGCAATTATGCACGGCGCGGCGTCTCGGAACTAATTAGTATCCTCATGGTCAGCTGAGGGAGTTTTAACTTAAGTTTTACAAAACAGGCCGCTATTCTTCAATTTAAACTCACCTTATTTACAAAAGACATTGATCCAGAGACAAGTCCGTAGAACAGCGCTGCCAATATTCCCGGACCAAATGCTTTAGTAAATCTGAGATCTTCCAAAGCGGCAGAGAAGTCATAGAACAGCCTTCGGCGTTTCTCATTTTCCGAAACAGTCATTCCTATTATGATCAAGAAATTAAAACAGCTTGTTGGAGAAGTGACTTTCTTGATGAATCAATCGTCTTTGAGACCCTCATTTTGTTTCTAAAATCAAACCATTTAAAAAGTAGTAAAAGTATTCACGGCCGGCGTCATTCACGGCCTGGTTAAATCGAATTGACCGCTTGGATGGGATGCACATAAAAGACTGGCACGAGGAGCGGGGCACGAGGTACGTCCGTGCGTCAAACCAGATGATCACATGAACAGTTGGTCCGAGGTACATGCGTCCCCTCTCCACAATCTGCAAGTACGTAACTAGTTTGATTTTCGCTCACAGCTAAGGGGGGTTATAAAGCTTGTATCAAAATAAGTTTTCTGAAGGTGGCCCGTAGAGTTACCGGTAGCTAAGTGCTCTGGTTTATTTTTGGCTCTATGTGTATTAAACTAATCGATTTTAATTTGCCCAAGAAGCGAATTGCCGGTTGTTTTGAAAGTGGGGCTTGGGTGTTCTGTAGGAATTGTACAATCTTACGAAAGCAATTTTTTTATTGGTTTTGGAACTTGGTGAGATCAGCAATTAACCATGCAAAAATTACACAACTGCAAAAATTACCTTTTCATCGATTAATTTACCAGTGTTGCCCCAGCAACCCTTCAACTTCCAAAAGAATTGCTCTGTTATCCTAAGCTTATAACTACCATTGCGTTAATATATTTGGACTTTTATGAGATAGGCAAGAAATATTGATTAAAATAAATGTTTTTTTTATTTTAAACATTCTTTTAAAAAATACATGTCGTCTCGCGAGAACATACACTAAACTGAATCCACGAAAACAGAGGGAATACACTTGTTCACAATTTTATGACTGAAAATTAAAGCCGGCATCTGATCATTCAAGAGGTCCTCCAAGGAGTAGAAGTGACAATCGACATGGCTTCGAAAACACCGAAAACCAACAGAAATTGGCAGGGAAAGCGCGACATTTTGCGACAGGGACAATTCACTTTCCATTCCTCTTTGTTTTCCGAGTTGCGACAGTGACATTTGTCCCTAACGAAACAAGAGGGAGAGAGAGTCGTAAACATGCCACAAAGCGACACCAGACCACCCCTTGGAAGGCCTCATTCATGGAGAAGAGTTTATATCCTGAATAATTTTTGCTCTGGTTGAAAGCCTTAAATCTTGTTAAAAAAAATAGTCGCTTAACTTTATGTAAACCCTCATTAGTTAGTATTTGTGTTTGTTACGCATCATTAAAATAAAGACATTACAGTTCGAAGAGACTTACTTGAGGTTTTTACCGGCAGGGACAGAAATTTTCCTCGCTCTGTGAAAAGAAGGACTCCCATGGTTTCTGCTGATGGAGTTTCCAATTCAAATAAGTGAACTATAGAACTCGAAGTCTATACCTCTTTGAAGCTTATTGGAAAACTTGTTAACTTAAGGTGCTTGTGTTTGTGTTGCGTAAATAATGCGTCGTGGCTGGACTTATGCAGCATAATAAGTCTATGAGGGCAACTGTAGGATGATTGGTGGAGACCCGGAAGCTATAACAATGGAGAACACTCGCCTCCCACCACTAATGTGGCCAGGGTTCGATTACCGAAATCGGAGTCATAAGTGGGCTGAGTTGGTTGCTGGTTCTCGTCCCTGCTCTGAGATGTTTTTGTTCGGGTACTCCGGTTTTCCCCTCTCCTCAAAAACCAACATTTCCAAATATTAATTCCAATTCGATCTGGAATTCCGAGGGCCACAGGTTTGTCAGTCATAGGCTGTTAAGTGCCACCCTCGTTAAACAAACTAACAAACAAACAAAGTCGATTGTCATTGTGATTATCATTATTATTGTCACTGTCATCGTCATCGTCATCGTTTGAACTACTCTGTAGTGGAACCCAAATTAATTGCTGGCACCTGAACAATACTACTTAATACTGCTTAAGTACACTCGTTAAAACGGAGAAAGTTTCAAAACGCTGACCAAATATCGAGCCATAAGGGATTTGTTAAGATCACTGATCATTTCAAGTGTACCTCCTCAAATGTTATCTCAGATTGGCCTGCACATTATGCAAAAAGTTATACATCGGCAGAAGCGTATCACATACGCTTCTGACATCGGTGAAACAGGTATAGAGACTAGGCGACCGATTCTGAGCACACAAAGATGCATCCAAAGCAGTCGCTCGGCATTTTAATCTCCTAGCCATTCCAAACAGCACATGTCGATCTCCGGCCTTTTCATCAAGGTATCGTACGGAAAGCCGTAAAAACTTAGAGCAAAATCGGCATTCTTAATCCCCATGGTATCAACGGGCGCTTTTCATTCCTCTAATACTGATTCCTGTTTTAATTTTCACGTTACCACGTTACCGCCAATAGCGTAGCTACATATTCTGTATGTAAAATAAACCATACACAACCCACAATTCCTCGATTCCGGCTCTGACGAAGGGCTAACGCTCGAAACGTCAACTTTTTTAACAACCTCGTTCAATTTACATTATCGACTCCCCTTTTCATGTTTGTATCAAGGCTGTTTCGGGAATAGCACAGGGATTTCACTGAACCACTTTTCTTCTGGAACATCATTAAAACACTAATTGCCTGTTTACAGAAAGCTGGGAGGTAAATCGTTGAAAATGAAAACTTGGAGAATAATAAGCTTGTGTTATTTTTCAAATTCCCCTTTTTTTAGCCTGTGTACAGACGCCCCCTCCTTCTAAGGGGAGGGGGCGTCTGTACACAGGCCACCCTTTTTTACGTTTTAGAAAAACCGCGCCGCTAGCCTGCAAGCTATAAAGCAAGCTTTTTCGTACGCTAAAGCCGCGCAAAAGTGATTAAAGTGAGAAAATTAAGAAATACGACATGATAGAAATGCATGTAACATCACTGATGTTACATGCATTTCTATCATGTCGTATTTCTTGAAATGGAAACTCGGAAAAAAATCCGAGTTCCAGATGGGATTGGGATGGCTTTGACTGGAACCGCATCACGCAGTCGCACAGCCACATGATGACTGGCACATATGACTCAAACTGCATCACGCAGTCACATTAAGGCATATCAAAGTGCTACCAACCAAACCTCCAAAGTGAATAAATCCCATCTGGAGCTCAGGTTTGTTTCCGAGTTTCCATTTGATGTTAAACTCATTTAAATACATATAAAAATGATCAAGATTTGTTTTTTCTTGAAGACATGGTGCCCAGAATCACCCTCAACTGTAACATAGTTAGTGCAGCGGAAGCGTTGTTGATCATGGTTCCCTTATATATTTTCGCTCCTTTAATTTACCTGTCATTCCTCTGAAGTAGACTAACGATTTTGGCAGGACGGTTCACCTGGTTGGTCCTTCGTTTGTTAGAAACAGGATGGAAGGCCTCTAGCTCTGGTTATCTCGGTTTTTCCCTTGAAATAGTCCCGGCTTGAACTGACTGCGCCAATTCTCGTCCCCAGAGCCATCCGCATTTCTCAGAAAAACTTAACAAAGTTGTGTCCGGCTTCTAGTATTTTTGAATTCCAGTGGCGTTCACTACAAAAGTACCTCTTGCGTTTGTTAAAAAATTTCCTAGGCAAGTGTCGAGGCCTTCCAAGAAGTAGAAGCGACATGTATGGCTCCGAAAACAGGCGACAATCTTCTGGCAAAACACCAACAACCGACAGAAATTGGAAGAAAACGCGCGACAATTTGCGACAGCGACAATTCACTTTCCATTCCTCTTTGTTCTCTTTGGGACACTGAGCGACATTTGTCCCTTACGAAACAAGCGACAGACAGACAGTCGTAAGCGAGCGACAAAGCGACACCAGACCGGCACCCCTTGGAAGGTCAGTGTCCGCTCAGCTTTATACTAACATTTCCAGTAGTTGGCTTTTAACTGTGATTCTTTGGTTCATCACACTGTTCACACAGTTCACACTGCATGCAAGAGTCGAGAAGACACTCCATTCTAGCAGAGCCTCCCCGTATGCCCTACCGGTATCCGGCTCCGGTCCTCCTTCCACCTTGGAAGATTTTCCTTTCTTATACTGTGTCTTTCAAAATATAGGTTGCTCAGTATATATGGCCCTTGTCGTGTAACCAGTCTTGCTGTTTTTACTCCAGTGGCACAGCATTCCATAATTTTACTACTGTGGTATTCTATTCTATTCTATTCATTTTATCACACTATATTTAGATTTTTTAACTCCTCTTACATCATTTTCCCCATTAAATATTGCAGTTTAGGCAGTCGAAAGCTTATGTTTTTTAAATATTTTAAGCCAGAGAACGTTTTAAATCTTATTATGATCTATCCTGGCGGGGCCCCCTCGATATTTTCATGAACGTTATTGCTTACTGTTATCGCCTTTACGGAAACAAACTGCAAAGGACTCCTACCCAGTGATCAGTGACACGAGAAGCCGAAGTTGAAAACAGAAGAAACCGAAAAGTAGGGATTTATCTATTTATCTATTGATTGATTGTTTGTTTGTTTATTTTTTATTTACTTATTACCAATAAAATACAAACAGCGGAGATAAACATGGTAAACCAACGCATTTTATATAGACTTGACGTTTCGTATGCTAGGCAACATACATTTTCAAAAGTGACCGTTACAATTTTTGAAAACTGTTTATATACTTTTAATACAGGGGTATGGAACCGAGATTAAGGAAAAAAAACTATCTTAACAGAAAATATGTAAAAGGATACACCTTATTAATAAAGCAACAACTTCTCACTACTAATGTTTACATTAAAAGCTGGCTTAAGTTCTTGGATAAATAAGGTTTCCTTAATTTTGCAATGATAATCGGTTTTGCCCGACGCTAAAATGTCAAAATGATCCCACTTGATGTTGTGTCCAGTGGTTTTAACGTGATCAGCAATAGCTGATGTGTGGTCATTTTTAGCGAGGGCCTTGAAATGTTCAGTTTTCCTGTCATGAAGTCTTCTTTTTGTCTTACCGATGTAAAAATCAGTGCAGTCCCAACAACCGGCCTTATAAACGACTTTAGACTTCTGAGAGCGGTTTAAGCGGTCCTTGTAAGGAAAGCCGGAAAGACTTGATGCGGAGAGTGTTCTGAAAAACTGTCTTAAGGTTGACGCAGGAGTAGAAATTGTAAATACAGGATCTCAGGCGTTTAGCGGTTTGGTTGCTCTGTAGACCTAAGTACGGTAACAGGATGATTATATCTTTCTTAGGAACTGTCAAGACAGGGCTGTTGGGCTTGTTTCTGTTTCTGTTCAAAACATCGTTAATGTTGTAGGTAATTATACCTTGAGGGTAACCATTTTGTAGAAGAAGTTTCCGGAGATCATTAAGAGCAGATTGCAATAAAGAAGGCGTGGAGCAAATTCGATAACAACGATAAGTGAGCGTACGAATGAGATTAATTTTGTATTTGCGCGGTGTGAACGAATCCCATTTGGTGTAGAGGCCAGTGAATGTCTTCTTCCGGTGTATGGATGTCTTGAAGGTGTTGTTCATACGAAACGTCAAGTCTATATAAAATGCGTTGGCTTACCATGTTTATCTCCGCTGTTTGTATTTTATTTTTAATCAAGCTACGATGGCCTAACAACAAGAGTTTATATGATACTAACTTATTACCATTTCATGTTTTCATCCTGTTTCCCACTTTCCGTTGCCCTTCCGACACTCATTAATGTTATAGAGGGGGGGTGCAAACAATGGAAATACATTCAACCCCAATCACGACGGCGCGAAAACGTCCCTGGTCATTTCCCATTTCAAATTTCTTCTTGAATTGTAGGGTAAACGGGTAGTTTTTGAGCAGGGAGTGTCTTAAAACCGGCTCTTTCCTCAAGGAAAATGAATCTTACTCAAGTCCTCGAAGCAACGGTGTCTCCAGGTAAAGTACATATAAGATTTGAGTGTATTTCATGGCAGAGACATTGGAAGAAGTTTGCGGAAAGAAGCACATGGTCTCGTTCTTGTATGTATGTCTCAACTTTCAGATTATAACAAGTGTAAAATTTGGTATTCGTTCAATGTTTTAGATCAAAATGAGCTGCAACAAGCTCAGACTTATCTGGAACAAGCTGCCCAAGAAAATCTGGTAAGTTGAAGACTTCGATTAGCTTTTCTTACTGAAACAGTTCGCTTCTGATCTATCACACTAGAACTGTTTCATAATTTTGTACAATGTACAAATTTGCATTTGTAAGCTTACGTTACATTCAATGTCTCGGGTTCTTGTTCTACTCGTGGCGTCATTTTTCTGTTTTCTTTTTGCAGCCCCAATTTTTGGTGGCGTTAGTGAACGAATTAGCGGATGGGGGTAAGTCTCAAGTTGCAAGAATGGCGGCCGGATTACAGCTCAAAAATCAACTCACGTCGAAAGATCCTGCTGTCAGATTGCAGTATCAACAAAGATGGTTAACTTTAGACGAAAACGTAAAGAATCACGTTAAGAAAATGGTAAGAAAATATGTGGAATATGCTGTGATCATGTCAAGGATTTGAATTCAAACATTAACAGCAACTCATTCTTTTTGCTCTTTGTCAGGTGGTTCAAACCTTGGGAACGGAAAAGGCCAGGCCTTCCATTGCTCCACAGGTGATTTTCAGTATGTTTTTACCAAAATAAACATCTTCCAGCTGTTGATACAATCAAAGCAACATCTTAGCACTTGTAAAAACACGAAACGTACATAAGTTATGGTTTGCGATTTGTTTCACTTGTACTTGCCTGTGAGTATTTTGCACCTCTTTGGTAAAAGCACATACTTCAAAGGTTGTCTGTAAACCACACCACTTGACTTATTTGCGTTTGGTTACTTTTGTGCTAAGATTTAAGATCAACAGCCTGTATTTGCCAAGACAAGTTGGAATTCAAGTTTCATGGTGTTGCCTGGGGATTCATCATTGTCTCTATGTTAAATTGCCCCACAATAGACCCCCTCCATCTTCATTCCCAGCCATCTGAAACAATGTTCTGTTTCTCTTTGGATAGTTTAAACCTGAGATAATGGACAGTTGGCATTTTTGCAAGGATAGCACAATTTGTGGGCAATTTAATAATCAATTAAGGTGATTCCTCTCAATTGCATGGCGCATCCTTACTGCGCATAATTTATGGCGTCATTTGGCACGCGCTTGCGCGCGCACGCACATTAGAAACATGGTGTATTTGCCTTGACAATGAGCTTTGTCAGCCGAAATTTTCCCTTTGTCGTCGTGTTGCAAAGAAACGAGCAGGGTGACCACCCTTTTTTATTGGTGTTATTTACTCGTAATAGGCACACGAAAAACATATTTTAAGGAGGAAAAAAGTTTAATAGTAGAAGTTGGATTCTTTCCATATAAATGACGTGAAACTCTGCATTTGGAGCCAGGGAGGAGTATGACATGATGACGCAGTGGTCAACTTTTCTTACATTATTTACAAGATAGGGCAATTTGAAATCATTATACTGAAAGATTATAGCCCAGACACACAATTAGGCTCTGGGTTTCAATACTATTCATAGTTTTTGCAACATAATAACAACTTTTTTTCGGTTCAAGTTTCGAACATTTCTCGCTCAACTCCGTAAAATCGCTCAGAAAAACAGGCATGAAGGGTGAAAAGAAGCATGGTGACCCCATCTTTTTATTGCATTTTTTCAATGTCCTATGCATGGATATCAATTATGCCAAGTTTGAAAAAAATCTTAATAGTACATACTTTTCAGGGGAATTACCTTAAATGAAAACTGGATTGAATGAATGAATGCATAACTTTTTTGGCCTTGAAACAGACTATGGCTGTTTACGCCCTTAGCTTACGATAATAGGTAATAGTGTTGGGAATCAGCTGAGGTTTCATAATTGATCATTGGAAATAATCAGATTGACCCAACCAATCATTCATTGATTATAGTCAAAAAAATCTACTGATTCGAAAATCCATTTTTTTTTACCCTGTGTACAAGTCAAAGTACCTTTGTCATCGTATTCATTTCGACGAACAAACTCTGGAATTCCTAGCGGGACAAATTTCGACAACTCCCTAAAAGTGCCTTTAAAAAGCATACACATGGTTTGCTCTCTCTCTCTCTCTAATCTAATATTGTTGTAGTTTGTATTGTGATTGTACTGTTAATTACTGGTAATTCTTAATGGTTTTAGTTGTTGTACTTCCTTTTTAATTTATTTTATTTGTTAATGTGATTAGTTGATTGGTTAACCACTGACTGCATGTTGCTCCGCCCACCGCGATTAGCCTTTGCTATTTGTGGGTGGAGATGGACTGAACCTTTTGTATCTGTTTTTATCTGATTACCTATTTTTGATTGATTGATTTATTTTGTTCTACTTTTATATTATTAGGCTCCACTTGGTAAATACGTTGAATAAATAGAAATTGAAATAAATAAATTGAAAATAAATTGAATTGAAAAAAAAAAAACATCCTGCAAATCGCCTTGGTCACATCCAATTTATCTGAAGTAATATTTACAATTAGGGTAGCAGAAAAGGATTATAGCTGCTGTTATGAGAGGCCATTAAAAAGGCAACAGACAAGTGTTTATATTTTATTTGTAACCAATACATGATTCATTTTTCTACGATAATCAATTGTTCATCATCCATAATCGATAATTGCATTGCTCAAAGTTTTTGATCAATGATTGATTATAATTGAAGGGCTGAGAGCATAAACTGCCTATGTGTAATTTTCGGCCGTTTTTTTAGTTCGCTTGGATTTGTCCAAATTTTTGCATGTGAACTGCATTTTGATTCAAAAACATTGTCCCATATTTTTTTTCACCGATTTCTTTTTCGTTTTCGAGAAATAACGTATGCAATAAAAACACCTAAAACTACACATAGGCAGTTTATGCCCCCAGCCCTTCAAATGTCTGCCTTATTAACATGCATGAAGCAATGCCCAAGGGTATTCTTTATGCGCAATGTGCCTTTTTGACTCATAAACAGCCCACAAGATGCCCATCCGACTTGGAAATGGTCGACTTTTTTAAATGCAGCACTTATTACCAGTGTTTTGCTTACTGATAGTGCTCAAGAAGCTTCCTTAGCTGGAAAACAGTGCGCAACATTCTGGGTTGACTTAAAAACAGCACACAGCAACCTTGGTTAACCTTAAGCCAGCGCGCGTAGATTTTGTCCGACTTGAAAACAGCACTCAAAAGATTTAGGGTTATTGTTAAGTTTAGAGTTAGGGTTAAAATTAGGGCTAGGGTTAGAGTTAGGGTTAGAGTTAGGGTTAGGGTTAGAGCTAGGGATAGGGTTCGGCCTAGGGCATTGCGAACGTTAACGTTAAAGTAAGCGGCGTATTTTGAGTCTCGCACAGGTTTCTTGGTTTCTTGGTTCCTCCGAAATGAAAAGAGCGCACAGGTTTCTTGGTTGATTCTTAATTCTTTCGGGAAGGCTTTGGCCGATGTAAGTAAAGTATTGAAGAGGGTGTTTTGGTTGAAAACGGGATACAGCAGGATCGGATTTGATTCTAACTCAGTGCTTAAAAAGCTTGCTGTTGGCTGAGAAATAGAATAAAATATTAAAGAAGGCTGTTTTTATTTGAAGATAGCTTTTGGCCACTACCAACAACTTCTGTTTGTGAGCAACACCGAAAATTTGAGTTAACGATGTTCAAGGGCAAAATTAAGAGTTAAAAGAATAAGCTGTTTCCCGTCGGTTTTCGCTTCGAAACAGAGATTTGACTGGCGCTTCGCGTGCTTTGGTCATTATTGAAACGATTTTGAAGGGTTCATTTTCGTCGTCAAATGGAACCAGTGGAATGAAATTCGTATCACAAATCAACGTAAATGACGACAGTGAAAAAACTGGAACAAAATACTTAACTAGTTTTGTTGGCTTCAAGACGTAAATGTTTGCATAAGATGTGAAATTTAATCCGTATCGTCTGATGCGTAACACAACGACTTGTTAAAATGTCTCACGTGCAAATACGTTTTTGCTGGTGTTTATCTCGCTTGAAAATACGTTTTGCTGATGTTTACAAGCCTCCATAAAATCAAAATAACCAAGTTGATCGACGCAAAACTTATTTATATGTTGAAATTCGGCAGCATGTCTCCCTCCCTGTGTTTACATAACAACTCGACGACCGACCACGAGTAATATTTTCCACGCGCGCCCATGCAACTTTTCCCTGGATTGTTTTTAAGATAGTCATCGAAAACGGACTGACTTCTCGTCATGCTGACTTCCCTCTCTTGGATGAATTCTCCGTAATGTTTCCGAATTTTGATGAACTGTTTCACGGCTTCGATGGCCCGCGAGACAGTGCCCACTTCGGCTGCAATGAATTGTGGGAATGTTATGCCCTCCGCGTGCAAAAGACACTCTGCAAACATCAGTCAGTTTTTTGCCCTTAACTCCAAAAACACCTCTCTTTTTTGGAAATTCTAGCACGGTAACCTTTCAGAAATGGACCAAGACTAGCAAAACCGAGCCGCTTTTGATACGAGGGATGTTTTCAGAGTTTTTTTTCTGCCCGGCTCTTAATCTCTACTCCCAAACCGGAGAGTCAAATTCATCTCTCTCTTCATGGTTTGGCAAGCAGAGAAAACACGACTGGCTTCTTTCAGCCGTGTTAGACTTGTGGATCTAAAGACTTCATGATGTCCTTCGATCACCGAGTGAACAGGCAAATTGACATAATTCAATTAAACCAAACAAGCTAGCGCAGATCGAGTCGGGAGCTTCGGCAGACACGTTGCGTAAGTACCAATGTTTTAACCACCAAAACTTTTAGTCTACGTCACACTATGGAACAATCCTTTCTACCTGTCAATCATTTCATGTCAAGTTTTCAAATAAAGAATTTTTCCCTTGGGCATTGCTTCATGCATGTTAATAAGGCAGACATATGAAGGGCTGAGAGCATAAACTGCCTATGTGTAATTTTCGGCCGTTTTTTTAGTTCGCTTGGATTTGTCCAAATTTTTGCATGTGAACTGCATTTTGATTCAAAAACATTGTCCCGTATTTTTTTTCACCGATTTCTTTTTCGTTTTCGAGAAATAACGTATGCAAAAAAAAACACCTAAAACTACACATAGGCAGTTTATGCCCCCAGCCCTTCAATTGATGATCAGTACACCACTAATAGATAATACAAGTTGAAGTGGAACTACTCGCAATGTGAGCACATTACACCAGTGAAACAAAACAAAAGGTGATTTGAAACTCTAAAGCGATCTGCAACATCGGAATAACTTCCAGAAAAGAATCCTGATGCCAGGTCTCTGCCTTCCATGATGATGGAGTCTACAATGCTTCCTCTTCAAGCTTTCATTTATGGATTTCTTGTGAATTAGAGTTCACCCTTTCAGGGTTCTCCATAAATCATAAAGTAGAAGGAGAGAATATTGCAGGAGGCGTCAGTTAGTATATTTGAAAGGCGCTCTGCGCCTTTCACGTGGCTGTGCCGCGTGTTGGGTCCGAAGGGCCTCCCCCGAGGAAATTTTGAATTTGGAAGCTCTTAAAAACGCATTTCGGTGCATTTTGAGCAACTACAAGGAAGATTTGGAGGATAGTAGAAGCAGTTTTATTTACCCATTTTTTGACAGATTTGCCCTAGTTTCTATTAGACTAAAACTAGCAGTTCTCATTGAGAAGTGAGTGCTGCCGTTAAAGGTGTTTTTGAATGCAAATACGACAACAAGAATTTTGACAAAAATATAACTTATTTTATTTGCAAAATGACATGGTTACATGTATGTTCTTTGAGTATAACATTAACAAGTAACTATTGGTGTGGCTAAGGCTTTTGTTGGGATTATGCTTGTAGTAATTGCTAAAAGTGGAAAAGAAATATATTGGTTAACGAAAACGGGATGTCACAGATATTTGTTTGTGTCCATAAATCGACCTAATTCGATCGATTGAAAAGCAAAGCTGCAAGTGACATAGATGCACACTGTCGGCTTCTAGAATGCTCACTGAAAGCTTCATGACCTTGATGAATGCTTCCTCGAATAGAAGTAATCATAATAGATCAGCAAGAAGTGCCAAAACTCACCTGTAAACAGCGAAACCTTGACTCTGATCAACTGTATTTATAACTTGCTGCGAGCACATGCGATTTTCCGCTGAGCGAGCACGATAGCACATGTCAATTTTTCTTATAAGACAGCTGCTGATTGGCTAGACTGCACCATATAACAGGATTTCTGATTGGCTGTTTCTTAATGCGAACGATGGGTCGAACCGTCGAACCAAAATTTCTCGATGGGTTGAAGAATATGAACGCTGCCTATCGGCAGCAATTATATGAGAATAACAATGTCAAGTGAACTCAATATTCAAAATGTCAGTGGTTGAATGATTTCAGAGTATTTAATCTGATAGAACCTGGAAAGAGAGGCACTTGTTTCCAGTTTTGTTACATATTTTTTCCCAATTTTAATGTACAAAATGAAGAAGCAAAGGCTTTATCAAGTCATCTTTAAGTATTTTGTTTCATCTATATGTGTTTTAAAAACGAACTTGGTTAAGATATTTTTTTAATATAAAAGAAAGTTAACAGATTCGATTAACAGCAAAATTAAGAGGTGGAGTCTTCATAAATAACATGAATGGTTGGTAATTAATCTTCCTCTTCCATGTCAAACTCAAACTCTGAATCAGCGTCAAACTCATCTAACATATCCATGTCAGCAAGTGCTATGTCTATGACACTAGACACATTCGTGGATTCCTGAGTCTGAATTGCTTCTGTCTGAGGTGTGGCTACCTCAGGTTCTGCCACAATCTCGGAAGTTGTGATACAATCTGGAAAGTAAAGGAATGAGGATATCAGTTGTTTAAAGATAGTACATTCAAGTAAGGTTAGTCTTCATTGTGTATCTACTAACCAACATTTGTTAGTGACACATACCAGGCTCCTCGGTTTGAATGGCAACAGTTGCAGATTGCCTGACTTGGATATCAAAATGTTTACTGCCACCAATCCTGGGAAGATTCAAGGGAGGTTGGTTTCTCTTGTGGTATTTCTCCATATTTGTGCCACCTCCATTAGCAGTGCCTCACATTCCTTAGACTCTGGAACTGGGCCATTGATGGAAACTTGGAGACATGAAGACTACATCTCATTCTTTAGGCGGTTTCGTAGCCTTGTCTTCACTCTCTTGATGGCACTCGCTCCCCTCTCCACAACAGCATTGGAAACAGGCTGCATCAAACAGATTTTCGCAGTTTCCACCAAGAAGCTGTAACTCTCCTTGAGAAGTGCTTGTGATTTCACCACTTTTTGGAGAATCCATTGAGTAGGAGACAGTTAGCTGTTGTTTCCTTGTAACACATTCTGGAGTGGCTTCCATGTCAGCATTAGGTACTTAAAATTTTGCCATTGACCGACCATCTGCCCTTCATCAAAGTGGAACTGACTAGCAAGAATTTTAACACTTGGAACACCATACTCAGTAAAGTCAAGCTCATTTGCTGCAGGTAGAGTGGTTGGGTTAAAAATGCTGAAGGCACCAAACACTGGAGCAGCCTCAGTAAAGCGCTTGTCCAGGTTCTCCTCAAGTGCTGTTGTGTAGCTGTTGCAAAGGTTGATCAACACTTGTTCTTGTGATGATTCGAGTTTCAGCTCTAGATCTTTATATTGGTTTTCCAAAGCTTCCTTTAGAACAGCTAAGGGCTTCATTGTGGCTCTCACATTGGCAATCATTCGCTTTGTGCATTCCAGGGATGGCTGAATGGCAGAATAGTGGATTTTGTTTTGCTGAAACACCTTACTTAGGGTGTTAAGATGGGGGAGAACCTCATTTAACAGAAGAAGGGTACCGACAAACTTGACATTATTTATTCGTTTGAGTAAACCATCAGTGGTGGCATCATGCACCTGGAATTTCCTAAGGGTTTGCATTAAAGCCACTAAATTTCGTGACACACTGGACACACTCTGACCAGTTGAGAGCCACCGTGTTCTGCATGCCCTCCGAACTTTAACGGCCAATGATTTCTTTTGCGAGTCTGGCACGTTAATTTTTCTCAGATTCTCACAGATCTTTATGTAAGCAGAACATCTTTTGGGAAATTCAAGCCACTTCCATAGCTGTGTCAGGGTGGATTCAACTGTAGTGATGAATTTGATCATTGGCATCTCCACAGGCCAGTGCCAATCGATGATTAATACAGTGTGTCTGTATAAGATTGGGACATAGAGCTTGCAGTCTAGCACCAACACTGTTCCTGGCTCCGGTCATGACAGCAGCACCATCTGACCCAAATCCACAGGCATTATCAAACTGTAGCCTGCTTTCCTTCAGTTCTTCTGTAATCAAAGTCGCTATTGTTTCAGCATTGGCACTGTCTGATGTTTCAAGACAATCTTTCACCTCTAAGAAGTCAAAGTGGGTCTCTCCACCATCATCAACATAACCAACATAAATTAAAAGCTGTTCTATA
>JAEMWC010000089.1:452500-482500 GCA_016490735.1 Pachyseris speciosa | reverse complement strand
CCAAATCTCTAATGAAGTACATCACCTAACTCGCTTCTTTGAGAAAGTGGACTCTTGGCTACCTTCACGCTTAATGATGCTCATCAGGCAGCTACTAAAGATGAAAAATGGCTGTAAACTTACCAAAAATCGCATACAAACCGTATTTGAGCCGTTATCGCTCAACGAAGCAAAATGGCTATGTCAGAATGACGTTTCTAGAAAACGCGTGCCCACAGTGTTTTAGAACAGCAGCACTTTCCATAGCAACCCCAAATATGGAGTCACAAAATCCTATGGATTGTTTGTATGCAGAAAATCACTCAAAACTGTAAAAAGTCTTGGGTGTCAATGGGTTAAAATCTCAAATCAGAAAGCCTTATTTTCCTTCAATGTGTTCGATTAAGCTAAAAGGCTGTAATGTCTCAAAGAAATTGATTCAAATGCGGTGAAACATACAAATTCCAAGATTCATTTTACAATGAAATGAATGAAGTGCCAGCAATGTTAATGACCGCCACAACAAAGACATTTCCAGAAGTCTTCTGAAACAGCTTTTGTACAGTAGTCACCCCTGTTGTTTATGGTTATTGGTCCCTTACGTTTGGTATTTTTTTCCTGACCAGTGTATAGCTGCAATTGCATGTGCTGAGATCCCAAACAAACAGTGGTTGGAAGTGGCTGAAATTCTACAGAATATTGTCATTACGACTGGCAATACAGATGCTTTGAGGGAGCAAGCTTTGGAAGCAATTGGTTATATCTGCCAAGATATTGTAAGTGATACCCTTATTGCCTTGTCACATGGGTTATCCGTTATGTTACAGAATTTTAACCACTTTTTAAGTTGTGATGGTAATATGATCTTCAGAGCCAGTGAAGTTCTTTGAATAATTATGACAACACCATCAGCTTAAAAGCACCAGTCTATTAATATTATGGAATCTCAGCTCACAGAAATATAAGCAACTCGTTAAGGTCTTTTTTTATACTTTAAAGTTGAATGCAGGGTTCACAAATTCACCAAATTTGGAGTATTTTACATCAAAATATTTCAGATGACTCCACTGAGAATATGGAGGGAGTCACTTTGATTCCAGAAATTTTTGTTAGCAATACAAGCTAAATTAACTGCGTTGTCAACTTGATTTAAACTATCCAACTTGAAGAATATATTTGCTTGTGCACGCAAAGGATAAATAACGATCTAAGATACTCTATGCTCCCATCTTGGATTTGAGCCTTTCGAGGTCAGCGGACTCTTACAAACGCGCCAGGAAAACATGCTGAAAATGGCATTCACATCAATAAGGGAGAATGAACAGCCGCCAAAAAAAGAAGAAAATATTTTGCATTATTTGTGAGAAGGCAAAAAGGAACAATCTGTTTGCAAGCACTGTTATGTCTAATGTTAAATTTCCTCAGGATTCATATGTCATTGTAGGTAATGTCAGAACGCACATGGCCTTGCGCATGATGTTGGTTACCACGCGCGTAACAAATTAGGTGTGACGCTAGAAAACAGTCCAAAGCAAGAAACGTAGAAACTATCTGGAAACTTCAAAAACATAAACTAAAACTAAATTTTATGTGCATGAACCTGTATACAAGAAATATCAAGAAAACCTATTATTTCGTGTGAAAAATCAAAAAAAACTTAAACGCGTTCGCGCAAAACTGTTCAAATTCGGAAGAAACAAGGTGGACAAATTTACACTTAAAATTGCAACCTACAACAATATCACACTAATTCTTACCTTTTTGAGATGCACATTAATTGTACTTTCTCATCCGTCGCATTAAACTTTGAATAAGTTGATAATGAAGCAGTGGCTTTGACAAGTTCAGTGTCACATGTTTGGGTTCGTCGGCAAGGGATCCCGGCCATTGAAATTATCGTGCACTTGGCGTTTGCAACGTGCGTTTGGTTCGCAGAGTTTAGCGTGTGAATCGTGTAAAACAAATCGTTTCAATGGTTTCAAACGTTTCAAACGTTTCTTATTTTTAGCTGCGTTTCAATTGTTTCAAGCGTTCGGAACTTTTTAATCGTTCGCTGTCGGTTTCATCTTTACAATCATCCTAATCATTCCGCCGTAGTACAGTACATATATAGATATAATTCACAACCAGTCGAATTACTTCAGTTGTATGAGAGGTTCCTTTCTATCTTTATCGATCAAAGTCTAAAAATAATTGTACAAAATGATAAATTTAGCTTTCTTGCATTTGTGCAAATTCCTTTTCTTGATCTGATAATTCACGGGAAATTTTCCCGCGAACTGAAATTAATTTAGCTGTTTCAATTATACCTCTTTTCAAACAGTTCCAAAACTAAAAACCTTGAATTTTCTCACAATACAACATATCGTTTCATTCATAAATTTCGCCTCTGTGGAAAATATACCCTGCATGTCATCGCAAACCAGCGCTTTCAAGTGTGGTTTGTTGTTGAATGTACATTTTCTGTCTCGTCGGAACGGCGCCAAGGGAATTACATTGTTAAATTCCCAAAGCACACGGTCACACAAATTTCTTATTTTGTCTTTGAACGAGGCAGTCGATCAAAATGTTATAAGTTTAATAACAGGTAAGTCTAAGTAAAAGAAATACAGATTGAATGCTTTGCCAAACATTACAATCGCTATGACATAAAAAGAGTCAACAACATTCGTCACGTCCAAGGCGGCAGATTTCTTCTCCGATCAAATTTCATTAAGAATGAAAATATAAATTCCCAGCGTCTTAAAAAGTTTCTAAGCTTAACTTCAGCAGCGAAAGTTAGCACTTCGATTCCTGTGCCCTGTGTTATCAAAGCTTCTGAATTAAGTTATGTTTTATTTCACGTTGAAACTGGTTCTTTTTTATATTTTGGAGCTGGGACACGATGAAAATCTTCGATGGCTTTTAATTTTCGGTGCGAGGTTCAGCGTAAACATCGATTGAAACCATCGACACGTTTGAAACGAACCAAACGTTTGGAACGATAGAAACGTACGATGCCAAACTCTTGAAACGAAAGAAACGCACGTTTGAAATTGCCTGTCAAACGATACAAACCAACCAAACGCACGCTTCTTGCACGTTCGAAACGCTGATAAATGATGCAAACGTTGTCCTCAAATGTGACAGAAGTAAACAAATATAGGCGCAAGTGGTAAAGACAATTTCCATGTTTTCTTAAAATGACGTGAACTTAAGTCAACTGGAAAGGTAGGCCTGAATTGTTTAAATGATAAGTGTTCAGGATCTGTAGGCGACAATTGAAATAGTTAGCGTTCTAGCGACAAAATTTAGGGCGAAAGTCAAATATTAGGGGTTGTTGACGCGTGGTAACCAACACCGTGCGCAAGGCCACATGTTGTTTGTTGATATTTTGCACTAAGCGAAAGGTCATGATTTACTCTAAAGATTTACTCTAGATAAGATGTCATTCTTCTTCCAGTTTGTAAACCAGTACTCTAATGGAGTGAGAGAACCTCTCATAATAAATTGTCCAAATCTGTCATAATATTTTTTTTACTCTTATCTAAGGAGCATTACATTGTTTTTCATTTTTGTGACTTGACTCCAAATTTCCAAAAAGGACTCAAAAACTTGTGAAGCAGAAGTCACACTGACTTCACCCATGAATAAAATGTGCAAACCCTGTGAATGCATTTTGTTAAGAAAAGAAACATTGAATCAGTTATCTTTCTGATACTTCAAGTTACATAATCCAGCATTACTGAGTGATGTGCATTACATTAGCATGGCAGTCTTTCAATAATACTGTTGTCTTTTGGCCTTGCGCATGGTATTGGTTACCAACTCCATTACAAAACATGTAACGCTAAATATTGAGCTAGAATTTAAGATTTCAGGACAACTGTAATAGTTTGAAAACCGGAATGGAAATGAAATTTCATGTGCATTTAGCTGGCAAAAAGAAAGTATTGAAATTCCTTTCCATTTTGAGTTAAGAACAAAATAAAAAAACGTTCTCAAAAATTAGCGATAAAAACAAAAGTGAACGTGCTTGTGATTTTTGAGACAGTTTTTGCTTTTACTGAAAATTTGACCCCAAATCCACGAAAATCGGAATGCACATTAGTTGAACAATCCCCTCGAAAAAGTTCATAAACGAAAACTAAATAGTTTTAGGGTTTAAGCTAAATTTCGACAAAAGGGTCAAAATGCAAAGCGTGCGTTTCACCTGGCGTTTGAATAGTTTGATCGATGGTTTGGTTCGTTCGGTTCATTTCGTTTGAAACGTTTTGATAGTTTACAAATAGCACTCAACTTGCTTCGTTTGAATCGTTCGAATAGAATGAATGGAAGCTTTCAAGCAAGTCATATATTTCTCTGCTTAATCAGCTTAATTACTAAAGATTGAGGCCCTGGCTGTTTGTACGATGGGTCTTTATATTGCCCGTCTGAGTCTCAAACCTTTTCACGTCGCAATTTTCGGAAAGTTTGCACGTCCCAGTCGGCGAATTCGTCAAGAGTCACTGATATCAATATTTCGGAGAATGTTTAACGTAAATTTGGTTTATCAACGGAGTTGATAATGTAAATTGACCACTGTACAGGGATTCGAATCGCTGTATGGTGGTCAATTTACATTATCAACTCCGTTGATAAACCAAATTTTCGTGTTTCACTCCCCCACCGACGCAGCACCACAGTTTCTTTAGAAACTAATCCCCTTTATTCATTTAATGTTTAACGTAAATGGATAGACTAAAGTTCTATTTTCGAATAACGATAAACTGAATAGACTCGTAATAGATCCGCTCGAACGGCTGGAGGTTATCTGATCATGACACGATCAAATCGAAAATGAAAGGAGCAATAATTATTTTCTTTTGACCGGTGAGGTTATTTCTTGTGTGAAGACGCCCACGTGTGAACGAAATGCCATGACAAGATTCAAGATTTTCCTTGCTGATTTTTTGCTTTGTTTTTTAACCGAATACTTCAGAATTTTCTCACAAAGGTCAGATAAACATCACGGATATGCAAATTCCTGTTCGGCTTTCAACCGGCTTTTCCAAGAACGTGAAATTAAGTCTGGCTTTGAACAAGCGCTGTTAGTTAGTGTTTACATTGTAGCAAATAGGTAAACAATGCCGGCAAAAATACTTGAAAAAATATCTTAGTGCCGTCAAATCCGCCGAATGATGAAATATGATCACCCCGGTTGCCTAGCACGTGACATGTTTCGGAAGGAATGTCAGCCGTACTGTAGCCGCCTAATTTTGCTTTCGCAAAGAAATTAAAAAATGCTCTGCAAAAAAAAGATTTTTTTACTGCAGAGTGGCAATTCAATCGGAGAAAAAGCATTGCTTTCCTGAAACACACAACAGTCTCACCACCGCACAAAACCATTTGAACGCTTGAAACGCTTCAGGCGCTTGAAACCTTCTCCGGCTTTGAAACGTTTCAAATGCTTTCTTGTAATCGTTTCAAACGATAGATGCCGCGAACCAAACGAACGATAGCAAATTGTAAACGCTACAAACGCCGGAAACGAAACCGAAAGTGCATGGTTTCGGATGAAAATGTAACGCCCCCGACAAAAATTTTGATGAGTCCACTAACTTTGCTGTGTTGTTACATGCAGACCAAGCAAGGGAAAAGCAAAACAAACATCAAAATAAATAGTTGACACAATAGAGAAACTTTTATGTTTTAGTTTTCTAGGCAATTCCTTCATAGCAAAAAAAAATAACGGCTAAAAGTTGAACATTGTCAGTAATTGGGGATTGGTAACCAATACCGTGCGCAAGGCCTTTTATTTTGATATCTGTCTTATGTACCAGCTTAGTTAGCATGTGCTAAGAGCATGTTTCAGTTGAGTGTCATAAAACCAAAACAAAGCAATTACTCCAGCCAATCACAGCAGATGCAGACGGTACAATGAACCACTCACAATCAGAATAATTATGAAGCAATTACATCTAGCCGGTGCCAAGCACTAGAAAATGCACATGTGCAAGTCGCAATTCAGGTTTTTGTTTTGCAGGGTAATTCGAAAGAGGCGTGAGTTTTGTTGGCCAGTAACAGTGAATCAATGCAAACCCGTTTAGGAAACACAATTCACTTTAGATGCTCAATTGAAGGGTGTTCCACAAAAGGGGTGTATATCGCTTTTTTGCCTTAAAATCCAAATCTTTCTAAACGCACTCTACTTTGGCATACAGACTGGTTATGATGTCAGAAATGAAGTTCTGTACTTATTTTGCAATTAAAAAGCTAGCATCCAAAGGATTAGCTTATGACTTTTCCCCAAAACTCAAGACACAGAAACAAAAGGATCTGATGCATGATTGATTTCTTTTGTTTGAGTTGTTCCAGTTGTAGGGCCTTGCGCACGGTGTTGGTTACCACGCGTCAACAACCCCTAGTATTTGACTTTCGCCCTAAATTTTGTCGCTAGAACGCTAACTATTTCAATTGTCGCCTACAGATCCTGAACACTTATCATTTAAACAATTCAGGCCTACCTTTCCAGTTGACTTAAGTTCGCGTCATTTTAAGAAAACATGGAAATTGTCTTTACCACTTGCGCCTATATTTGTTTACTTCCGTCACATTTGAGGACATCGTTTGCATCATTTATCAGCGTTTCGAACGTGCAAGAAGCGTGCGTTTGGTTGGTTTGTATCGTTTGACAGGCAATTTCAAACGTGCGTTTCTTTCGTTTCAAGAGTTTGGCATCGTGCGTTTCTATTGTTCCAAACGTTTGGTTCGTTTCAAACGTGTCGATGGTTTCAATCGATGTTTACGCTGAACCTCGCACCGAAAATTAAAAGCCATCGAAGATTTTCATCGCGTCCCAGCTCCAAAATATAAAAAAGAACCAGTTTCAACGTGAAATAAAACATAACTTAATTCAGAAGCACAGGAAACACAGGGCACAGGAATTGAAGTGCTAACTTTCACTGCTGAAGTTAAGCTTAGAAACTTTTTAAGACGCTGGGAATTTATATTTTCATTCTTAATGAAATTTGATCGGAGAAGAAATCTGCCGCCTTGGACGTGACGAATGTTGTTGACTCTTTTTATGTCATAGCGATTGTAATGTTTGGCAAAGCAATCAATCTGTATTTCTTTTACTTAGACTTACCTGTTATTAAACTTATAACATTTTGATCGACTGCCTCGTTCAAAGACAAAATAAGAAATTTGTGTGACCATGTGCTTTGGGAATTTAACAATGTAATTTCCTTGGCGCCGTTCCGACGAGACAGAAAATGTACATTCAACAACAAACCACACTTGAAAGCGCCGGTTTGCGATGACATACAGGGTATATTTTCCACAGAGGCGAAATTTATGAATGAAACGATATGTTGTATTGTGAGAAAATTCAAGGTTTTTAGTTTTGGAACTGTTTGAAAAGAGGTATAATTGAAACAGCTAAATTAATTTCAGTTCGCGGGAAAATTTCCCGTGAATTATCAGATCAAGAAAAGGAATTTGCACAAATGCAAGAAAGCTAAATTTATCATTTTGTACAATTATTTTTAGACTTTGATCGATAAAGATAGACAGGAACCTCTCATACAACTGAAGTAATTCGACTGGTTGTGAATTATATCTATATATGTACTGTACTACGGCGGAATGATTAGGATGATTATGAAGATGAAACCGACAGCGAACGATTAAAAAGTTCCGAACGCTTGAAACGATTGAAACGCAGCTAAAAATAAGAAACGTTTGAAACGTTTGAAACCATTGAAACGATTTGTTTTACACGATTCACACGCTAAACTCTGCGAACCAAACGCACGTTGCAAACGCCAAGTGCACGATAATTTCAATGGCCGGGATCCCTTGCCGACGAACCCAAACATGTGACACTGAACTTGTCAAAGCCACTGCTTCATTATCAACTTATTCAAAGTTTAATGCGACGGATGAGAAAGTACAATTAATGTGCATCTCAAAAAGGTAAGAATTAGTGTGATATTGTTGTAGGTTGCAATTTTAAGTGTAAATTTGTCCACCTTGTTTCTTCCGAATTTGAACAGTTTTGCGCGAACGCGTTTAAGTTTTTTTTAATTTTTCACACGAAATAATAGGTTTTCTTGATATTTCTTGTATACAGGTTCATGCACATAAAATTTAGTTTTAGTTTATGTTTTTGAAGTTTCCAGATAGTTTCTACGTTTCTTGCTTTGGACTAGCGTCACACCTAGCGTCACACCTAATTTGTTACGCGCGTGGTAACCAACATCGTGTGCAAGGCCGTAGGCAAAAGTCATAAGCTAATCCTTCAAATCCTAGCCTTTTAATCACAAAATAAGTACAGAACTTCATTTCTGACATCTGAGTTTAGAGAGATTTGGATTTTAAGGCAAAAAAGCGATATACGCCCCTTTTGCAGAACACCCTTCAAATGAAAATCGCTCTATGTACCTTGTTTTACTACAAATCTTTCAAAATGAGTGGTGTTTCAGGGCATTCTAAACTTACAGTACAGTGATAAATTGGTCGCAGTGCAATTTTACTACCTGATGGTGGCTACCACAGGAACTGATCAAGCTTATACTCAGTCAATGCTTGTGCATGTGAATGCTCTACTCCAGAGTGCCATTAATATAGTCTCAAAGTAAGGTGCCTGGATTGAAACAGGTCTCATCAGTTCCATTACTTTTGCAAGCCTAGTGGAGGGTGACAAACATTGTATGGCTGGTAATTGAGTCTAACTGTTTTGTGAATTTCCCTAGGAACCAGAGCATTTAGTTGAACAGTCGCATAAAATTCTGACGGCAATTGTATCAGGAATGAGAAAAGAAGAACCGAAGTAAGTCAAGCACATATAACCTTATTTTATGTTATTTGTTTTATTTGCCTACACAAAAACGTTACATAAACTCCAGCAAAAATTGACACTGATCTTATGACTGATTGACTTATGATTCCTTACAGCAACCATCTTGTAATGTAAAGGTTGTGTAGAGGACATGAGAATATAAAATAATCGGCACATATCAGTTGTCATTGTAATTGAGAAATTCACCAAATTTGTACCTCTAGGAACATAATTATACAGAATGCTAGTGAGAGTATGCAATTTGATCATGGGGCTATCAATGAAAGTGGTGTTAATTGAGATAAGATGTTAGGTTCAATTTCTTGTAACTTTATTAACTCTTTAACATGGCCTCAATGGCTGTCATTAAGGGCCGGGGAACAAGGATTTTCCCCACCTTTTATTAGTGAGAACCCTAGCCATTCTGACAGAGAAACAAAGCACTGATACCACAGGGATCCATATTCACAGTCTACCGGTCGTCTGAGACGATCAAAAAGCCTTACGTCCTTTGGACGAGTAAAGTTTTAACTCTACCATAACATCTTTTCTAAATTTTCATATGATGTTATCATGTAAAATGCATTCTGATCACTCCTCGTCCCACTGGAACTTCCAGGAAACAAAGAATAACATGAAAATTTTGTCTGCAATGAAATCATAATTTTGAGTGCCATCTTTTTTATTGAAGGCTCAATTTTCATGTAGTTTTAAAAACCGCTGGTATTTCTCTGAAGAACGGCATTTGCACAAAACGTGACATTTGTTCGACAGCTGATCGAAACGAGATGTGGAGATATTTGGAAGTTGTTTTGCCGACGCCAGTGAAGAGCAAGAAAAGTGAAGCTGATGCTTCTGAAAAAGAAGCCTGATTGAGATATGAACAGGAAGAATGCAAGCATACCTTCTTGCCCTTGTGGCAAACGAATAACTATGGCTGGCGTTTGTGCGTAGTGCATCACCATCCACTGAGTCCACAATTCAAACAGTTGCAAATGGGAGCACAGTGGTTTGCCAATTTTGCAAGACTGCATCAAAATTAGTATTACTCAGAAAAATTAGTTAGTGGATGGCTGCTCTTCACGTCGTTTGGAGTCCATTACGATTCACAAGACCACCGCTAACTGTCTTTTCAAGTGACGAACAAATATATAAGTTGGAGTATTGCACGACGGAAATGAAAAGGCAAATGTTCCAGTTATACATAATTTTGTCACAGTTGTTTCTATAATTCTGCACTTTTGCAAGGGCAAGCAAAATTTGGGCAGGGCAAGTATATCATCTGGCTTGCTTGCCCGACTGACGACTTTGATAAAAAATGAATATGGATCCCTGATACCAGCAAAGAACAAGAATCCCTGGCTACTTGTTTTTCTTTCCCGCCTACTGAAAATATTAGTGACAACCCTGGGTCTACTGAAAGAAAATTTAGGATGTATTCCTTTGAGACTATTCTCATTATTCTTGTTCTGACCCCAGTTGTTCAAAGAGCGGGCAACTCTATCCAGTGGCATTGTTTGCAATCCAGTGCAGGGGTTTCAATAAAATTTGAAGTAGGCAGCAAGTTGGAGTAGAGTAGGTGATGGTTTTAAGGAAAAAATAAAGAATCGTTCTTTAATTATTTCAATTTAGGGCAAAAGTAGCCGACGTCTCTGATCGAAGTAGCTGACTCTTTTCGTCGGATGTCGGTGCTCATTAAAACCACTGCAGTGGATAAAATGTATCAGTTGCAAAGCATTTAAATACATTTTACCCAATGGATAGCGACTTATCTGGTGGATAGAGTTACCCACTCTTTGAACAACTGGGGCCTGGTTTAGGAATAATGGAATATGCAGAATATGATTTCCCAAAAGAATGCACATCCTGAAAACACTTTGTTGTCTGCACTGTGCTCCCTCACGGGCTTGGTGGACTGTGCATTCATTGTGCTATCGGAAACAGAAAGAATAGAAGGCTAATCCAAATCAAATCATTCTGTAAATGAAATAGGGCCTATTCTGGATTAATTCCAAAAGGTTATGCCCAAGAGTGCTCTAAGAAATGTTTTTGGCAAATATTCCAAAACTCTGAACCTTTGAAATCCAGGTTGTGTGTAAAAGCTAAGGTTTCCTTGTTATCCAAAGGCAAAAGGAAATCACCAGGTACTACTGGGTGCTACTTAAGAGCACAGCTCTGGTGCTGTTATGTTAGTTAGGGAAAGGCAGCCACTAATGGCTATCCCATCATGCTAGTGCATATTTCAAGTCAATTTGATTCATTAAAAATAAACCAAAAATGTCAATCTTCATGTTAGAAAGTTTCACATGGGATGTTCAACTTGTTATTAACTCTAGTTGTTTTTGTTGTTTATAGTGGGCAAATCAGACTGACAGCAGCAAATGCCCTTTTAAACTCCTTGGAATTTTCAAAGCAGAATTTTGAGAGAGAGGTACAGTGTATTTGTTAACTTTGCTACAACATTTTTCTAACATAATTTATTTTCTTTGATTTGTTTAGATATTAATGTTACTGATAAAATTTTCCAGGAGGAGCGCCACTTTATCATGCAAATTGTCTGTGAGGCAACCCAGAGTACTGAAAATCAGGTAAGAATAATGTATCGACACATGTTCATACATGTGAAACTTGTCAGTAGTGGTTGAAGGCTGGCTTTGCTGCCTGAGAGGTTGATTGAGTGAGGGGGCTTTAGCCATGGGAGGTGTGTAACAGTAGTAAAGAAGGTTGAATCTTACTAGAGACGTGCAGCACACTTGCATTAAGGTCGATACAACAAGTCTCTACAATACCATGAGCCGTCTTGTGTGCACTGCTTGGG
Organism: Pachyseris speciosa; assembly: GCA_016490735.1. Classification (NCBI taxonomy): domain Eukaryota; kingdom Metazoa; phylum Cnidaria; class Anthozoa; order Scleractinia; family Pachyseridae; genus Pachyseris; species Pachyseris speciosa. Next base: position 470,900 of record JAEMWC010000089.1, on the reverse strand, counting down.
TGACATATGTCTCTTGGTCAAGATGCCTAACAAGTACGCGCAAGGCAACTTGTCTATGAACATGATAATGATAGTGCCTGGTAAGTAGGCAATCAACCAATGACAGGCTCTCAACCAGTGAGAAACAAGGCCAATCATGACTTGCACACGTACAATTTCTGCATTTGGTGCTGGCTACAGGTGTAACTGCTTTGAATTCTGATTGGTTCATTGCACTATTTGCATCTGTTAATTGTGAATGATCAGAATAACTGCTTTGGGTTTGGTTTTGTAACACTCATTTGAAAAACACTATATGTGTAGTGTTACAATTCATGGTGCTTTATGTTCATTTATGATAATGATGTTTGTAGCAGTAGTGGCACTGCAAAGGGGCAACTAGTTGGTATTGAACTACATGTAACAGTCAATCTATGTCATGTTACCAGTATTTTTTACATTTGGTTTTGATGTTTGTTTTAAACGTGGCCAGCAAGATTTTCAGAGTTCCCTTGGGAATTTTCTTTTTTGCGTTTAAACTCGTCGACAAAAGATGAGCTTGGGAACAGGTGCCTTAAAGGTGGAAGGGCCTGATTTGCAGAAGGTAGCAATGCACTGGAGGTAACCAAGGCAACCATGCGAGCGCCCACCACCCGGCACCGTAACACTGAAGACGGACTTCAGTGTCATACTTACCGAACCCCATACTTACCTAGCAAGAGGGTGGTGGGAGTGAGAGCACAAATCCACCGGCAGTTGTCAGCCTTGACTGCGAAATGATCGTCAGAGATCAGCAAAGCAAAACAAGCAATGCTAGTTATGCAATCATACATAAAAGCCCCTGAAATTACAGTGGCCACCCCACAAAGAGCCTGCCTGCCTGAGGTGCAAATGCTGGCCAGCAAACCTTGTCTCGAGGTTAACCTTGCCTAAATTACATTTAGCCACATTTAAACCATTTGACAAAAGATGAGCTTGGGAGCGGGTGCCTTAAAGGTAGAAGGGCCTGATGCACAGAAGGCAGCAATTCACTGGAGGTAACCAAAGCAACCATGCAAACACCCACCACCCAAGAACCTTTGATTTCCAAGTGCTTGGAGACTGGAGGGACCATGAGAAGGGATGCCCTGGGACCTCGGAGGACCCCCAACACCCCAAGCAGTGCCGTCATCCAACTCATTGAAAGGCAACGAAAAACTGCATACCTGCCAGATGAAGCTATTCATTTATGATGCTGACCGACTGCTTGCATGCTGATTTTAACTGCTGAGCTCCAGATGGCTTAAAAGGGCCAAGTGCATCTACAAGCCCACTGGAAAGTTGAGAGAATAAACCTGCTAAGGCCTTGGCAGGAGTGTGGATATAAAGTTGGTAGGTATTGCTTGTCCAACGACCCAATGCTTTAATGAGATGGTCAGGAATTCCTTGTCAAGCTGCCACTGTGGCTGCCCCAATGCAGAAACTGTGGCTCGAAAAGTTACCAAGTACACCAGCTGTATCCAAGATATGTCTGAGTCAGGATGTAAGCTGCTGGCGAGACAAGGGTTGGCCAGACTGAAGTAGAAAGAGAGGGCCAGGGCCATTCCCACAAGTTGCAAGATAGGGCACTAAAGCTTGAATAGTGCACAGTGGATACTTGCCATGACTGATATGTATGAGAGTGCCACAGCAGAAGGGATTCATCTTTGACGCCTTAATGTTCACCCAAAGGGTAGTTGGTGCAATCAAGGAATCAACCACCACATCCTGCAATGACAGGTGACATGAGGAAGAGAAACTGCTGGAATTGGACACAGTAAATTCTGACGCACGCAGGAAGCCAAAATATGCCAGGATACAGGTGGCCCAGAACATGCGATGATCAGGCAGAGCAAGATCCAGGGACTGTACTTGAAAATCACTAACATGATGGAGTCTGTTACTGGCAAGCGAGTGGACAACAATGCACCTTGAGAATGCTTTACACCATGCACTACCCACTGGAGACGATGGTAATTGATCAGTGGGACGGGAAAACCCAGCTCAATGTGAAGAGACCTTTATAAAAGACGCCCTAAGAGAGTCTGCCAGAAAGGTTGCAAACAAACATAACGTCCACTCATTGGCAGGACAGGGAGAACCGTTCCCATGGATTTTACCAGACTGAACACAAAACTCATAGAACCTCCTTTGAGCAGACATTAATAGGTCCCGGAGGAAAAGCATCAAATATGGAACCTTAGATGTCCTGGTGTTGAGGATGTGCACGACTGCCTTGTCCAAACGAAACAAGACATGCTGTTGTGGCCACTGAGCTCCCCAAACCCTAGCTGCGACAAAAACAGGGAAGAGTTCCTTGTAAGTGATGGATTGAGACACCTGTGGGCCTGCCCAGGGACCACTAAACCAAGCACCTCTGAAGTAAGCTCCAAACCCAACTGCCCCAGCTGTGTCCGAGATCACTTCAAGGTCGGGTGTAGGAGTCAGGCCAGGGAAATGCCAGAAACTCAACTCATTCCAAGTCAACAAGGTGTGCCACAATTTGAGATCCTGACGAAATTCATGGGTGTGAGATGGTCTCCCTTGCAAAAGCCCAAACGAGATATTTTGCAGTAAATAGCGTGTGATATTTCAGAAGGTCAGACTGTGAATTACTTTAGTCTTGCTGATAATGGATTTTAATGAGGAGTTTTGGTTCAACATGGGAAGTGTTTTCCTGACCAGCTGAAATACAGATGCTAACAACGGATGCTAACAAACTCCTATTTCTTTGGGCAAAAGGACACTAATCCGGAAGTTAAAATTTGTGAAACAAAACGTTGCGGAACATGCCCCTATTTGAAACAGGGTAAATTAAGAATTCACCTTCTGCACCACGAATGAAAAATTTCAGATAAAGCACTTGATGAACTGCACCTTAACGAACTTGATTTACGTAATAACATGTGCAGGATGTATTAGATAGTTACTGAGGCCGGCAGCAATATGTGATATATTGCAGTCAGCTGAGGGTGTAGCACCTCCACCTCTCTGCACTAAATCACTGATTGCAGGCGCCCCTTCAAGGTGGTCTGATCAACTGAAGTTTCGACTTGGCATTTTAATACTAACTAGTTTCGTACCGCACAACATGTGCGGCACATCAGATAAAACAGCCAAGAGAAAGTTCGTTAAAACGTAAGCTGAGGTGCAATATTTTGCGCACGTGCAGAATTTGAATACAAACAGACACTATTGCGTGAATCGATTAAGTAGGAATTTGAGAACATCAAATTCAGAAAAGTAAAGTGTATGTTTCAGCAAAAGTTTTGGCAAATTAAATCACTCTCTTCCCCAATGGATATTCCTTCCACATCACTTTCCTGTTCTTCTAAGGACCTTTCTTTGGCTACAACATATGCCAGCAGCGGTTCCGAACCACTATTTTCCCTTCGACATCGCTTCGCTCTCGACGCCATGTTTGTCTTGATTCAATGAAACTCTGGTGTGTCATATATTCACCTGATCTCGATGAAACGAGGCCAGTGATTGGCTAATTTATAAATATCCGACCTGCCAAATTTGGAAGGGACCCCAAGAAAGGTGAATTTTCTGTGAATTATTTTAACTATGTGATGTTTTCGTTGCATATTTAAAGAGCCCGTAAGAAATGAGTTAATAAATTAAGCAAATCTATCTTCCTTCTCCTTTCCTTTCCTTTCCTTTTCTTAATCTCTTCCCACTGAATTACCTTATGTTTTCCTCTGCCCACCTTGATTAGCCAAACCATATGTGAGCAGAGGAAGTTGGTATGTGTGTTTATGTATAATTTCCATTTTGTTACTCTTATAGCCCTCAATAAAGGTTGACTTGACTTGACTTATAGTTAATTGGAAATTTTGATTTCAACAGGTACACCCCTTAAGGGCTAAAAAACTGACGCAAGCCTCCTTAATGCAGCCTGGGATATCACAATGCCCTTAATTATTTTTTCCCTTTTTGAGTTTACACCGTATGGACTTGCTCTAATTGGTTACTAATTTTTACCAACAGCTTAGGGTTGCAGCTTTGCAGAATATTGTGAAGATTATGTCACTTTATTATCACCACATGGAGGCATATATGGGCCAAGCTTTGTTTCCAGTAAGTTTTATTTCAGATAATTTTATTTCATGAAACTTTTTGAAACATTAGTATTACTATTGACTGATTAATTGATTATCAGTTTTGTAAAACAAATTGTTGTAATGTAATCTGATAAAACTCTCTTAACATTGATTTGCAAGCCAGTTGCAGTTTGCAGGAAAACAAAACCGCCAGTAATTTTGTGGGTGTTTGTTCATTCTTATCTCATTGTAGATCTCAATAGCAGCAATTAAGTGTGACGTTGATGAGGTTTCACTACAAGGAATTGAGTTTTGGTCGTCAGTCTGCGATGAGGAAATGGATCTAGCAATTGAAGCTGTGGAGGTAATCACTTGACACTGAAGTTGTTTGTTATAAGAAGAAGTTTAATGATCTTTATCTTATTTTCATCAGGCTAAAGAAGCTAACAGGAAGCCAGAACAAGCAAGCAGGTTTTATGCCAAAGGGGCTTTGCAATTTTTAACCCCACTTTTGACAGATTCCCTTAAAAGACAGGTCAGTACAAATAAGAACTTGTTTTTTTGATTAGGGGTCCAGGGACCTGTTTCTTGAAGGCTCCTGGTAATTACCAGGCTTGTTAAGCTGTTTTGTTTTCCGTTCCAGATGAGAATTTCCAAAGTTTTTAAAAATTTTACAGTAACATTATCAGGTAAAGAAACAAAATGGACTTCATTAGAGGTCAGAACGCACCCTACTTTTCTTGTGGTTTCAGGCCTGTTAAGTTAACAGGACTTTTGAGAGGGTAAATGGTGAAAAACAGGAAAAATTCTTTATTGTGGTACAAGGTACACTCTATTCTTCCCATCTGAGACTTTTGGAAATCCACAGCTAATTTTCATTCCTTGTACAGTACTGTGCAACAGTGATGTGATCGAATGTTGTCAAAAATCATGCTTTGTTCTCATCTCAGTGTGATGGGTACTTGGTTTGGGACTTGGGTGTGGCGGGCGGGGCTTGTGGCTGGGGTGCGGGTACAGCAGGCTTATGGGGTGTTCTACCGATCTGGGTTTGGGTCGGTGGTACCAGCCGCCAGGTCCCTGAGCACCCAACCTCCACTTATGACGCAGGCGTTAATGACACGTAAACACATAGGATTCATATCATAACTTAGCAAAAATCTCGCTTTGATTGTTTATTTGACAAGGGCAGATATTTTTATAAATTTGCTTTTTTTTGTCAATGTTGTGCAGGAGGAGTTTGACGATGAAGATGACTGGAACCCTTGTAAAGCTGCTGGTGTGTGCCTCATGTTGCTGGCTCAGTGCTGTGAGAATGACATTCTTCCATATGTTGTAGACTTTATTAGGGGGAATATAGAAAGGGATGATTGGAAGAGCAGGGATGCAGCTGTCATGGCTTTTGGTAAGCTTATAATCAATTATTTGTAGTGCTTATTGAATAAGGGGCAATTAGTAATAGTAATTGGACCGAGTGAAGTACAATTCAGGGAGTAATCGCGCGAGTAATCTAAAAATCAGACGAGCGCAAAGCACGAGGCTGATTTGAAAATACGAGCGCGATTACTCCCTGAATTGTACGACACGAGGTCCAATTACTAATTAATCGTATCTATAACAAATTTCGAGGTCCAATTACTAATTAATCGTATCTATAACAAATTTCGGAATTAAAAATTTCTTTTGGGAAGGTCTTTTGAGCGAAAACGTCTGTAGCGCTTTCCATATGTTTTGAAAACTGCAGGAAACGTGTGCAAAGGAAGCCATTAAAGCACACGTAATTGACGTGAAAATCACGTGGGTATCCAATTACAGGTGTCCAATTACAAAAAGTTCAAATTGGATACCTGTAATTGGACACCCACTTGATCGCGCGTCGATTACGTGAAAAATAGGCGCGCGGAGAACCAATCACGATCGAGACTTTTGTTATAGATACGATTAGGCAAAATAATTGTCACTTATGCCCTTTATCAACCCATCCCTTTATTAAAAAGAACCTTTATGAATCCAACATCTTTCACCATTTACAGAGGAGAGAAAAAGTTGTCAGAAAATGGTCATTATAGTCATGAGGTTAACATTCAGAGAATGAAGCAAGAGAACAATCTCGAAGAGCATGTGTAATAAACATACATCTAACCATGGGAAAGTCTTGCTCAATAGTTTTCGTTTGAATAGCCACAATTTAGGATTTCATAGTCTCAAAAGTTAGAAGCGCCTTGTACAGCATAATAAACAGCACCAGGAAAGTGCTGCTCAGTAGCTTTCATTTGAATGGTCACACTTTATAATTTCATCCACAGACTCAAAAGTTAGAACCACCCTGTACAACATTAATAAACAGCACCGCAGCAAAGTGCTGTTCAGTAGTTTTCATTTGAATGGTCACACTTTATAATTTCATCCACAGACTCAAAAGTTAGAGCCACCTTGTACAGCATAATAAACAGCACTACAGGAAAGTACTGCTCAGTAGCTTTCATTTGAATGGTCACACTTCAGGATTTCATCCGCAAACTCAAAAGTTAGAAGCACCCTGTACAGCATAATAAACAGCAGCACAGGAAAGTACTGCTCAGTAGTAGCTTTCATTTGAATGGTCACACTTAAGGATTTCATCCGCAAACTCAAAAGTTAGAGCCACCTTGTACAGCATAATAAACAGCAGCATAGGAAAGTACTGCTCAGTAGCTTTCATTTGAATGGTCACACTTTATAATTTCATCCACAGACTCAAAATTAGAACCACCTTGTACAGCATAATAAACAGCACCACAGGAAAGTACTGCTCAGTAGCTTTCATTTGAATGGTCACACTTTAGAAAGTAATAGAACCACCTTGTAAAGCCTAACGAACAGCATCACTTTTACTGGCACACACTTGCTTACTGCTTACTTTATTTTTATTGTGCAACACTGTCATTTCCATTTTTATTGTTGCACTAAATTGAATTACAAGTTAAAGAGAGTTTTGTTTTAAATGTAGTTCCATTGTCAGATGGTCACATTTGCATTTTACAGGCTCAATTCTTGAAGGACCAGACCCCAATGCTTTAAAGCCATATGCTATTATGGTAAGTCACAGAGGAAAGTAAAAATAGAATATTAATCTTATAGTTTCCAAAACACAGATGGCACATTTGCAGAAATTTGTTGTGCATAACATTTACAGTTGCTTTAATAATAATTTAATAATAATTATTAAAACATATCATTCCTTGAATTATTATCAGTGAACAGCATAAGTTAGTATGTTTTTTTTTTTAAAGAATGTCCCTGGAATGTCTGACTTCCAGTTGCTGAAATCAAGTTCAAATGATGTGCGTCCGAGATCAGACCTTGAATGGTGGAAACACTTAATATATATATAGGTGTCAAGGGAATTGGCTCTGTGCAAAAGAAGTGAAAGCAAATTCAAAGAATTTAGAAACAATTTTCACTTTTTTGCAAAAATTAGTGGACAAGCATACAACATTAACTAACATAACTATACTAACATGATAATATTGTGTCACCGGAACAGCTATATTGTGCTCAAAAGTTCTGTTGCATGAAGTATCACAGGGATTCATGGTTTAAGTTTAAATTCTCAGCTACTCTCAGGGTATTTATGAGGCATCGGAGGTTGGAGAATTCTCTGGCTACTATGCAGAATTATCCTGTTAAATTTGGCTCACTCCCTAAAAGAGCTTTGCCCTTTCATAATAATTCTCCTGTTACTTTACACTATTCTCCTGTGCCTACAATTCTTAATGAAATCCCTGACTCTTAAAGTTCAAAAGACCTCACATATATGCTGTCACATTGTTGATTTTGGAAATGCATGACACAATTAATGTTGCTTGGAGACAGCAACTGATTTATTTATTTGAAATATGCTCTCATTTCTTCTGCACAGTACCTGTCAAAAGAGCCCCTGTTAAAAGATAATATCCTGTAAGGAGAATTATTGATATCTAAAGCAGAATTTCTTTTTCAGGCAATGCCACTGCTTATCAATTTAATGAAAGATCAGAGTGTTATTGTAAGAGACTCAGTGGCGTGGACCCTCGGTCGGGTGTGTGAGATATTGCCGCAAGTTGCCATTGACAATTACCTCCAGTTGCTTATTGAAACTTTGTTGGGAGGGCTTGATGGCGAGGCCCGTGTTGCAGCTAATGTCTGCTGGGTAAGATACTAACTATACAAAATTTAACCACCAATGCAAACCCAGATTTGATGGGAAAGCTTCCAGTTTTTGCTGCCAGCTTTTGATGGAAGACTGCTCAGGGCTGTGTTCTACCAGTGCCTGGTCGCCTCTGGCGACTTACTTTTTCCGTTGGGCAACAAAAGTACTATGCAGGGAGCCTGAATTTCTCTTAGAGCACAGCCTTGCTGCTTCCTCAGCTAAAGAGCAAAACCTGAGTTCCTTCTCCAAGGGAGACAGGCACTTGTTACACTGAATGAAAGTTTTGTTGTTGTTTTGAGTGCTCAGAAACTATATTTTTAACAGTCAGACGTTTCAGGGATAACACTTTCATCAGTGTTTCGCTAGTGTTAACCAGGAGACAGAGGGATGAAATGAGACTGATATTCCGCCACAAGACCTTGGTGCCTCGTGGAATTAACATCGAATTTAAATTCTGAAATTTCCACAAGGCAACATTATCTTTTCAGACTCTCTTTTTCACGTTAAATTTCCGCACACAAAGCGCGCACATTCGTTTTTTTATTCGTTTTAATTGTTTATTTTTTAACATCGTGCACACGACAAATTTACCGTTAGCACAAGCGTTTGTCGCCAACACCAGAGAAACACTGGTGAAGGGGTTATCCCTGAAACGTCTGACTGTTAAAAATATAATTTCTGAGCACTCAAAACAACAACAGCTTTCATTTAGCATTTAACTCGAGTGCTATGCAGCAAAATATTTTTTGTTCTACTTGTTACACTGAGACTATTAAACTGTTGTCCTATGCACTGAACATTGATGCTCACTTCTGCGAAAAAAGATCTTTGAACCTTGAACTCTTTTAAAAATTTGCAGTTTAGATTTATACCTTGTATGCTTTTCATGCCTTTTTTCTTTTGCATTTTTTAATTCCTGGATTTTTGATAGAGGGTAGGTTCAGAGGCCAATATCTTGACAACTCAACTAGCCCAGTAGCCTGAGGCTAGTAAAAATGGAGCTGGGCTAGTAAATACTGATCACGCGTTCAGTAGACTGTGGGTTAGTAGAATTTGAAAAATAAATTATGTACAGTTTTAACAAGAATAACAATAAAGGTCAGGAGGTATTAAACTACTATTCCATGTGACCTTGACCAGAAAACTGTAGTCTCTAAGAAAACTGTCGATCAACTAAAATCCTCTTTCAATTTGCACATGGTTTTGCTAAGCATGGTCACCCAGTTACATGACCAAGATCCTGGGAAAGAGCTGCGCTGTGGACTTGTTGATTTCTAAAGGTTAAACTAGCCTGGTGGTCAGTGATTCAGCTGAATAGATGTCTAACCCTGAATATATCCAAGGTGACATGTTTGTAGAGACCAGAATGGCAAGGTTACTTTCTCCTACTACTTGAAATGACAAGCATGCCGTTTCCTCATGTTATGTTTGGTTTCAGGCGTTTAACTCCCTTGGAGAGGCTGCATACGACGCAGCTCCAGTGCCAGATGATGAAGAGGAACCACAGACATATGCTTTGTCAACATATTTTTCACAAATAGTTGAAAAGCTTCTTGGTGTGACAGACAGGTATGAGCATTGACAGATTGATACAATCAGGGCTGTCAATAATTTTTGAAGTAGGTAGGGATGTGCAAAAATTAGTCAGGGAATCCAGCTGTTGTCATATACCATAATTCCCGTGTATAAGTTGACCCTGTGTATAAGTCAACCCTACTCTTTGAGACCAGAAGTTGAGATTTTACTAATTTATGGTGTACAAACTGAGTTCTAAATCCTTAGCAGTTCGTTGCAAAAAAAGTTCCATGGAGAAAAAATCGCATCGATCAAGTGACATGGAGTGACACACTTCATCGAGAATATCATTGAAAACCTCCAAAATTCAATGCCATACCTTCAACATAAAGGTATTTTAACAAACATTGTAACTTATATGAAAGGTCTGGAACCTTTTTATGTCAAAACAAACTCAAAACACTTCAAAAACACAAAAGAACGAAGTCGTAAACAATGCGCCATCTTCCATGACCGTGGTAACCTGGTAATGAACCCACGACCAGAGTGAGAGGTTACCAAGCCAGCAATGTGCCTTGAGCCACGCTTGATTGCACAAGCAGAAACAGGATGGTTTTGCTCAAGTTTATTGAAGAATTTCTCCCACAAATAACATCACAATGTAGACCCAATTAACTCAAAGGAAATGTGGTATCTTCTATGGAGAAGACAAGTTTAAAGTAGGGTATGTGAAACAACAAACAGGCTAAGTGTGATGCCAATGAAGACTGAACATAGTGCATGAGGGATCGTGAGACAAATCATGGAACAACCAATTGTATTTCTAAACATTTTCTTTATTCAATACTGTACCACTTGCCATTAAATATTCTTTAAAATTCTTGTGTTGTTTCCCTTTTGTTCTTCACTTTGGAGTCTATTGTTATGCTAACAAGTGTTTTTTATCCACTCACTGAATGACTGTTGAGTTTTGAGCCGTGTATAAGTCAAGGTCGACTTTTTGGAGTGATTTTCAAGACTTAGAAGGTCGACTTATACACTGGAAAATATGGTAGTCAATATGATGTTTTTCTATGAAAGTAACCGGGGATACTGTTAGTGGAACTGTTGATGTTATTTGTGATTTTCGCTGTGTTAGGTTCTTTATATAAGAAAGTTGTTAAGGGCATGAAACACATTGCCGTATGTCTCACAATGAAATAAATATCAGCCCTGCAGGAACTTGTGATAATATTGTATGTTGCTGAATTATATTTTTTACAGACCTGATGCTAGCCAAGGAAATCTTCGAAGTGCTGCATATGAAGCCATAATGGAGTTGATAAAAAATAGTGCTAAGGTATATATGCAACCATTAAAATACACTGTTATTAAGATTTTGGTTTAAGGATGTTACCTCCTGTTGTTACTTACTGCTCACACATTCCTGGCATCTTGGGATTGGTAGAGAAACTAAGGTTTCTAAAAACTTGGTGCTCACTAATATTAAGATATTTTTAGTGGGGTTTATTACTGCTCAGGAAAAGCATACCTTAGCAGCAAGCGCTTATGAAATCCCAAAAGAAAATTTGATGTGTTTTGCTGGCAAAATCTCATCCTAAACTGACAAATCCAACATCTGATTCAATGAACAAATCTGCTATACATCAATCACTACCACATGCCCTGACACAGTGGATCTGTCAATCAAAGGCAAGTCATCCAATTGCATGGCCTACTAAATACAATACAAAGTTTATTGACACTCCCTAAAGAGGGCTTTTCAGTGACAATGGTCTAAAAATTACAAAATTACAATACTAAAAATCTTTTATACAAAAATCAAGGAAGCTAAATGTTCATAAATAATACAATAAAAAATACAATAAAATAGATGTGATACAAACTAAGGCCAAAGTGATAGGAACTGAGCAGCAAATAATCTGGCTAAGTAACAAAAACGTGCAAGTCTCTGCGTGATGTGTGTCATAGCATCCTTGTATTGTCTTAAAGCTTTTCTTCTTATTAAGTAACTGATTTGGGCAATAACAATAAATATGGCATGAGGTTGATAGAAACAACTTTGGAGAAACTGCTGTATTTTCCTTTCCAGTGTGTTTGCTCGCATACGCTCAACCCACTTGACGAACAATTTTACTGAAATTCAGATTTTTACCATTCTTTTCCTTCTCCTTGTGTGTTTCATTACCAGTAACCATGTGTCCTCTTCAAGGCCTTTTTTGATAATTCAACAAGAAATTCTCCAAGAATTTGGAAGCAGCCTTTTTGATCATCCAAGCCGGATTAATGCACAGGATATAGTTCAAGTTGATCGTAATTCAATTTGTCACCTTTCAGTTGGCATGACGGACAATTCGTGACTCCGAATGATCAAGGCTTTTAAATATCGGTCATGTGTTTATGGAAGGTTTGCTGACCCAGTGGGTTAGTTCACCCTCTTCATACTGTGATGGTGGGTTGGTGGTTCATGCCTTTTTTTCTTTGATCTGTTTTCATTCGCTACTCAAGAAACCAAGGCCAACTGCCGGTAAAGCTTGACAAAACACTGGCACTTTGATTTGTTTGACAATTTCAAAGAAAGCGAAGAACTTGGTATTAATCTGCATCTTAGATCCGTTCACCAGATTCTCAATGATGACCAATAATCTCCAACACTGAAAAGAAAAGCTATGTTCAAACAATGCCACCCAATCAAAAGAGCTGTGTTGTTAATTTCACTTCTGGTATTGCACCATCACTTGTACTTAAGGTATTCCTGGACCCTAATTTGGTCATTTTTGGACAATAGTTGAGGGTGTTATTTTTACAGATATATTACAGATACTGCACTCATTTTAACATCACATATTCACTGAAACTTATAGATTCTTAAAAAATATTTTTCATTTTGGAAAAATTTAAGGAATGTTAAGAATTACAAAAATTCTGGGGTGTGGTTATCTGCAAGCAAATTCACAATAATGATTAAATCTAAATTGGAATTTATTATTTAGCTCTGAGATTTGGAACACGATTAAAATGGACAAAAACTCAACTTTTCACCGCAGTGCGTATTGTCATTTTGATTTTTTATGTTGTAATGAGAAAAAGTCAGAAATTTTACTTTCCTGAAATTCAAGTTCTCCTCACTCATGTGCTGTTCCACTCTCGAGTGCGCACTGCGGTGAAAAGTTTCGTTTTCCTATGTTGTTCGGCCCTGCCAAGTTTCAAACCTCAACGATACATCTTCCAGAAGTAAACTAAATAAACGTGTCCTCTGGTCGTATTTTAATAGCCTTTTTTGCCTGAAAATCGGCCATAAATTTCAAAAAATCGCTCATTTTTGACCGATGCTGTTGTATTTCAGTGGCAGCCATGTTTTCTGTGTCCACACTAGTTAAAACCAGCGGTAAAACGCAAAATATTCCTCCAAATATGGGTACATTCTCCATGTTTGTGTATCCATTTTTCCCGCGAAACCAATCACAGTGTGATATGAACGCTTCACCTAGCAACGACACCTCGCTCAACTTTTGTCAGCATGTGTTGACAGCCATTCGATTTCGAATGTGCGTGAATCGTACTAGAGATTTATTTTTTGAAGCGAAGAGATAGAAAGCTTTATTTATTACACCGATAGATTTATTTATGCTGGACAGTGAGCAAAAGGGTTGCTCACGCGAAGCCTTCACGAATCCTGAGGCTCTAGACGTGGTTTTCGAATACGCTTGAACATTTTGAAACTACATGTAGAAGAAACTGGTTGAATGATTCTCTCGCATGAGTTCGCCCATCGTTCATCGATCCCAATGGCTTTAAATTTTGAAGATTGAAGGATGTGGAGCGCAAGCCGACGGCCGTAAATTTCGAAGACTGAAAGACATGGAACGCAAGCTACAGCCGCAGCGAATGCCAAATAGTGAACAATAGGTTTTCGCCGCCGGCATTTCTTTGCTGTTCCTTCTGGCTTCAATAGAGCTGTTCGTTGTATCACGCGACGTAACCCGTTCGGAATTCCAGCAAAATTAAAAATTCTTCTCATTTGCTGGTGAGCTGGTTGCAAAGAGGATGTCTTTTACAAAGACAACAGTTTTATTTCTCCATCCTGAACGATCTCATCTATCACGTTAAAGATAGCATGATTTGACAGATCTGTCAACAATATACTCTTTGGGGAATTAAACACAAACACGCACAAGGATTTTCGTGGTACACAGTCTGTATTTTTCCCGCGAAAGAGCCCGTAGAAACCGAACTTCTCTCGCTTCTTACTCGAAAACGCTTCGGTCCCGATCTATGAAATTTGGTGTACAGGTTGCATTTTAAGTAATCTCTCATATGTTAACGAAACGTTGTGATCTGAAAGATTCATGTCATCCTCCAGGAATACCTTAAGTCCACCACTCAGTCAATACTTGTTTATCATCAAAACTGGGTCAAAAGGAACGCTCAAATAAATTCGTTTCCTATAAGAGGGACATTGGAGTAATTCAATTCTGACAAAACATTTCTTTTCTCTGTAACCCTTGGAAATTTCTATTGAAAAGGCTTTTAAAGAGACAATGCGTGACCGATGTAACCTAAGTTATTTCCTACAAAATTCTCTAATAAACACAAGAGATGTCTCAGTGATGTAATCGGATAAGGGACCGAATACGAGGGTTGGGATCTGAAGGTCGCGAGTTCAAGCCCCTGGCGTTGCTGTTATAAAATTTATTTCTTTACTTATGTCTTTGTTTCTTCCTCTGACCAAGAGGGGCCTCTCAGCTGACACCAAGATGAAGAAACAACCAAAATGATGGGTATTACTAGAAGCAGCTTGTCACTAAGCGACAGCTGTTTAATTACTGTTGTAGTGTATTCATCTCTGTTTGGCTATTGATTAGAGAGTTTTCTGTTGTCTTTGGCTCAAAAGGAACTGAGCCTTGTCATAATAGTTAAACCATGTCAAATTTGCCACCTACAGTCATTTACTTGCCCCTTTCTTCACATTTGGACTGGGAGTTCTCAAGGGTCGCTAGCAGTTGCTGCCTATCACACCAGCTATGCTGCCCACCTACTACAAAACATTTTGATGGGGCTGAGGAAGTGACAGTATGATGTATATTGTTCCACAGGACTGCTATGAAGTTGTACAAGAAACTACTCTTGTCATTCTGCAGCGGCTGCAGCATGTTTTACAGTTGGAGGTACTGTGATGCTGATTTTCTTGATTTTTTTTTCCTCCTCATTCAGCATAGGAAATTCAAAACATTCACTTTCAACATCAGTTTGTAAGGTTATTTCTGTCCCAAACGAATGAAATAGAAATTGATCAGATTGTTTCAATTCTTCAAAGAGGCCACATAAAATTAAACTAATTTTGTCAGTGAATTGGAAGGAGAAGGTGGGTGGGGTGTGGCAGATACCCGAAGTTCCACGGGGAGAGGGTGGGAAGCATGATTGGTTTTGCTTCTGGAGGGATGTAAAGGGTTTCCCGCTGCTAGCAGAGGTCTCTGGTGGCATGAAAGGAGAGAGACCTCTGCCGGTGCCTGACAAGTTTACTGTCGCTCAAGCGGGAGCGTTCCCGTAACAACAAATGACGTATTGGTCACGTGCGACTCGACTTGGCAAACCGGTTTGCGTGCGAAAATTGGCATCAGCTGTATTATTCATCACCAGGCTGTTTATCCATTAACAGCAAAGAAATGATCAATTTTGCAATGAGTTGTCGTAGTCACGAGCTTTAATGATAATAAAACTTACCAATTAACAACGCAAAGAGACTCATTGACAACAATTCCAAGTAAGCGTTCTCCAAGTTCAGGAATTACTCAGTGGTTTATAACAAACTCTAAATCTGCTAAATGCACAGATGCAATTTCTATGCCTTCGAGAGATGGCAAGTCACCTTCGACCTTGATAGCTTTGATTCCCAGTTTTTCACACGATAAAATCTGGGCCTTTATGAGGGATGTTATGAAGGACAATAGTAAATACTAAGTTTCTGGTAACTTCTAAAATGTTAAGACACGCAATGTTTGTACCAGAACCTTCTACTGTCACGCTACAGAACAATTTAGAACATTCTACTGAATGATGTAATTACGATGTAATGCTACATAAATAGTTGTGTTAGAAGCTCCAAGAAGGTTCTAGAATGTTAATTAATTGTATATAAGGATTCCGCTAGGAAGCTATTATTGTTGGTGGTGGTGGCAGGGCGCAAGCCCCTTGCGAAATAACTTTGAGAATTCCTAGGAATTCCTAAGAATTTCCTAGGAATTCCTAGGTATTTATTCTTAGGAATTCCTAGGAAATCTTAGGAATTCCTAGGAATGAGAGGTGTGAATTTTCACGGTAAATTCGGACTTGGAATTCCTAGGAATTCCTAGGAGTTCCCAGTTTTAATAGTACTTGTTCTCAATTCCCAGAAATTCCAAGGCCATATGGAACAGGACCTGGAATTCCTAGGAATTCCTAGGAATTCCCAGCCTCCAAGAGGTTTCACGTTCCTAGTAGAAATTCCCAGAAATTCCAAGGCAGAGGTTGTATCCCAAAATACACGTATATCGCAGAATTACACCGTGAATTTTAAGCAGTTCTCCTGAGCATCTAAAATCTTTATGGCCATTAAATTAAAAAAAAAGTTAAGATAAGTCTTTAAGTGATGAAAGGAAAGGATGAGACTGATTTGAAGCTGTCCAACAATTTTATTTACAATAAGCAAATGACACTTCACAGATGACAAATCACTTGGAATCATTAAACTACATGGACCAACGGGATTTGTTTTTCCCAAAGTTTTACGTACACAGTATCAGGTAATGTTAAGCGTAGTTGTCTGAATCACAAATTTATAATATTATTATTGTGAAAAATATTTTAAAAATGTGACCCTATTTGGGAAAACCAGGCTTAACGAAAACCGCGTTGAAATGCATTTCAACGAATTTTGAATGCATTTAGAATGCATTACAACGCTAGACAACGATTCATAACGCATTTCAAATGTTCCCCAATTCATTCATGAAACACCGCCAATGTTCTTAAATGTTCAAGAATGATCTTGAAATGATTTCCAACGCATTAGCAATGCATTGGAAACGCTTCACAAAGCTTGTTTAGAAAATTTTTAAGAATAATGAACATAATTCAATTGACCTTTGGAGTGACAAGTTATGTAAATTCTGCATTCGGTCAACACAACGATTAAGCCCCGGCTAAACGATCCAATATTTTCATCCAACATCGTTTTCGAAGAGTATCTTTGACCGTTTAGCCGCCAACCTCAACATTGCATTTAAGTAGCTTTTCCATGTTTGATCTAGGTCAAAATATTTTCAACCAGCATTTCGAGTTACGAACAAATGTTTGATCGTTTAGCCACCCCAACCAACAGCTTTCGGTCACCGGAATCACTAATTTGTTAATTACAAAAGGCAATCGAAAATTGTTTTATCTGATAAGATTAGCGTATTCCCGAGCATTGAGACGGCACGAGAGAATGATTTAGACACCCGTTATAGGAATTCTCATATGCTCAAAGACTCTTCATGGTTGCTGTGTAGAAATTTTCGCTTTCATTCGCTGACACTTGATGTTTTCACATATCCGAATGCTAAATAAAGGTTAACAAATGATCATGGTGTCATGTTCAATCAAGCGTAACGCGGTGAGAAGTAAAGATAATCATCTCCTGTGAAATGCGCCTCCGACAATTTTCAGCTTTGAAAGATTTTGAATCTTCGACAGCCTCTACAAAATACACTTATTTTGTCTTCGTTCTGAGCTGCTGGACTACGAGCAAAATAATTTTGAACAAACTTTGGCTCACATAATGTGCGTTTCGTTACCATATGCAAAGAAGAGGATATTTTAATTTGTTTCGTCTGTGTGCAAATTCTTGGCGTCTGCTCACAGAATATCCGCACTCACAGGACCAGCTAAATACAAACAAAATATCAGTTTGAGAGCAAGGTATGATAGATTTTTATTTAATACGTGGGAACAATGCCGAAGGAAAGAAGGACCGCAAAAGTTTGTTCGTGACAATGCTTTGAATGTCTGCATGTCATTCGTTAGCTGCTCATTAGTGGTCTTCGTGGTTAACGGGGAAAACACCACGGACACGAAAGGTCAACTTTAGGCGGGTTAACCTTTAAATTTTGCACGGTGAAAACTAAATTAGCTGCCTCTACATCTTGTAAATTTAGAAGTTGTAAAATATCAAGTAGATTTCTAATTAAAAGCTCAATAATTTTATTTTCAGAGCATTTCCTGCTCGATGAGGACACAGTGCGTGTTCATTTCGCCGACATTTTCAAGCTTCTTGTGTTCCGTTGGGTTGTCTTCACTAATTAATTTTTCAGAACTGGTTCTGATGGCAATTGTTTTGTGAATGTTTTTCAATGCGATACTGCTTCACTGAAATGCATTGTGAACGTTTTAAAACGCGTTGCAAATGATTCAAAATGAATTCAAAATGATCTTCAATGCATTTCGTTTTCGTTCGGAAACGTTGTCAATGTTTTCAAATGCATTGAAAATGATCTGTAATGCATTCGAACGTTTCCAAAATGCGTTGAAATGGAAAAACGGTTCAACGGAGTTTTCGTTAAGCCTGGTTTTCCCAAATAGGGTCACAAATGTAAAAATTATGTTACAAACTTGTGTATTCATGGGAAAGCTGATCTTGAGATTATCTATACATTTG
>JAEMWC010000089.1:395000-447500 GCA_016490735.1 Pachyseris speciosa | reverse complement strand
CACATAGAGATGGTGCTAGCTCTGAGGCACACTCTTTTAGAATCTTTGGATGAATGAGATCAGGTCCAGGAGTGTTACTTGGATCTAGATTCATCAGAATCAGTGGTGACTGAAGTTTTAGCAGTAGGCTTAAGCTAGTTTGATAGCAGATTGGATTGTTTAGAAATCGCTCCTTTGTAACTAGGATTTAGTTTAAGTATCATTAAATAAATAAGTTGGGTTTGTAGAAGAGTTTCGCAGTGTATCTTTTCTGTCAGTACCATAACAAGGAGTTCAATGGAGACATGACAAAACTAGTGGCTTGGGAGAGTAGAGTTTCAAACTGGACAACTCTATGGCCACGCGGACGGCCAGTTGGAAAATCAAAGATTTTTCATATCCTTTTGGAAGGCACATGAATGTATTGCATTTGTTCAAGAACACAATAATAACTTTCTTCTGTACTGCTGTTAATTATCCTTGATATTGTGACTGTTAAGGGAATAAATGGCCAATTTAAAAGCTCGATCAAAGCAGTCAAAGACACCATTATGATTGTAGTACAGTGGGCTCAGAAGTTTTCAGCAGAGAATAGAAACAGACCAATTGCATTCCTGTGTGACTGGTTGGTCTTGTCCAAGAATGTGGACAAAGAACTTTTCCGGCACCGGCAGAGGTCTCTCTCCTTTCTTACCACCAGAGACCTCTGCTAGCAGGGAACTAATGGGTATTACTAAGTTAATACCCAACTGTAAGTAGGACGATGATGATGATGAGTAGTTTACCAAGTTGTAGTACAGCAATTCCTGTTTGAGCTTGAAATGATTGTACATGAAAAGAACGGCAACAACAAACTTAGCCTTCATGGCAGGCGCTAGAAAGGGAAAGGGAAGCGGGGAAACAGGCGGCACATGAAGTGGGAGGACTGTGTGGGAAGGGACAAGGATTAGCACCTACAGCAAAGCCACCCTTGTAGAATCCAACACTATTTATTGACTATGTAAATGCTATGTCAGAAATCTATTTAAATGGTATTTAGGGCATATTTTATAACTATTTTAGAAATCATACAAGGTCATATATTTAAGGACTATGTTAGTGCTATGATTTTGCTTTTTAAAATGAATTTAAATCCTATTTTTTTACTATTCAAATGGAACCATTAAATAGTCTATTTAAAAACTATTTTTTTAGCATTACTAACCAAGTAGTTTTTACAAGCAAAGGAAATAGACCTCAAATAGCATTAAAATATGTTTTAAGTAGTCATGGATTGTGAAATGAAATAGAATAAAATAGTATTTAAATAGCTGTAAAATAGATTTAACATATGACATGGGCATCAATGGAGTTTGAATAGGTTCAAAATATAATTAACATAGCATTGACATAGAGAGAAGTAAGAAACTTGACACTACCTCCAGCTAAAATAGGAATTAAATAGCTTTAAAATAGATATAAATGTTGCCACCGAGGTCAAAAGATTTTTTCTTTGCCTCGTGTGGTTCCCTGTTTCCCTTTACTAGGGCTAACGCCCAGTGGGTTATTCATGGGTTTAAGTAGCACTTTAATTTACACTTCAGAGTTAATTCTCTATTCCACTATTAAAATAGATATAACATGCATTATAAATAGCCTTTAAAACATGGGCATTCAGGTAGAGTTTACATAGATTTTAAATATCTTTTACTTAGCACTGACATAGGAAGAGATGCTATGTCAGAAAACTATTTAAATGGTATTTAGGGCATATTTTATAACTATTTTAGAAACCATACAAGGTCATATATTTAAGGACTATGTTAGTGCTATGATTTTGCTTTTTAAAATGAATTTAAATCCTATTTTTTTACTATTCAAATGGAACCATTAAATAGTCTATTGAAAAACTATTTTTTTAGCATTACTAACCAAGTAGTTTTTACAAGCAAAGGAAATAGACCTCAAATAGCATTAAAATATGTTTTAAGTAGTCATGGATTGTGAAATGAAATAGAATAAAATAGTATTTAAATAGCTGTAAAATAGATTTAACATATGACATGGGCATCAATGGAGTTTGAATAGGTTCAAAATATAATTAACATAGCATTGACATAGAGAGAAGTAAGAAACTTGACACTACCTCCAGCTAAAATAGGAATTAAATAGCTTTAAAATAGATATAACATGCATTATAAATACCCTTTAAAACATGGGCATTGGTAGAGTTAACATAGATTTTAAATATCATTTACATAGCATTGACATAGGAAGAGATAACTGGAGATAACTGAGATAACCGAGTATTGAACCACAGTCAAGAACTGTAGACCGAGAACCATATCAACGAAATTCAAAATACTTTATTTTATGCAATTTATTCCAAAGAAATCTTTTATAAATCTTGTTCAGAAAAAACTATGGAGAAAAAAGTTCTACAAAATAAATTACAATGGAAGCCTAAAACCTGGTTAAAAAAACAAAACAAAGGGTTATCCTTTTCCTTCACCATCTTTTGTCCCTGAAAAAAAAATCAGTCAATATTTATTAGAACCTTGCATGGAAGTACCAAAAATTATCAGATAGGTCGCAAAGGTTTATTAATAAAACTTATTAGCAGTTTTCTTTTCAAGAAGATGGGGTGTCAACTTTGTCAAAAAAAAAAAACGCTGCAAGGTGAAATGGGCCACCATCACGACTCAAGAGTTCAACAGACATGTTTATGGGTCTTAAAAGAGAATAGTGTAGGGACATGTACTGATACCCTGTTTTTAGTAGACTCTTGGTAAATGAGGGTTCAACCTCAAGGCCTGCTTAATGCTTAATGCATGTATAGTTAAGTTAATGAATGGGGCTGTGTGGAAATCATTCCCTATTATCTGTCTCAAAACCAGGAAAGAATAAGGGGTATGCCATATTTAAGGCAGCCAGAAAACAACAGCTCTCCAACATACTCAACTTCTCTGATATGCATATGGTGAAAACATTAAGAAAATAGCTTTCTATGTGTCACTCCATGCCAATAACTTGTCATATAGTGCAGTGGCCAACCTTGATCTGCTGAATTGTTTTACTGTTTGAGAATGATGCGAAATGTTTTGGATACCTGTACGTGGTTATCAAAAAAAAGTTCCAACGTAGACCTATAAGTTTATATAAATCTTAGTTAATCTTAGAGATCAGCGAGGAGTAGCGAGCAATCCATGCCACACGATAAATGTCAGGCTAACTGATCTTCTAAGGCCCGGTTCAGATGTCAAACTTTTCATGTACCGAACCTAATGTTGCTATTAAGTACATGAAAAGTTCGACGTATGAATCAATTAGGATCGGCAGTTTTGTATTTGGGTCGACTGTACCGTTCTATCCGACTGGGCTAGTCGGATAGAACGGCAAAAGATCGACTTCGATTCATACGTCGAACTTCACATGTGCCGAACCTAATGCATAAATTATGTTAACGTATTTTTCAATATAACCGCGCTTCTGATTGGCTATTTAGTGGGTTTTGGCGCCTGTGCTGACAGAAGTCACAGAAGCGTAACGACGGTTACGGTCAGGTTACCAGCATTCACGTTGTGCCAAATATCACGATCACGATCTCCTCAGCTGTCTCCTTGCCATAACAGAGCACTAATCACACTAAAATCAAAACAAGAATTTCCAGGCTTGGTGAATTATACTTTTTCAGTTTATTTCCCTATTTTAAGCAGTAAGGATGATATTTCTTTTCGCCTCGAATTAGGTTCGGCACATGTAAAGTTCGACCGTCTGAATCAACAGTCGAACTTAATTGTTTGGGTCGACCTAAATAGGTATTAGGTTCGGTACATGAAAAGTTCGACGTCTGAACCGGGCCTAAAAGTTCTCACGTGTTTAACTCATTTCCCCCCGGCCCTTTAAATATCGTTCCTCCAGGAACGATACGCAAAAAAAATATTAAAAAATTGCGTTACTTCCGATTGCTTCCAATTTTGGCACACAGGATGCTTATAGATTTACCAATCACAGGGCCTAGTTTCATCCCATATAAGGTAGTGGTCGCCGGAAGGTGAATTTTTGAATTTGGGAGTATCATGGCGTCCGCGAGCAGGAGATCGCGAACTGAATTATTCGGTCGTGATGAGGCCATGCGACAGTTACATTTATTGGATGACAACTTTGAAGGCATGTCTTCAGGTGAGGAGAGCGATTTAGATCACCAGCTTTACGATCTAGATGAAAATTCGAGGTAAGCGAACAGTCACCTTCAGAACGTCACATTTGCATCTGCTGGACAATCGAGTGTGTTGTCTTGAAAATACATCGATATGCGATTGAAATCATCTTTTTACGTTCAAAAACCTGCCAGTTAGTTGAAATAGTCTCCCAAATGTATATCTGCGTGGTCAAAGCTGGATAAATTTGCGAGAAAGTAAAGATTTTGATGTCCAGAGTAATATTTTTTGATTCACTCGTAAGGACGCGAAAGTCACGTGGGGACGCGAAGGCTGCGTGGGACGCCAAAGTATCATATATCACGCACTAGTTTTTATTTGTTTCATTGGAATACTGCAGTCTTTCAACCTTTTTTGTTTGTTTCTCTGTGGAGAGAGCATTTATCTTTGTGTCTTTTCTCTGGCCAAATAATTTACAAGGCTTTTTGATGGTCAGTGATGAATTAATTTGGTTTATGTTTATGTTTGTTATTTATAGTTTCTTTACTTGTTTATTTTGATTATGAAAGTGATGATAGTGGTGATGACACTAGTGCAGATGTTCCTGACACCGGTGAAGATATTCCTGTGGTGTTGCCTGCTCCTATGGGACCTGCAACCTTCCTAATGTAGACACAGACAAACATTTTTTCAAATTTTATTATTATTATTATTTTTTTGCATTGCGGTACTTGTGGCAAATAATATTCAAAAACCTAGTCACTGTTGGTTGTCAGGGGTTTAGGAGGGCTTTTTTTCGTCATTTTATAATGTTCTCATGTAAGTCCCCCATGTAGACACACCCAAACATTTTTTGAATTTTTTTGTTTTTGGCCTTTTGTGCCATGAGGTACTCATAGCTAACAATATTCAAAAACCTTGTCAGTGAGGGTTGTCAGCAGTTTAGGAGAGCTTTTTTCATCATTTTATAACCTTTTCATGAAAATGCCCCCATGAGACAAACCCAAAAAATTTTTGAAAAAAAAAAAATTTGTTTGGCCTTTTTTTCACCATAAGTAGGTGTTACTGAAAATGATGCAGAAAATCTTGTTTTTGTTTCTTTTCAGGCAGATTTGGTGGCCTTTTTGCCAATGAAACAAGGAAAAATGTTGTTTTTATCTTTTTACTGTAACACAACTTCATGTAAGACAAAGTGACTTTTTCCTTGAATTTGTTTGCATAAATTATGCAAATTACGTTCCTTCTGAATTTTTTTTACAAACTGTAATGGACTTCTGGAGGAGAAAAGGAGTGTTTTCCATAGCTTTTTTATTCCTCTTTCAAATGAGGTATAGCTTTGCACACTGCTGTAAATACCTGTGGAGATATCAAATAAAATGTAAATGTCGCCAATTTTGCCTGTTTTTTGGACGGGGGGGAATGAGTTAAACAGCCATTCCAGTGGAAACTTGCAAATCGCTCAACAACTAAGCTTAATAAGAAGTTTATAAAGCTTTAAACGTACCTTGATCGATGCAGAACTTCAGATGAACTTGAACGTCAAACTGACTCATGGAAGAAACTCAACAACACACTCAACAGCAAAGTCAAGTGAAATTTCCGTAAAAAGAAACGCCACGAAGGCTCAGCAAGTAGTTCAATCGCAAGAGGACGCTGTGAAATATCACACATCAAAAATCGCGATTTTGATTTAGAAAGGCAAAGGTTTCCATTAGATCTTGAAACATCACACCTTCTTTGAAGTTATGCTGCGTTACAAGCCGACAAACAGACATACTTTTCATTCGATTCAGAGGTGACAAACCGCACTAACAACTGGGTAACCTAGCAACTTTGTAACCAGGCAAGAATAAAGATGGCGGCCACGAATTTCGATCGTTCTGAATAAAATGCTAACAGATCGTGGAAAATGTCAACCTCAGAGTGGAGAAATGTTGGCTGTATGACTCCAAAGATGAAATACCAAAAACTACTAAATGTTGACGAAGTAGGGAATTCATTAAACATACTGTTGATGATGATATTCGACTAAGAGACGTGCAGCAAGACCTTTCATCAGAGGCGATTGGCATAGCCATTGACTTGGGAAACAATAATGGAAGCCCACTTTACTTAGAATTTAAGGTGACAAGGTGCTGAAGATAAATAATTTGAGAATACTTTCCATGATACCAGTCTCAACATTTTTTAATAATTTACCTGCCCTACACTATGCTTAGTTGTTTGAACTTTAATCCTGCCCAGATATGAAATCCATGACAAAGAGATTACATAGGCCATTCAAATTCTATTTCATTTCTCACCAAAGCACTCAGGGTACCAAATAGCTTTTAAATAGCACATTTCCTGTAGCATTTAAACAACAGAAAATTAAGACCTATTTTAATGCTATTTTGTTGGCTCACAGTGATGAATAACACCTGAAAAATATGTTTTAAATAGCATCTATTTACAAGCTATGTAATGTTTGCCTCCAAATATCTCATCAATGCGATATTTTAAAGCTATTTGAGACCAGTACATAGTGAATAAATAGTATCTATTTAAAATGTATGTTGACTGTTGGGACTATTTTAATGCTATTTTGTTGGCTCACAGTGATGAATAACACCTGAAAAATATGTTTTAAATAGCATCTATTTACAAGCTATGTACTGTTTGCCTCCAAATATCTCATCAATGCGATATTTTAAAGCTATTTGAGACCGGTACATAGTGAATAAATAGTATCTATTTAAAATGTATGTCGACTGTTGGGACAAAAGATTTTTTCTGAATAGTGAAAAAATAGGCACTTTAGGACCATGTCAGTAAGCTAAAATAGTATTAAAATAGTTATTTAGAAACTATGTTATTCTGATAGTGGAACAGAGAATTAACTCTGAAGTGTAAATTAAAGTGCTACTTAAACCCATGAATAACCCACTGGGCGTTAGCCCTAGTAAAGGGAAACAGGGAACCACTCGAGGCAAAGAAAAAATCTTTTGACCTCGGTGGGAATCGAACCCACGACCTCCGGATTAGATCTACCGTTACTCTGCCGACTGAGCTACAAGGTCGCACAGAGAAAGTCGGGGACGATTTTAGATGGTGAATCGCGGCAAAGAGAAAGTAAGGGTACATATGAATGTTGTGCCGCGTAGCACTAGGAACACAAATAGTGGAACAGAGAATTAACTCTGAAGTGTAAATTAAAGTGCTACTTAAACCCATGAATAACCCACTGGGCGTTAGCCCTAGTAAAGGGAAACAGGGAACCACTCGAGGCAAAGAAAAAATCTTTTGACCTCGGTGGGAATTGAACGGGTTTAAGTAGCACTTTAATTTACACTTCAGAGTTAATTCTCTGTTCCACTATTTGTGTTCCTAGTGCTACGCGGCACAACATTCATATGTACCCTTACTTTCTCTTTGCCGCGATTCACCATCTAAAATCGTCCCCGACTTTCTCTGTGCGACCTTGTAGCTCAGTCGGCAGAGTAACGGTAGATCTAATCCGGAGGTCGTGGGTTCGATTCCCACCGAGGTCAAAAGATTTTTTCTTTGCCTCGAGTGGTTCCCTGTTTCCCTTTACTAGGGCTAACGCCCAGTGGGTTATTCATGGGTTTATGTTATTCTGACATAGCTTTCACATAGTTGAGAGATATGCTTTAAATACCATGGACTATTTTATATATTTGGCAACATAGCAATAAAATAGATGGTTTCAAGCAAAACATAGCAACAAAATAGTTTAACATAGTTAAAAAATAGTATAAACATAGGCTTAAAATATGATTGGTTCTACAAGGGCATTGTTTGTTTCGCATTCCATTTTGGGATGTAAAAATCACTATTCAGGTCAGAATTAGTTAAATGCCAAACACAGACTTAATCTGGTGTTCTGATTGGTCAACACTGATATCACAACAACCTGAGTAACTTGATCGGTTGTTCCCAAGTTAATAACATGGTGGATTAGCTGGAATGGTAGTCAGCAGTGGTGAAGCTGTGTATTCTAAGAAAGGAGACTTGGTGGCAGTTTTGCTGATGGGTCTCGGGAAAAGGCTCATCTTCCAGTTGCTTGTGTTGCTGGAATGAAACAATGAACAAACCCAAGCTACCTGTGAGCTGGCAATACCTCAACCTACCAGCATTATCAATGACCAGGTGGCAGAGGCTGAGTCTGTGGGTTTGTCTTCATTCAATTTGATGGGGAAATGGAAGATCTGTCTGACATTAAAGAGGGAAGGTATTCCGTTGTTGCCTCAGCGGAGATTGCTATTGACAAGAATTTCCTCCAGTCTTAGTTGTTTGTTTGGTAAATATAAGCTTCGAATTATACTGTTGTTTTTCCTTACTGATAATTCTACACGGTTTGGTGCACATTTTATTAATTTTAGTTTTGCTGCAGGTGCTTTCTTTCCCTCCCTCCTGTCACTTTCCATGATCTCTCCCCTCACTTCGTGTGCAGTCCTGCTCCCCCCCCCCCCCCCCCCCAGTCTAGTGCCTGCCCTGTAGGCTACTGCAAATGTACTGGCAAATGGTGAATTAGTGAACAGATAGAAACATGTAGCTTTTGGTTGTTAGCAATCATTCCGTGTGTTTGATCTGGTGGGCATAACTTTCCAAAAATCAATCATTATTTTCTTTTGACTCTGTGTTGAACAATCTGATTGGACACTTCAACAATCGCTATTCCATATCAGAACGTTCTCTGCTGATTAACAGTTCTGATCTTTTAAACTAGTGACAAATGAAACAAATAATGGAGACTATATTCTAAAGTTTAATGAAAATCATGCTGTAAATCCTCGGTTCAAACCATTTACAGTATCCTGTATAACTTTGTTTTGCAGAAAAATATACCTGATAGAGCTCAGTATAATGACTTGCAATCTCTCTTGTGTGCCACACTTCAGGTAAGCAGTAGCCTTAAACAGAATGTAAGTTGGAATACCCACTATCCAAGCTTCACTAGACATGCTCATACTGATATCAATCAGTGACAGTATTTCCAAAACCAGGAGCTTGGGAGTCATCCTGGCAAAGCTAAGATTCACACTAAGCTCTCTTTCTTCCCACTCTTCTTTAAATCAGCTGGAAAGTTGTAGAGATAAATTCATTTGGTAAATTACCAAACAAAATCTATCTTCCCTACAGGCTATTGTATTTACACTAAACCAGTTTACCTTTTGTGCATGCATTGATCTTTTTTTTTTTTTTTTTTTCGTTTTTGTATCTTGTACATTTTGTATGTTTTATTGTCTCTGGGAATAAATATCATTAAAAACAGCCTCAACTGTGCTGTTCTGTTATGAGGCACACAAGCAAGTGACAAAAAAACAAAAGAATTAAATGACCCACAGACAAGTTTTTCTCACTACTTCATAATGCTCTCATCAATACCTTGCAAACTTTATAACAGAACACAGCATGGTTGAGGTGTTTTTATTTGTTAAATAATATAGCTTTACTCACATTTGTGAATAATTTTGTTTCAATTTGTGACCTAAAAAAGATCTTTTTATCAGGTGGCTCAAATCCTTCAATTGCGGCAAGCACCACTAAAAACTTTGTCTTGTCCAGTTTTCTGTATGACTGTACTATTTTAATTAAGAACTTTCTTTTTTAAATTGTGGAAATGTGATATTTGCAATGATTTTGAAGCTGCATACTTAGAAAAATAGTGTTATTTGAGTGCTTTATACTCTCAGAAGGTATTATATTAAGCAATAAATATACTATGTGTCTTCAGTAGACAAAAGTCTCTCCTCCACAAAATTCACTGAGGTCTTTGCCTGCTTTCCTTCCACAGAGTGTTCTTAGGAAAATCAATTTGCAGGATACATTACAAATTGCCAATCCAATCATGACGGCTTTGCTCCAAATGCTCAATGTGGGAACTGGAGTTACAGGAGGGGTGCAGGAAGATGCACTTATGGCCATAGGCACATTTGTTGAAGGTAGGTTGCACTGGGAGACTGCTTTCACTGCTTGTTGGTTGGGCAACAGACTAGCCACCTTTCCTTGGAAAATTTTTTCCATCTTTTCCAATTTTTGCAATGCCGCAGTCTGGTAATAACACTGTGCAAGGCTTAAGCCTTGCACAGTGTTATTACCAGACTGCGGCATTGCAGCAGCATGCCACTCTTTTTTGGAAAATGCTGCACTAAAATTTGATAATAGGGCCCTCTGGGCGCAAAGGATTAAAATAAACTGCAAAAATCACTCTAAAAGGTAAATGCTGCCACAAGAAACTCTAAAATCAGTCAAACATTATTCCAAATATTTTCGAACGAGCCATGGAAAAGCAAGGAAAATGATTGAGGTCTACAACAGGCCTTATGATCAGCTGGGTCTGTTACACATAAACCAATAAGCAGCACTGTTACATTTGAGCAACAACATGTTGCTAATGGTCTGCCATTTTTGTTTTCAATTTGCTTGCTTCTGGAGAGGCAGCTAGTCTTTATTCATGGTGAAATAAAAAAAAACAAGGAAATTAACTAAGAAACATATTATCAAAGCTATGGTTTCAGTCGAATGAAAACAACTCTGAGCATGAAGAACCAACCAAAGAAATGGAAATGAAAAAAAGAAAAATGAGAAACTGAAGCACCGAAGGCCATAATGCCCCGGTCTGTCTCTCAAATGGCGCACTTTTTCTTTATGGGCCCTTGGACACCAAGCTGCAAAATTCTGGTGAGAACACTGCTTGCAGTTAGTTACTGTGCTTTAGAAGTGGTTACAGAGCAACTACAACAACCATGCATGCTATAAGAATTCCTTTTGGAATGTTCATTGTCCCATGACACATGAGATCATAGTGGTATGCAAAAAGTGGCTGGGGATCCCAGCAGTTGTGTTGCAGGCCATTAATGCTGTTTTACTACCAAAATTGTAGGTATATAATAAATAATAATCCTGCAAACCATGTGGAATATTTAACAATTATCCTACAAAATTGCACGGAATATCACCTGATACTCCGGCCGAGTTGGCTAAAATCAGGAAAAATTCTCCAAGATTGAGCAGGATAATTGATTTATTATTCAATACACTGATAACATTTTGAAAACTGAAGATAGTTACATTGAGATCGATAAAATAATATTTGATCTAAAGAATCGTTAGAGAAGACACAATTACAAGTAGCTTTGGTATCTTCATATCTCAAGCTCTCCCTTGTTTGTTCAATCTCGCACAAATACACTTATCTTTTTTTTTTTATTATCTTTTTTAATCCTGTACTGTAATATAATTGCCTCTGTTTCAATAGACTGGCCTGCCACGATTAGCTAAGCTACAGTAGGTCAGTCTAATTTGTAATATTTCTATCCATTTTATTTTTAATAAACCTTTTTGAACCTTATGAGCCTTTATAACAAAGCACAATTTACTGCAGAAAAAAACGGAAACAAACTGCCATGTCTCCCCTATGTACGAAATTGTGTATGTCTCAGGATATCTGTAGAGTGTGCGTGACGTATATCGAGTGCAGTCATGACCATATTTGGAAAGTGTTACGATATGTTGAATAATAATGTATGACACTCAGCTGATGAGGCTGTGATACTCAGCTGATGAGGCTGTAGGCCCAGTGGGGTAAAATCAGGAGATATATTCAGCAAGACTGAGCAGGATAATTGAAGGGTGTTCCGCAAAAGGGCATATATCTCTCTCTTTGCCTTAAAATCCAAATCTCTCTAAATTCACCTTGCTTTGGCATACAGACTGCTATTGTGGTGTCAGAAATGAAGTTCTGCACTTCTTTTGTGATTTAAAAGCCTGGATTCAGCAAATTAGCCCATGACTTTTGCCTACAACTGGACCATCTCCATTGCTAGTCTATATGCCAAAGCAGAGTTAGCCTGCGAAGCAGTCGGTTCCTTGCCAAACACTGTGCAGGGAGATCGAGCAAGCGACCAGACGATCAAGCTAAAAAATTGGGAAGAAGCGGGGAGGGGGTGGGGGGCGAAGGAATAGCCTGCAGTCAATACCACACATTTTTCCGAACACCCAGAGAAAGGCCACGCTCCTTGGGATGCCAATTATCAAATTAGGACCAATCATAATTAACCTCCGGCAAATCTTTTTGACAGTAAATTTTGTGAGCGAAGGAGTATCATTTAGCGATAGCAAATGAGTTTTTGAAGGCTATAACGAAGGAGAATTTAGCGTGACTGATGTTCTTACCAAGTTCTGATGTCTTAGAACATATGTTTTTTATAAGACTTGGAAAACCAAACATGGTAAGAACAAAGAACTATACTGCTCGCCGCAGGCCGGTTTTAAGTGTGACTGATGTTCTTACCAAGTTCTGATGTTGTAGAACACTCGCATCGCCAATTATAATCTGTTTGTTTTATGCAATGTTTTTGCTTTTTACTTTTTTTGGCTGCAATGATGATGTCATTTGTGCATTTGCATTTTAATAGGCTCTAAAGTTTTGAATTGTGCTACGAGCTGAGTCAAGGTTCAGGGGACTAATTTGCATTTTCTTTTGTCAAAAACAAAGGAAAATGTAAATTATTCCCCTGAACCTCGACTTGGTTCTTTTGTTCTTCCACAGTTCGAAACTAGCCTATTGCAAACTCCTGGACCAATCAAAATGCAAGGTTTCACTGCCATTAATATTGTAAAATTCCTTTATTGCTGTGTCTTTTATTTTTGATCAAGAGGTGACTTACTATGAAAGTCAAAAAACCGTGAACACTTTAATTTGATTTTGACAGGTGCATTGCGTAGCCACCAATCAAACACGAGATGAAACCGCAAAGAAAGCAAACAAAGTTAATTAATAAAACGTTGTCTTTGTTTTGATCGCTTTTCCTTCCAATAATGGCTGTTACCCTGTAGCTTTTTCATTATTAGTTTAACCTTGTGTATTTATGCAAGCAAAGAGGAAATTCGAGCAATTTTAAACAATGTGAGGCTCAATTTGGTGGCTACGCAATGGACCTGTCAAAATCAAATCAAAGTGTTCACTGTTTTTTGACTTTCACAGTAAGGAAAAAGCGAATAAAGGTCACTGTTAGGGTTTAAAGGTTTTAAGAGTAATGTAGATGCCTTG
Organism: Pachyseris speciosa; assembly: GCA_016490735.1. NCBI lineage: Eukaryota > Metazoa > Cnidaria > Anthozoa > Scleractinia > Pachyseridae > Pachyseris > Pachyseris speciosa. The sequence continues at coordinate 434,327 of JAEMWC010000089.1, read as the reverse complement.
CATTTCTCTCATGTCTGTTTTCTCTCTGATAGTCGTTGGGGCTGAATTCATGGCCTACATGGAGGCATTTAAACCTTATCTAGTGGAAGCACTTAGAGACAGAGCAGAATACCAGGTAATGACAGTCACCCATACCACCGTGGTTAGATTGACTGACTATTAAAGACCCATGTTCACCCAACAGGCCTTGTGCACGTTTGTTATTGTTTTTAACTGTCTCTATTGTTCATTGTTTCGCTCTGATTGCCAGATTCTCCTACTGACTCCCAGGATTTCAATAAGTTTTGAAATAGTCATCTGAGCTAACTAAAGTAGGCAGTGACCTAATGAAATTTTTTAATAATTTGAGTGAAAACAAGAGGCTACAATTAGCCTAAACCCGGGCTTGCAAAAAACAGTATTGTATCCCTAACTTAGTGCTAAACAAAAGAATAGAGGGAAGTCTGTCTTTCTTACATCGGACGCATTGTGTTTAGCTTGTGTTGGAGTCTATTTCTTTAGACCCCTATCAACATATATTCCTCTAAAATACAGCTCAACCATTGAGCACAATAATTATAACACTTGTAAAAAATATTTCTAAAAGAACAAGAAAAAGAGAAACAGAAACAGAAAAAATAAAGCCCGTGATATATACTACTAAAGGACATCGAACCCGGGTTAGCAGCGTCACAGGCAGGAACAATGACCTTTAGGCCACAGAGGTTTATCGTTATGCAAGATGATAAAAATAGTGTATTGATTCCAAAAAAAAAACTAAGCACACTTGTTTTCGCTTCGATGGATAATTGTTTGAGAAAGGAAACGCTTATCGAACGATGTTGGATTTTTTCGCATAAATGTGAATGGAGTCTCGGTGAAATGTGAGTAGAAAATTAATTAGCAGAGTGAAACTGTTTACAAATACGTCAATCCAGGGTCATTTGAAACACAAGAAAGGAACGTTTCTGGACAGTTTCAAGGGACGCTAGTACATTTGTAAAATATAATCGCTTATCATTCAAAAATTAAAGTCCAGAAATTGAGATATTGTGGCAAAATAGTAAATAACCTACCTGTCTCAGGGGTGTGTGATATCCCGTACTTGAGTTATTCAACAAAATGTACATCTCAATGGAGCGGATACGGGAACACGGCAGTCCATCTGGAGTTAAATTTTGGTCATGTTAAAAGCTTTCTTCTCGCTGTTGAACTTGCAAACATTCGTATAGACACTTGTCTTAACATATTAGTTGTTCAGACTTCTAAAACACAAGGTGAATCGACGTTTTCCGATACGTGACAACAGGCATCATTCTTGCTGTTGATATGAGATTTACACTTCCGAATCACTCGGCCGTGAAAGGTCAAACTCCCTTTGTCTGTAGTCTCTAATTTTTGGCGCTCCCCTCGCGTCGCGTCTCCTCGCAACTTCGCGCGCGCACGTGCCCCCACAATCCGTCGCCAAAATTAGAGACTACTCGCTGTCTACTGAAGCAGACATGGGGAAAAACGGCAGTCCATCTGCCTTTAAGTTTACTCATGTTAAAAACTTTCTTCTCGCCGTTGAACTTCCAAACATTGGCATAGACACTTCTCTTAACATATTGTTTGTTCAGACTTCTAAAGCCACAAGATGAATCGACATTTTCCCATACGTGACAACACGCATCACTGTTGTTAAAAATAGCTAGCGCTTGCGCAGAAACGCCGGAAGTGCCATTTGTGGATGATACTCGACGACGAAAAAGAAGAACCGTCGGTAGTTTAAGACCCGGGCGCCGCGCGAGACGCGCGCAGCCCGGGTAATAACGACAAAGTAGGTGGCGGTAAGAGGTAAATTCTGACAAAGTAGAATTTGCCGGTTGCTGGCTTCTAATGAAACCCCTGGACTACCAGTGGCATGAATACCACAATAACTCAACAACGAAATGAGAATCGATTTATTTGTCTATATTGCTGTGATTTATTTGAATCTTTTTGTGTTATGCAAAGTTCTACAACAACACCAGGGGCCCATAAGGTCTTTTCCTTTCCGCTACGTTGACTCTTGTTGAAAATATCAACAGAAATGAAGAGAAAGGATCTTATGAAAACCTTGAAGACAAAAAATAGCGATACTCAGGAGCTTAAGCTGGATGAACGTGGATTATTTTTGCAATTTGCAGATTTTCCACCTGCAAAATTCAGCGTGGTGCACAAAGCGTCTTGGATTAACATGGGTCTTTAATAAAGAAGGCTGTGAGTTTGATTCCCGCCGCCAGGGGCTCAAAACATTCTCTGAGTAAAGGGGGTTTGAGGCACTATGATGCTGCGTCAGTGGGGAAGTGGTACACAGAAATTTGGTTTTATCAACAAAGTTGATAATGCAAATTGGCCACCTTAAAGAGATTCATTAGTTTCACTTGAGACAGTCTTACAATTGGCCAATAATGTAATTTAGATACTCCAAACTTTCCTATACGTGAGCTACAATAACCAAAATTGATACCTATATGTGTGCGTTACCTGTGGCAGGAGATTGTGTTTTTGTTCAGTTTTAGTTTATTGTGCACTTTGTTTTATTTTGATTTCTTAAATTCTCATCATGGAAGGTCTGCATTGCTGCTGTTGGCTTGGTGGGAGACATTGCTCGAGCCTTAGGATCTAACATATTGACACACAGTGACCTGTTTATGCAGATTTTATTGGAAAACTTGGCGGTGAGTAATAAGATATAAGCCCAAGTTGAATCTGCAGATTTAAAGAAAGTATCGGTACATGTATACTTATGCTGTGACCCATTCAGCTGCTTATGGCAACTGCCAACAAATAAGTCATATGACAGGGTTTTCAATTTAATTGGCAAATGAAATTCTAAAGTGTGACCAGTCAAATGAAGGCTACTGAGCAGTACTTTCCTGTGGTGACATTTATTGTGCTGTACAAGGTGGTTCTATCTTTTAAGTCTGTGGATGAAATCCTAAAGTGTGGCCAGTCAAATGAAAGCTGCTGTGCGGTACTTTCCTGTGGTGCTGTTTATTATGTTGTACAAGGTGCAGGCTCTAACTTTCAAGTCTGTGGATGAAATCCTAACATGTGACAATATATCATATGAAAACTACTGAGCAGTACTTTCCTGTGGTGCTGTTTATTATGTTGTATAAGGTGGTTCTGACGTTTGAGTCTGTGCATGGACGAAATTTAATCCTTACTGTATAAGTGGACCGTTCAAGGGAACACTGCTGAACACTGTGGCTCTAGCTTTTGATTGTGGGTTGAATCCTGAAGATTGAAAGCTCTCACTAGGAGCAATATACTTTCATGTGACTTGTTATGTTGCACAAGTTGTTTTCAGCTTTTCAGTGGGTGAGAGAAATGCTTATTCGTGACCATTATTTAGTTGTTCCTCTTTTTCACAAAGAATTGTCAAGGGCTTTGTCAGTTTTGAAGTGGAGTTTTCTTTGACAGTAAAGGATGTTAGTTGTCATATAGTGAACATTTTCTTTCATTCTCTTTAGGATGGCACTGTTCATCGGAGTGTCAAACCACATATCCTGTCTGTGTTTGGCGACATTGCCTTGGCCATTGGTCCAAACTTCAAAACCTACTTTGAAGTTGTCATAGCAACTTTAAATCAAGCATCAGTTACTACTGTAGACAAAGTAAGGAAGTGGTCAACTCTTCACTTTTTTGTGAATGATATGGAAGTTTTTCCTCAAAGTTTTGTTGTGTTATGTTATCTCATGTCATACCCGGGGTGTTTCCTCTCAATATCCAAACAATACATATCAGTGAAATCTCCTGAGCAGTAGGTGTGGTTCATCAGGCTAAATTAAATGGTCATAATTGTTGGACGTTGGCAGCACCTACTTAACCAGGAATAAAAACAGGGTGGCCGTTGTGTTTCTCCATCCCCCATCTTAGAAGATGGTTTCTTAATCTTTAAAACTTTAAAACCCATGACTGAAATAAAGCACTCGCACTCCTACGAAAAATTCAAAGAATGCCTGTTCTTGCTTAAAACAATGTAGTAAACAGTTGTCTTAAACTCAAAATAATTTATTCCTCCAACAGGCATTAACCCTCACCTTTTCCAATAAAAATTGAAGCAATCCCTGGCTCATGGAAGCCATGCAAGCTTTGTGGTTAAACAAAGGGGTTGACCCCACCCCCACAATGAAATGAAACCATCTCTGTTCTCTCTCACTGAAGCCATGAAAAAAAGAAAATATCTTTAACAATGGTGTCTTTAGTCATAACCAGCACTCTAACAGGGGTTAAAAAATCCCTGCCATCAGGCTTATCTAAATCACCATTGTCATCCTTACCATCGTCATCAAAGTGTCTTTAATAATCCATCTCGACCTCTGTGAGCTTCTTGCTAAAAGATAATGTCCCATTGCCCAGAAGGTTCATCAGATAAATGTAGTCCTGGACACCACCCCTAGCCCTTTAGTGGGTAGTTTTTTCGCTGGATACCTGTACTTAAATTTAAACCTCATTCATTCTTCTCTGTTTTCTTTTCCATTCTTTCATTGTCTTACCTGGCTTTGGCATGTTATGTTGTGTGTTAGGCTGATTATGACATGGTTGATTACTTGAATGAGTTGAGAGAAGGCTGCCTGGAAGCTTACACTGGAATTATTCAGGGACTCAAAGGGGACTCAAGTGAAGGAACACCAAGTGGTAAGTGGAGTTCATATTGTCTGTTGTTCATTGAGTGATTGACTTTCTAACAGCTCACTTAGTTGATTGATTGGTTGAGCAAGTGAAGGATAGTGACTGTTTAACAAACCTCATCAGGGCTGCCATTAACTTTTGAAGCATGCGTTAACATGAAATTTGTCACCCGTAACATCTGATCTTACTCTGTGAACATTGCTTATTTACAACGCAGCCATCATCTGTAACATTGACTGAGCTGACAGCCGTAACGGGTGTTAACGTGTTACAGCCACTATAATGACAGCCCTGCCTCATTAACTGATAATCAGGGTTGCCTTTTTCAAGGCCAGGGAAAGGAAACTGTGTATCAAGTCAGGGAAATTCTAAATTCTAGCTGAAAGTCAGTGAAAAGTCGGGGAATTTTACTTTAAGATAGCCATTAGATTTGGAAAGGAGATTCTTTGCTAGTAATGGTAAGGTCATTTCAAAAAATTCCTGCAAAGGAATGCATTTCTATGGTTTCTTTGCTACCTTTCTTACCTGATGATTTGTCCTGGATGGTCATTGAAATTGTTCTGTGGTTAGTGAAAAGTCAGGCAGCCCTGATCATGCATCTTACCGGCAAACCTCATTGAATTATTGGACGGTTGTAGTGATCAACTAGAGGCCATATTGGCCTTCACTCGGCCTTCCAAGAGGCAATCAGAAATTGCAATTTGCTACTTCACTGATTCACCTACTCTGTTGTAATATTACCGTCGATTGCATCTACCCGGGAACGCAAGGCGCCAAAACATGTTTTCACTTGACGTCAAAAGTCTGCGTTTCAGGTGTCAAACTTTATTTAAAGTTTTCCCGACTAAATGTGAAGTTTCAGCTACTGTTTCACTACTTAAAGGGATATGTTTTTAGCCAACAAGAAAGGAAGAAATTATCAAAAAGGCGTCCTATTTTCAGTATATATATCAGTGAAGGGATTTTCGCTGACTTTCCTCAGATTTCTTGACTGCATTGACAATGAATTGAACCACGAGAACACCGAAGGAACTTCACATTTGGGCGAGAAAACTTTGAAAGTTTGACATCTGAAATGCAGATCGACGTTTGACATCACGTGCAAACGTGTTTTGGGCGCGTGCGTTCACGGGTAGATGCAATCGACAGTATGACAAAGTTAGCATAACGAGATCAGAATTCCTTTCCATATTTTATTTTCACAATGGCATCATGTTGATCATGTACAGATAGTTGTCAAATGAGTTACTTGATATGCGTTGCGAGGATTTCCGTTTGTTTACGTAGGTCGAATAATTACGAATTTCCGTGAATTAAGACACACAGAAAAGCAGCGTACAATGAGCCTGTGTTTATGCCTGAAAAGCAAACGCATTCAATTTCCGCCCCGAGTAAATCTTGCGATGGCTCTAAGTCACTTTGAAGCAGAATTTATTAACCCGAACTGATTACGTTTTTCGCAAGTTTCGCTAGTTGCTTTGAATACAGCGAATCGGTCAATTAAAGATAAAGCACAAAAATTCACATCCAAACCTGTAATTTTATGCAAGGTTGATTCTCAGAAGCCCTCAAACATTTCGGAGAAAGTTAGCCTGCGTAGCTGGCGGTACTGTAGGCGCGTGGAGTAAAGAGCCACTAAAAGCTTGAGGTGAAGCCACAAGGAGAATGGGGAGGAGGCGTTTGAAATACCACCTGCCCGAAAATCCTGGGTTTTTTAATAGTCCGCACACCTGTGTGCGGGAAAAACGGATTGGTCGAGAGAGGTAGACACGTCAATCAAATGTTAGATGATCCATCGCATACTTTCAAAGGGAGACTGCTTTGCAGATGACAAACCATTTGTAAAAATAATGGCGGTTTCCATCACCAATCAATTATTTAGTCGGGAACGGAATTGAGAATCTACTCACCTTTCCCTACAAATCACCACAGCTACGTTGAGTTGGAGACATTCGCAAAGAATCGAATCCGCCCGTCCCGCTGAGACACTAAATAATGTCAGTTAACCTTAACACTTAGCAATGAAAAACTGGGCTTTAATAAAAAAAATCAGCCGTTTCTGAAAAATATCTTCACAAAGCCTCGGATAATTATATATCATATAAGAGAGTTAAAGCTCTCAAAGATATGCTCGTTGGAGGGAAAATTTGAACAAAGGCTAAAGAGTGTCGCAACCACAAACCACGAGGGGGCTCCATGCCATGCAGGCCTGTCATGACTCTGTCGTTAACTATTCTTTCAGTTGAGGTGATAAAAGTGGGCGGCCATTCAAAAAACCCTGGTTCTCTGGCAGGCGGTATTATTTTTTTTTGTTTGTTCCGTTTACGACTGGGATGATTCCTCACATCTTTGATTGACCTTTCCCTGCACTAATAGGTATTAGAACTAACAAGTTTGCTTGTTCATGTGAAGGTTACATGATAGTTTTATCAAGGAACACTGCCTTGTTTTAGCTCTAATCATTATCACGTTTTGTTATTTCAACAGCAGATCTCGGTATAGTCCAGCCTCATATTATGCACATCATTACGTTTCTTGAAGTCATTGCTACAGACCAGGACCACTCTGAGGGCAACGTGTCCAGTGCCTGTGGTCTTGTGGGGTAAGCTGCATACCGAGAGGCCTTCCAAGGGGTAGAAGTGGCAAGTGACATGACTCTAAAAACAAGCGACAATCTTCTCTGAATACACCGACAGCCGACAGAAATTGGCAGAAAATGCGCGACAGTTTGTGACAGTGACAATTCACTTTCCATTCCTCTTTTTTTTCTTTGTGACAGCGACATTTGTCCCTAACGAAACAAGCGACAGACAGAGTCGTAAACGAGCGACAAAGCGACACCAGACCACCCTTCGGAAGGTTTCTAATGAGAGATAAATGCTGTCATAGTATGCACAGTTCTTAAAGGTGCTACATCATATGGTGATTTGGTGTTTGGGGTCAAACCCTTTTAGCCCTAACAGTGATCAGCGTCTAATTTCTCCTTACAATATCAATACGAGATACTGCAAACAGGTCGTGGGAATAGATGAAATGATCATCAAAGAAGAATGTCTTAATGTTTCAGCAAATTCTCCTAACCTGATCCATAGGAACTGTTTGGAGAACAGAACAATAAGGAGATTATGTATGCTGATATCATGGCTTTAAAAGGTTAAAACCACGTACTGTCAAGTACCCTTCCTCATAATGGAAATGTTCCCAGAGCACCAAAAGGAAGATATCACATTATCCTCTCACAAAGCGTAGCAAACCATAATCTGTCTTTGGCTATTTCTCCATGATGTAAGGGAACAACTTGAAAAAGTTTGCCCAATGTTTTCAAGTTTCAATCCATTTTCAATCCTCGCCATCCTAAGCCAAAGGTTTGTCTTTCAAACTACTTTTTGGCACTTCACTACATTTTGTTTTTAACACTTTCACCCGTATTAGTGCCACGCAGTATTTTTGAACTTTTGTTCATCATTTATCTAGAGCTTATTTATAGTTATAAGGAGATGAGAGAATTCATGGCTTTTTTTGATACATGTTTTTATTTAGAGATATATGCTCAGCATTCGGGGCTCAAGTGCACCCACTGCTAGAGAAACAAGCCATCAATGAGCTGCTACAGGAGGGAAGGCGATCAAAGACCCACAAAACCAAACAAGTAGCTACATGGGCCACTAAGGAAATGCGCAAACTCAAGCAACAGCAGGTTGGCTAGTAATCGGGAAAACTTGATTATATGCTTAAATTACAAATTCTGGTTGGCTGGAAACCTTAATGTAATGTTGAATGAAGTCAGGCGAATTTGATTATTTGCTTAAATCACAAATTTAAGATGTAGAATAGAATGGTCCGTGAATGATTTGATCGTTGGGCCAAATCATAAATTCTGGTTCCTTGAAAACTGCGAATTCAATGATTTGATTATCTGCTAAAATCATAAATTCTGGTCGGTTGGAAATAAAACATACAGTGTAATTAGAGCGGTTTTCAATTGAGTGTCGAAAGTAATTCTCGTTTTGCTTTGGTTTTGCATTGCTTCGCTCTGTGATTGGCCAGGAAAACTCGCGCCACTTTCTCACCAATAGGAAGCAAAACCAATCGTGACTTGCACGCGCGTATTTTCCCGCGCTGTACACCGGCTACATGTAATTGCTTCGTATTCTGATTGGCACATTGCACTGCTTACTTCTGTTGTGATTGGTTGAAGAGTAATCGCTTTGGTTTTGGTTTTGCGACACTCGTTTGAAAAGCACTCTAATGATATGATTATCTTGTCAGATCGCAAATTCTGTTTCGTTGAAAACCGGGATGCAGTGTTGAATGATGTCAATCATTTTATTCTCTGGTCAAATCACAAATTCTGGTTGGTTGGAAGCTGCGATTAAGGTTGAATGTCCGGTTTCTCAGTTTTGGTGAAATCACAAATCGTGGTCGGTGGAAAGATAATGGTCCAAGAATCTCACGAAGCACACTTCGATTGGTTTCAAATCATGATGTCATGCAGTACAATCTGTTGAAAGACGTGTGGTCAAAGTCGTAATCTAGTTAAATACGCGTTCTGATTGGCTTAAAACCATGCATGATGTACCGGTAGTTTAGGGGAAGCAGTAATATGATGAAACACGATGTTCGATGATCTTCTCAAACAGGCATTCCTAATGTGTGAAACTATAGTGTCAGGGGCACCCAACGAGCCAAATCAACCAAAAGCTGGAGAAAGGCATTTTTAAGTACCTTGTGGTGTTTGAAGTCTGTTTAAAGTGATGTTTTAGTTAGCTAGAGGAATTTGATCTATTCGGATTCCTTAGCTGAAAGTTTAATTGCCCAAAAATGTTAGAGAACAAAATTGTCCTTTGAGAAAATGCTAGTTGAAATGAACTTTCCACAAACTTTCTAAGGAATTATTTTCTTTGCGATTATGCTAGCTGACGTTTTTCACTGCCAAAAACGGCAAATACGACCTTTCGGAAAACCTCAGGGGCCATGATTTCCCCGTTGCGAATCTTTTAGGCAACTTTCAGTTAAGAAAATGCGAGTGCACTCTTTAATCAACGCCGAAAGCCTAAGGCGAACTACCCTCCACCGAACCGAACCGCCCTCCTTTTGTGTAGTTGTAAATTTTGGATGATAACCTGGCGAAAATACACCTAAGATTTGCTGGAAACTGTGACACGCTAGAGAATCTAGTGAAGCGTGCCTTCCTATCGGTTGAAAACCATAATGTAAATCATACCTGACGTTATCGTCAAATTTCGCTGCCTGTTTAGTTGGAAAATGTTACAATTTATCTGTCCGAAACGAGCCATACAATTCGTTGACGACCATGGTGAAAAACATCCTGGAGTCTACAATCTGGTCCACATACACATTTTCAGTGGTCAGAGAAACATATCGGTAAAAATAGCGATATAACGAACTCAAATTGTTTTTTCCACTGAAGAAGGGCCAAGCCCGAAACGTTTGGAATTATTGTTATAAAACACGGCACTATTTCTTTACTTCAAGTGAACTCCTATTTACTGTAACATTAAGTGCCACGCAGCGAAGGAGTATTTTTCCGTTTTGTCTGTATCGGTAATAGCGTAAGTGTAACAGGTCAGTAACCTGCCCTCCTCCCCTCTCTCCAGTTAACTGCCACTGAGCCGAGAATTAGCGATTTAGACACCGACACGGGAGATTTTAAAATTCAGAAAAGCGACACGGGACCCCCCTGGCAGGGCCTCTTTAATGCGTACGAATGACCTGGCACTCCTGAGAATGAACACTACCGGAAAATTGTGCACTTCAGTTATAGGATGAATTATCGGTTGTAAACAATCGCCGTGCTGATTAACCCTCGAGCGTCGATGCAGTCAATCCTCAGTGAAGTCTACCCAAGTATTATCATGTCTTAGAAGTTACCCGCACTGGCTCGCTCTTTCAAGTAACTTGTACTCCTCACTTTTTCAAGTCCTGATATCTTTTGTTATAAATGCACTCTTTGCAATTTCCAAATTAAACCGAAACTATGCGTTATCCAGACTCGCTAATGCTGTTTCGCATTCCAAGTTGCTCATATTCTCTTCGAAGTTCGACGAATTCAGCCGACTAATGCCGAAGTTCTCTGCTTTTCTTACAGAATTGATCATGTGACAGCGACAATCGAGCGAGCGTGCGAGAGTGCGTGAGAAGCGAGCACCGAAGAGGTCGATAGCGTGGCGAGCGAGTGCGTTACCCCACCCCTCCCCCAAACAGAATTATCAGGCCAGACAAGAAGCCTTTAGACGGACCGATGACAGCTAACTTCAAAATCATGTGAAGACACGATGTTGAAAGAACACCCTTTGCAGCGCAAGGCAGTGAAGAGGACGCTTGCGGTAAAGTGCATCAGTTGCTTCACGAGCTCGAAATCCATGGATGCTCGAAATGAAGAAAAGTCGTGGAACTTTTCCAAAAATGAGCTGTACGGGCTTGATTAAATTGACATTTATCGCCAAACGACACTTTCTCGAAATGACGGAACCCTGCCATTGAAAGAGACAAATACCCCCCATCCCTCCCTGCAAATCACACAACACCTCCCCACCCCACCCTGCTAATGTTCTTTAGTGGGTGTACGTTAGTAACAAACATATAAACTGAGAATTATTCTGCAGCAAGGATAGAAACTTTCTGAACGGTTTGATGTAGTGTCTGTTATTTGCAGAGTACCTTATTTTTGCAAAGAACTCGGTTAAATATTGGACGAATTAAAAACGAATTTAATGTACAGTGAATGTCGTGTAAGTTTGTAGAAAGGAATTTTGCCAATGAAAGTGCCCTTGAAATGGAAAGTAAAGAAAAAAGGACTAAAAGTTTGCATAGTAGCTATTAAAAAACAGTTTTCAACGAACCATGTCCTAGTTTGCTTGTCTGCTGCAAAAAAAGGGGTGACATATCGAGTATAGACCCATTTGGCCTACTCAATGTTGTACCCAATTCAAACCCTTTGGGATTAAAATGTTTTGTTCCAGGTATTTCCTTAAGCCCAGGAGATTTGAATTGGGTACAACATTGAGTTAGCCGAATGGGTCTATTCGAGTTCTGCCTCAATCATTTTTCTCCCGAACACATTTGGACATGTGCAAAGGTGCAGTTCCGCTAAACTCTTACAACACCTATCGATTTGTTTCTCCATTACCCGACAGCGCACAGCTTCCCAAATATTTCTGGTCTCCGTTTTTTTTTTTGACTTTGCAAATTCTAATAGAGGGTATGACTGAGACACATCCCGTCCTGCCGGATGCGCTCCAGATAAAACGTACACATCGGCCCTCCGAAGGCTTAGAGTGATTATGATACCTCCAACTTAATAATAAAACAGTTGAGATCATAAATAATGACGATGATGATGAAATTACCGAAAAGATTAGACTTTTCCAAGTCATCTTGGCTTCATTTGAAAGTGTGCAAAATAACAGTCGTTTGAGTTTCAAGTTAAGGCGAGTACACCTTAACATCGATTTAATGTTAATAACTCGTTCGCGTTTCAAGCAGTCAAGAATCTCTATGCTCATTACGTGAAGCTATTTTGTGGTGATTTTGGCGTATATGTTGGAAAGAGATAATTTTTCTCAAAGGATTAGTTAAATTTTGGGAAATGGGAAATATTGAAGACTTCATGAAGGTTTAAAATTGGAATTTGAAGTTGAAAATTAGTAGATGGACATCAAAACAATTCCCGACCAACCTGGAGTGCCCGTGTGGGGTGTTAACTGTGTGGTGGTGTTTCAACATTTCAATCCCCTCTTTAAACCCCTTTAAATTTCACTCAAATTCACGTGTACCCCCACGTTAAGTGTTCGTATTTTTCTTCAGCCAACGAATTAGTGCGCGCGTGGTAAATGTGCCAAGGAAATCAAAATGGCGCACATGGAAGTTCGGGAAAAAGGCTGGGATTTCACCTTCGTATTGGGAAAAGCGTGTCAACAGATGACCCCAAATGCAATTAATGTCATTAACCTTCGCACTTTTCTCAGTTTGTACATTGCCGTACAATGAAAAGATAAACACCTTTTACAAAGAACCATTTGGATAACGGGGGTTATGATCTGTTCCACCTCCCTTTTCACCCCCTTATCCTTTCTCCTGCTCTAAGGACAAATCTCATTTTGAAAACACGAAACCTGGGAGGTTTCGTTGTTTTTCACGTCCTTTTTATCTTTTGTTCATTAATTTGCTGGTGCGCCATTGTTTCTGGTTTCCTGCACAGAAATCAAACGCAGTTTTAACGGTAAACATTGAAAGCAGGTGTTGAAAACACCTGTCTGATCACAAAGGAAAGCCTTTATACAAATTCCGAGTGCTTTTCATACTGAGTAATAGTCATAGAAAAACAAGTAAAAATAGTAATAGAAAAAAAGTAAGGAAGAAAGAAACATGAAGTTAAGGTTTCGTGGTGCAAAACAATATACTTTCGCGGTTCAGCTCTCATGTGTCTCTGGTGCGAGCAACATGGTGGCCCAATTCAGACGGCGCCACGCCAAGTACCCGACAAATTTCTGTCTCAAAAGTACATAGCATGTTTCCATCTCTTTGTTCAGTGTTTCGTCTGTTAGTTTCACACAAAAGACACACGTTCACCAGTTTGAAACCACGTTAATAATTCAAGAAGCTTTAGTTAACACATCCATTGTCTATAGGCGAGTGTTGGCACCAATGTCAACACTGTCGGAGAAAAGTTGTCAACTTTTCCTAGAATTTTAATTAGCACCATTGGAAAGAAAATGTTTGCAAAAGTTCAAACCACACAGCACTCAATTGGCCATGTTCTAAACGAGTAAGGGCCTGGGAACGAATCCAAACTTCATTGAAAATCAATGGCATTGAGCTAACTCGGTTCTCATATGAAAGGGTATCTCAAAATAAGTACTTTCAGCTAGTTTGACCATGTTTGGTCGAAAAGGCGTCAGTTGACATGCATTTAAAATCTTTAAAAAATCCCATACAAATGTCTCTTTTTCGGAAAGTTTGTCCTTCCAAACCATAGTCTCTAATTTTCACAATTTTCTAAAGCTTTTGTTTCAGCTCCAATTCAACTGAACATCGTCAACGTTGGTAAGGTGACCATTTTTGAGATGCTCTTTCATGCAGTGTAAACATTTTTTTTCCAATCGATAAATTTTAAAACTCATTACCAGGCCCTCACTCGTTTAGAACATGGCCAATGAACAGTGCTACTAGAAAGTGCTACTCATTAAAGCTTTATTTGAATGGTCTCGCATTGATTTCATCAACAGACTCTAAAGGTTTCCATCGCACTCCTGCTTCAGAGGGAGTTAACCATCGCTAATGTGTGCATGCATAAAATATCTTTGCCCCGCGTTCTTTTTATCCAGTGAATCCCCTTTACGCCCATGCGCAATTTATCTGAACAAGTGCATCTTCCCAGAACATTCTCGACCCCAGAGCTTTTCCCTTTTGCGTCTATCTAACGGGCGTGAAGGAAGGAAGAGATCTGGGCAACTCTTCTCAAGGGTAGCCCAATGCGAAAATGGCTGCTTTTGAATTATTCTCCGGGGGTGGGGGGATACTCCCTATAACGGCTTATACGGGGAACATCCGCCCGAAAGGGGTACCTTTTTCACTCTTCAGATATATGAAAGAGTAGGGATTTCACGAGTCGACGTTTGTGAAAGGGTAGGGAAATCTGTCATTGAGGTATTTAAAAGGGCCTTTCATTAAAATATTTCAAACACTGACACGTACCTTATGACTGTACTCTTTTAATTTATTATACGCTACATGAAAATGACAAAAAGACCTCCTGTTTTAGGTATAGGAAAGGGGTACCATTTGTCAATGGAAGTCGTACGAAAGGGGTACCTTTTATGTCAAAAATGGTATATAATAGGTAAGGGGTCGGACATCGGGCGGAGCCTCCCTGTGTTAATTTTTTTTTTTTTTAGTACTCCCCGGATTATTCGTTTGTTCGTATTCAAAATAGCCTCACTAACCTCGGTTTTGAGACAAAAATTCTAACGAATTTGTTATCCCGAACGAGGTTAGTGAGGCTATTTTGATTAAAGGCAGTCATTTTTGCATCAACCTCGTACCCAGGGTCTTCGTTCTCCTTTACCAGCGGTCGAGAAACGAGCGACCCTGGAAAGATCCGATTTAAAAGTCTAAAAATGTCGGACTTCCGGCTGAACTGCGCATGCTTAGGGTTAGAGAGTTTGTAAGAGTTCTGTTTTACTTCCATTTATTTGAATTGTTTGAAAAAGCCAATCAGAATCGTCAACCTATAGGATCTTTCGAGAGTCGCTCGTTTCGTCAAGCCTGCGCAGTACGAAGCGAAGACTCGAGGGACGAGAATGTTTTTGCATAGGGTCTATTGAGGTCTCACAGCGCATGCTTGAGGTTTCAAACCAAATTGGCGTCGCTGTTTGATTAATCCTTGCAGTATGCCTCAGGAAAAGGTGGTTGACTCTAAATTACGTTCAACGGTAGATATAGAACCCCGAAACACATTAAATAGAGCTAGACCGCCAGCGAAAAACAGTACTTCCAACACGTTTATTCTACGAGGCCACAACACACCCACGAATAATTAACGCTAACATTTATACCCTTCGAAACATAGCTAACTAATTAGAACAATTCTCACGCTTCGACAACAATTTTCGCGCTTCGACACTACAGTAGAGCTAGAGCAGAAATCAATGTTTGTTGAAGAAAGGACTTTTTAGGAGTTTCACTCATGTTTGTTTTGTGAACGTTTTCGAAGCTACAATCTTGGACAATTCAAATGCCCATTTCAATGATGGAAAAAAATGGCGCGTTTTGGGTTGAGCGCGAATTCATCATTGATTTGGGGGAAGGGGGTTTATATTCTCTTTTTATTCTGTCCGAGATTGTAGTTCGCTTCACAAGAATAACCCCCGCGCAGTTTTTTTTTCTTTTTTTGTACCGAGTTGACCAATCAGAAGTAATTTCATTGTTTCAACTGATAACCAATCAGAGCTGGAGGCTTGCGTTGAATTGCCCAGAGCTCTTCCCGCCGTCACGCCCGTTAGACATGCGCAAAAGGGAAGAGCTCTGAAGTCGAGAATTGACTGCACGTGAGGCTATAGATTCTCCGACCAACAAAAAAAAACCAGGTCGTTTCTCGGCCAATCAAATGCAAAAGCAACCTTGATGTGAGACAGGCTTTGTTTTCCCAGCACGAGACAGCACGGATAACCACCAGGTTCTGATTGGGTCAGCCCTTTTTTGTTACATTGGTTAGTTTTAATAACGTAAGATGCACTGTGACATAATGCGCCAATATACACCGGCAAAGTATGTGCAAATCCCTTGGTATGTTATTTGAGCATTGGTTTATCTCTGGATAAGCGTTTTATCACAGAAATATTACATTTCTCGACACGCCCCCGTCCTGCCCACAATTCGAGTCTGTCCATGCCAAAAGGCAAACCCTACGGGTTTAAGTGAACAAACAACATTGAAAAACTAGCGCGAGATTTACTTGTAACCGAGCTAAAGCGAAAAGCCATTTAAGGGTCTTACTTTCGGTTAAAGCCACTAAAAGTCTTAAAAAAGCCATTGATAATCTTTAAAAGGCCACTTAAAGTCCTTTTGAAGTCCTTATAAAAAAGCCAGTCGAATTCTCGATGAAAAAGAGTAGCGTTTAAATGCTTAAGACAGTTAAGAGATTTAAATAGAATAAAGACAACTCAGACATTGTAAAGTGAGGTCACGACAAAGGTCAACTTGCAGCGGAGTGAAAATAAATACTTGATCGCGTTTTTGAAATCGGAGCTTGTTTTCACAAGAGACCGACAAGTGCGCAAGATGGCGAAAGGGCACGAATTGCAATTTACATCTGTTTTGTCAGTGATGAATTCAATTCTCCTATCTGGTCAATTAGTGGATTGCATTAAAATGGCAGACGATGAGTCTCCACAACTTCCGAGTGCTGTTCGATGAAGTAGAGAGAAATTTAAAGTACGTCAAAAATACCACTGAATATTATTACCCAAGTGCCCTTACAGAGCTTGTTTTCTCTGTATCTCAAATAAACGCATATTTTGAAACACTATATCTGCTTTTCCGAGCGTTTTCGCTAGCTTCTATGTCTGATCGAAACCCGCTCAGGAAAATATTTCTGTTTGTGATGGCTTGTGCTGAGAAAAAAATATTCATTCTTTTACGAAATACCCATATTAATCAAATCACTGAATCACTGAGATCGATGTGTAATTGCCCTCAACATGAGACAGATCGTTTTCCTTGTCTTCAAAGAGCTGTAGCAATTTAAAGTTGCACTTTGAGTTGCACTGTTGCCAATATTTGTGCTTCAAGAAGTACTCTAGCTCAGCTCATCCGCGACATACGAACAACAAAGAAAATCTAGCCGATTTTGATAAAGCTACTGCAGTTATAGGCATTTATATGAATCATTGTTGTTTACCTACTATACAAGTTTTTAAAAAGGGATTTCAAAGAATTGCCTTACTGTGTTTCTTTGAATACATTTCGATAGTGATCAATTTCCGCTAAAAATACCGCAATGGTGGTTATGATAGAAATGTAATGCAGAATAATTCGAACATGCGATTAATGCACAAATATTGTTTTATCGTTTTGAGAATGTTGCTATGCAGATTTTTAGCGCGTTCGCGGCTTTTTTTGACATGTCAGTGATTGACAGCTTACGAAGAGTTTCACTCAATGAATGATGGCGTTCCCAACAAGACATTTGTGTACCAAAGAACAAAGGATGATCTGGCCTGGCTCACATAAATTTTAATATTTCAAATATACAATGAGAAAAAAATAAATAAGTGTGGAGGTCTTTGAAATTCACATTCGCTTAACCTTGGCTGAAGACCTGCGGCAATACGTCGGTATGTTTTCTAATAAATTGTTTCGAGATGTTTCGCAAAATTCGACAAGCGCTGGTGAACAATTGGTTTTATTTCCAATAACAAAATTTCCGCAAGTCCATTTACATTATACTGGAAAAACAACGTAGAAAATCCAGGCTTATCATGACGAGCAGCTTATTTTCACAATTTGGCATGTTTGTTTTCTTTTCAAACTTGGCTATTTTAAGAGCGCCGAGAAAATAGTAAACAACATTATGGCAAAGTCACGCACTGTTAAAACAAACTGAACGAATAATTATTTGTAATCGACTTGAAAGAAAATATGACGGTTATGTCCTTTTAACGCAATATCCTGGTTTTTGCTTCTGAACATGTGTTCTTGGTCATTTGCAGCACGTACGCAACACAAACAGCCGTGATCACTTGTTCTTCGTGGGAACTGACATCATGTATTTCACTACTTGTCACACTACCACAAAATACAAAGATTTTTCTCTCGGAGTGCGATAAGAAATTAAACCCTAATTTCGCGGTAATTTTAATACGCAAAACACCGATGGTGTGAAAAGACTTAAGCCAAGACATCCGACAATCGGACGTGGAATTTTGAGCGAGAAATTTGCGAGCACTTTGTTCAAGTCATGGTCCAGCTGATTTTTATATCATAGCTTAAAATAGTCGTAGCCTTATAAGGGCTTTGTTGAGTGATTCCTGTCGATTGGTCAGAGTCTATTGTTGTTTTGACTAATTTGTGAGAGTAGAGAAAGCGGCGATTGTGATTGGTTGAATTTGAAACCATCTGCCAATCACCGAGCACATGTCGAAAGGATAATTTTATACTCGGCACTTTCAAGCACCCTTGGGTCCCCTGCATTATTTTTCCGACTGATTTGAGCGTCGGCGAGTGTGTATGACAGCAGCGGAGCAAGAGTGTTGTGTTATTCTGACATTCCTTCGTTTCACTCACCCGTGGAATTCGGTTCACCGACGCTCAACTTTCACTTCTCTCTCTACACGCAAACAACATGGATCTCCACTCTGCTCTGCCGTGCGCTACAATTTTTCACGAACTCCAAACCGTTCATGACACAGGCTTTTTCTACTCGCTTCCCTCGCTCGAAGACGATTGGCTCAGGTAAGTTTTTGTACGTGAGTTTGTGAATTTGTGCTTTGGTTATCAAGCATACATGTGGCCTTTAAACGAGGGTTTTAGATGTCTGAAACAAAGTGCTGCAACTCACGGGCCGAGTTTCTGCTGTGTAAATCAGCCGTGTTTACCTCATTTCGTATTCCTTGTGTATTTCATTTTCGCGCTTGAAAACTCTACTGCACAATATCGTGGATTTTATTTTCTCTCCGCAGACGAGGCTCGAAATGGATCGTTATCTTTGTCCAGAACCATCTTCTCTGGAAGGCAAAGACTCAAACATAGGAAATCCTGCTCCATGGAATGAATTTTTATTGCAGCCTTTCGACGAGTCAAATTTTCCATTTGGCGATGATTGGGACATCAAGCCGATAGATTTCACAACAATTGCTACATTTCCCTCCGTTCCTACAGTTTTGCCAGAAACTCCAACGGAAACTAAACCATCTATGGAGCTCCCAGTAAAGCCTCTAAAGATCAAATTACCTACCCCAGCAAGCTGCGATGAGATTAGCAAAATTCCTAAGCCAGTTTTACCGCTAACGCCACCAAGTTCACCAGAATCTCCATTGCTACTGTTCGACAATACCCAGCAGCGAGCGAGCAGACCGGCCTCGCGCTCGCCTCGCGTGAAAGGAGGAAATGGAGGCGCCAGGGCAAGTAGCCCGAAAGACAAAGACTCTGAGAGTAAAAGAAGAGTACATCGTTGTCAGTTTAGCGGATGCCGAAAAGTTTATACCAAAAGCTCTCATCTTAAAGCTCATCAACGCACTCACACGGGTGAAAAGCCGTATCGTTGCTCCTGGGAAGGTTGCAACTGGCGCTTCGCTCGTTCAGATGAACTTACTCGACATTACAGAAAACACACGGGAGCAAAACCGTTCAAATGTGTTCACTGCGATCGCTGCTTTTCACGATCAGATCATCTAGCTCTACACATGAAAAGACACGCATAGCTAGAAAAATATATAATACTAGGTAAATGAATATTGCAATTTGGAATTCGTCGGGCAAGCTTTCATTGAAACGAATTTGAATTAGCATCAATAATTCACGAAGACAACCCCAGGTGCCCGAAATGTACCGCAATACGGTACACGGTATTACGAGGACATGTGATTTCTTTGCATTTTCATTTGCAAAGGGTTTGCAGTAAACCGATTGGCCGTAGATTTACACGAAGGAAAGCAAAGTTGGAGGTTAGATTTCTGTGGGACTTTGGCTTATTTTAGGCGCCAAGGAAAGCAGGATTATTAGCATAAAAGCAGAGCGGAAATGAAAGCCGTGAAGAAAAGGAGTATGTCCAGTGGGAATATATTCAATTCAGGGATTTATATTATTATGATCCAAATGAAATTCAAAACGCGATCTTCGTCAAAAGCGTCGTTAACAGAAGAGAAAAATATGGAGAATTGTACGTGCATTAAAAACATCAAAATAGCCCGAAGGTTAAACCGATGTAAACATGTTTTAGATTCGTTCAGGGTTTACTGTACAGGCTGAATTCACCCAATAGACAACGGAAGACAAGGAAGACAAAAACACTTACTGAGAACTTAAACGGACAAAGTCTATGATGTATATATATAATTTTGGCAACTCTGTATGTCCAAGACAGATGAAAATTAGTGTACAGAAATATTAAAATTGAAAAGGAACGTTCTTGATTTAGTCAAGTGTGCTTTCATACACGGAGGAGACGACGTTTTCCACTTCATTGTTGCAACTCGAGCCAGATGTTTTTCCGTCGAAAATCATACTTGGCCTTTGTTTATTGAAAGAAAATCGCTTGTTTCTGTCAGACTGGGTAGATAAAGCATTTTTAGGTCTTTGCTGTGCTTCTCTGTTTATTAATTGACATTCACTGTCAAAATATTGGCCTCGACAGCGTTTCTTGAATCAAGTGAACGCAGTCCTAAACTAATCTTTATTTTCTAAACCAGACTGGGCTGTCTTGCATTGACAACGAATTTAATTTAGAGCCAGTACATTTTAATAATAGCAGAGCATTAATTGCTCGGCTTAAAGGGTTTCACACTTTTCTGACACAAGAAAGTGTTTATCAAATTTACATGTGTGTTTACTTTCTAAGGAAAGTGTTGAACTTGCCTTTCTGACTTGGTTCAGAGGAAAATTGCCTTGTGGTATAGTGGAAACGGCTCGCTTAAGAAAGCGGTTCAGTTTATTTATCTAATCATTGAAACCACAATAGAAAATTTCTCTTTTAAACACAATTTTTCCCTTACAGAATCACGCGCATGAATGATAGCATGAAATCAGTGGACTGGTATCGCCGATGATATCAATTTCGGAAATGTGATATACCCATTTTTTGCGATAACATTTTCTTTGGAATCGTAGCGATCTGCGCGGCGTCTTTTCCCAATTCTTTCTTTCAGCGAACAAAGTAACTAATTGAAAATGTGTGCAGCTGGAGGTTATCATTAAACTTTAAAGTAATGCCTTTTCACGAGCCTTCAACGTGATGTCAGGCATATTTTTATCGAACAAATCCTGGAAGTATTACAAGTTTTGTAATGGTTATTTTGGGGGAGTTTCGCCTTTTAGTAATAACTAGCTGAAAAGGTTTTAGTTTTTGTTGTTCAGATAACAACTTTTTAAACTCTAACGTACCCTGTTATAATATTTTACAATACTAGCAAGTAGATGGGTTAATTTTTACAGGTATGTTTGGCTGCCAAAAATTGAAATGACTACCGATATAAATACTATAATGAATGACTCGTTGGAATTGTTCCGAGTTTTAGAAATTTGACATTGTCTCCGTGATGTCAAAAACCTTTTTGGTCTTACTGTGCAATTACCAGGGGAAATATTGTCAAAGTGTGAAAATACTGTTCTGTCCAGGTTAGATAATTGTTCAAATTTCCTTGAAATTAATTGCTTGCATACAAAGGGAATTTCGTGCTGGTAATGAGGTCTTGGGTCTATTACATTTATTAGAAATATTTGACATGTTTATTTTTCTGTCTAAAAAAATTATGCTTGCTTTTAGTAACACAGCAACACAACTTCCTGAAGCTTTTATAGTTTTCAATTTTTTTTCATCAATTTTAATCAAAAATTTCATTGAAATCAATTTTTAAATGATAACCTACATGGCTACATTCATTATCATCAGTTGCCAAAAAAACATTAACTGTTCAATGAGTGTAACATCAAGGTAGATCTTTTGTGGGTAGTAAATTGCATGTAAAACCTCTTCTTTGAAAGGGGAGGCAAAAGGCTGGCCATCCCTTGACATCTCAGGTAATAGCTTTCACATTGGCCAGATGAATGGGTTGCCTGTTTGTTACTTTGAAGGTAACAAATGCAACTATTTTGATGATTCTATGACTCGGCTGGAAGCAACATCTCAGTATGACCTCTATGAAGAGTCAACAGCATAGTTTTCCTGTTTTATTCAGATGCTCTGTAGCAAATCTTGGAACCACACAATATTGACATTCCCACGATCTTTAAAATTCTGTTTTGCTTGAATGATTCTTTTGTTGCTATGATCCACAGTACTGTGATGAGTTTGATTTGAAAGAATTTGACATTTTGGCTTTGTTAGGTGGCAGTTCTTTTTGGCAGTGCTGAAAACAAGATGTGTGATAGTAGACCTAATGAATTTGCCTCCTGACACTTGAAAAAAAATATCAGAAATTTTTAATTTTTGAAATAATGAATAACAAACAGATCTAAATGTAGCTTTCCTTTATTATAAAAGGTTGCACTTTAGGGTTTCATCCACAAAGTTTTAACCATACTACTTCGCTTCTGCAGCTTATACTGATTGACATTGAAAATTTATAAGCCTACTTTGTCCAGGTGTTTTAGCCTGATTATATTTTAAGGACCTGCTATCTGATGAAAGCTATGGAAGCTAATTAAGTGTAGTCTGCAAACTGTTTGAGATACAGAATTCAGACTGTTTTGTTAAGAGCTTACTTGTACAAATATGGGCCCCTAATGACAAAACATACCTTTGGCAGGCTGAGTTTACATGCCAAGGGTCTTATATTTGATGGACACAAACAAACAAAATGCATTGGATTATATCTCTTCTATACAAACAATTCTTTTTAATTTATTGTGATTGAGGTAGGCTTCTTTACAAATCCACTGTTTAGATATCAAATTATTATAATTTGATTATAAAAAGTTCAATTATTAAAGGTTCCTTGTTACCAACAAATCAATGTAGGCAAGACAACCTGGCAAGATCTGCAAATCTATCTGTTATCTTAACCTTCTAAATTTTGTGGCAATAGTTTTTGTTTATTAAAATATCTATACCACCCCATGGAAGGTCACTGAAAATCTTTTGGGGGCTGGGTGCATAAAAAGCCATTAAAAAAAAAACACTTGAAAGTAAAATGGAATTTCCACAGGGGTGGGATCTAGACCAATAAACTTTAAGGGTATTTTCTGGAGCACAAGAGTGTCTTTGCAATCAATGTATATTGGCTCTTTCTAAGGTGAAAACCACAGTTAAACACACTGATGTGGCTCAGTTTCAAGTTTGTGAATCAAAAAGATCAAATTTGACCTGATTTTAATGTAGTTCAATTATGTAAAACCACTTTTCATTTGTCTCCGGTTATTTCTCAATATCTAACAAAACAAAATTGTCAACGAAATTGT
The DNA here is from genome assembly GCA_016490735.1 of Pachyseris speciosa. Taxonomy (NCBI): domain Eukaryota; kingdom Metazoa; phylum Cnidaria; class Anthozoa; order Scleractinia; family Pachyseridae; genus Pachyseris; species Pachyseris speciosa. The sequence continues at coordinate 411,050 of JAEMWC010000089.1, read as the reverse complement.
TGACATTTCTCAGAATAAAAAAGTTGGTAAGAATATTCATGTTCTTATATCTTGAATCAGTTTGATGGGCTGGTATTAAGTCCTTATTTAATATTTACTTCCTCTTTGATCTGCATGGTAATTCATATTTAATTAGAATGTGCATAATATATTAAGTGAGACAAACTTTTAATTTCCTGTTCATACACAGTTCTGTCTTGGTTTGAATGTTGATGTCTGGAACATGAATACATAATTGACTTTTTTCTGCCAAACTCCCATCAAATTGGACCAAAGATTTGGATTATAAGTTACAGTAAACACATTTAATTAAAAAACCATGTCAAACAGTTTTTAATCCTGCTTAATTGAATTACTCTTATCAGAGCTATTCACACACAAATGTTATCTGTAGGATCATAAATCAAAGATAATTTAATGTTACCAACATTTCATAACAGTAGAATAGATGTTAAGCATTTCAGATTGATACACCACTTAATGTTTAAGTTTAGAAAATTGTCTTTTGAATACAGTCTTCAACTTAATTAGTTCCCCTGTTACATGTAACAAGTCTTATGCTTGATCAGTACTTTCCTGTGGTGCTGTTTGTTATGCTGTACAAGGTGGTTCTAACTTTTGAGTCTATGGATGAAATCCTAAAAGGTGTGACCATTCAAATGAAAGCTACTGAGCAGTACTTTCCTGTGGTGCTGTTTATCATGCTGTACAAGGTGTTCTAACTTTTAAGTCTGTGGATGAAATCCTAAAGTGTGACCATTCAAATGAAAGCTACTCTGAGCAGTACTTTCCTGTGGTGCTGTTTATTATTGCTGAACAAGGTGGTTCTAACTTTTGAGTCCTATGGAAATCCTAAAAGTGTGACCATTCAAATGAAAGCTACTGAGCAGTACTTTCCTGTGGTGCTGTTTATCATGCTGTACAAGGTGTTCTAACTTTTAAGTCTGTGGATGAAATCCTAAAGTGTGACCATTGAAATGAAAGCTACTGAGCAGTACTTTTCTGTGATGCTGTTTATCATGCTGTACAAGGTTTCTAAACTGTTGAGTCTGTGGATGAAATCCTAAAGTATGACCATTCAAATGAAAGCTACTGAGCAGTACTTTCCTGTGGTGCTGTTTATTATGCTGTACAAGTGGTTCTAACTTTTAAGTCTGTGGATGAAATCCTAAAGTGTGACCATTCAAATGAAAGCTACTGAGCAGTACTTTTCTGATGCTGTTTATTATGCTGTACAATGGTTCAAACTTTTGAGTCTGTGGATCTGATCATTCAGATGAAAGCTACTGAGCAGTTCTTTAATGTGGTGCTGTCTATTATGCTGTGTAAGGTGGTTATGAGTTGATTCTAAGTATGATCACCAAAATGACATCTAACAATAAATTGCAAATTACTGAGTTTAGTATTTAAAAATATGCTGTGATGAATATTTTAACATTTGCAATAATTTGTGATTAGGGTATTCACTAACATTGTCTGTACCAGAAGGCAAAATTACACAAAAAAGTAATAAGCAGAAGTGATTAAGTTGTTGATGAAAAAAAAAAATGAAGTAAACGCCTTATGACAAAGCAATGTTTGGATAAACTGTTTTAACAGTTTAATGAAAATAAGTAAATATTATTTAAAATATTTACTTATTTTCATTTATCCTTAAAGGGAAATCACAGTGCAGACAACTGACAACACTTTAAAACTGGGTAACCAAAACAGTACTAAAGCATCTTTTTAACAGCTTTGTATTGTACATGCCAAAAGAAAAATCTAAACACAATTTTACTAGGATCCTGTGCAACTTACACAGTTTCTTATATTGGGGTACCTGTGGTATCCTGTTTAAAATAAGGCCTCTTTGATTGTATTTAGGGTAAACAAAATTATATAATATATTCCCAACTATAACTACACTCAATAAGTAAACAACTACTTATTAGATGCTACAATTCAAAGAAAAAGAGGCTTCCTGCTGCAGAGTAAATTATTAAAATAAATTAAAATATCATGTAGCATGATTGTGGTTAACTTTAAATGAACAAAACATTTCAAAAACATGCATGCAGTTCTGTGAAAAGGATTTAGCTGGAGTCAGATCAGCTTGATACTTGAGTAATATTGCTTGTGAACAACTTGTTTGCACTTCATGATATCATAAACAGCCTCAAAAAGTGATAACCAGTTTATACAGCATAACAAACAGCAGAACAGAAAAGGACTGCTCAATAGCTTCTTCTTGATGTTCAAGGGCAAAAAGTGTGAGCAGAAGATTATTCTTAAAGAGGGCTAACTGACATGTCAGATTTCAATGTTTGTTCCTAATTGGAGGTCACCCATGAAAAGAGATTTGATGATTCTACAAGATAAGCTGTCTACAAAGCTAATTAACAAAACTATCACATTTCTAACAAAAAAAATTACTTGAATGTTTGCAAAGAAAATTTCCCTGATATGTTGACTGTATACAAACATAACAGCAAGTAATATTTGGTGTTTCTTAAAATGCAAATAAAAGTTGGAAAAATTATCTCAGACTAAATGTAACATGCCATAATCTTTTTTTAAAGCAAATGTGCAAGAGGGCTGAAAAGCTAGATGTCAACAGTGACCTTCCACAGGCATTTCAGTGAGTGTCATGCACTGGATACAAGACCATCTAAATGAAAATAAAGCTACTGAGCAGTACTTTCCTGTGATACAGTTTATTAACATAACAAGGCATATCTTTTGAGTTGGGTAAAAGCAACCAAATGTTGTTTGATCATTTATTATGCTGTACAAGGTATTTCTACAAGATTTTTTGGGATATCGTGACAGCAGCTGGGCATACTTTGGGTGCGCAGCTGTTGTTCATTTGATATTAATGTTCAGGATAATTTGTTTTTCAACTTCAGTTAAGCTAAGTGGCTTTTACAATCCTGACAACAGGTGTCAATAACACAGTTGAAAAACGTGAAAGAATGCCAAATGCATGAAAATCTAATTAACAACTAATCTGACCTCTGCAACAAGGAAAAATGTTTTGAGGTTAAATTTTCAGGCTGATCAAGTGGCTTTAAAGACAAGACTGAAAATAGAAATGTACAGCTTTTAATATAATTATCATTTCATTATAATAATTATTAATTTCATCTGGTGCTGTTTTGCTGACAGAGTTTGTCAGTGTTTGTTGTATGTGTGGACATTTAACAGCACATACCCCATAAATTCCACTGTTTTAAAGAATATCCAAATTCTCCAAAGTGTATGTCCCACAATCTCTGTATCACCAGTTGGGAGATTTGATTAGTGGCATATAACTAGTACAAAAAAGGCTGCATCCACACAATTATTACAAGAACTACTTTTGGCCATGATTAACTCAATTCTTCACCCAATTGTAATTTTTGTGAAAAAGACAGCTTGTTATAGTTCTCACTTTTAGATGTCACTGAAAGGCTTTCAAGAGTGGGACATAATATTTCCTCCAATAGTTTACAGTGACATGCTTTGAGGATCAAGGACACTAAGTGGCAGGACTTCACTTAGTTTACCAAAACAAACATTAGTTCTTGCAAATTTTAAAGAGGTTAGCAAAGATACCTTAATTTTTTCAGTAATGGATCACTCGGGATCTGACTCCCCTTTTAATGGTAATTAGAAAACTAAAATACTTCAGGTAAACGGCAGCTGTTAGTTGCTGCTTAAAGTTAAGTGAACCTGAACTGAGAATTATATTTTGCAATGTACATGAGGATCTGTTTTTGTTTTAGTTTTAACTTTTATTTCAAGTGTAAATTCAAATTTAACCTTAAGGGGTACCTTAGCTTTGTCGTTAAGTTATTTTATTTCAACTTTAATTTCACCACTGAATTTACAATATAGTTCTTTGAAGCCTTACGTGGGCTTAATAGAATAAAGAGGTCAAGTTGATTTACATATAAATTACTGCAGTACTCATGGATAGCCACAAAAACAGAAATACTAATAAAACTAATATGACCAACAAACAAGAAAAATAATAACTTGTCTTTATGCCTCAGATCAGACTTGTTTTATTCCTGCTTTAATAAATTTCAGTGGTTCTCAATGGAAATTTCATCGTGGGCGAGACTAATTAGTGGCCATTTAGTGCACAAACAACTTGATTGCTTTGTAAAAAGTCACATAGCAGAAATTAAAAATAATCCTCATAAACAGACTACTTTAATATCTTTTGTTGTGGGTGTATTGAGGCATGTCTTGTTTTCTTCTCCCGTTTTAATGACTTTGTTATTTGTTTTGATTCTCACGCTGTTCAACCAAAAGAACAGTATTCTGTAAAACTGCACCGGATCATCAATAATCTATTTAAAAATGAAGTGAACCTTTTTTAATTATTATAGGCATGAGAAAGTGTGCAGCCAAAAGTAACTGAAAGATTCCAAAAGAAAATGCTACCATTTGAAAGTGAGCTATTTATATGGGTTTTCAATTGAAATGCAGTCTCACTTACTGATTTTATCCACAGAATCAAAGTATAGAAATGTTCACTTAATGCCTGTTCATCAAGTTTTGGCTTGTAAAATGGAAGGATAACATTACACAGACCTGTCTTATACCTGTCTGTGACTTAAAACGAATTAGGCCTAATTTAAATTCAAGTGCAGCTACAAGGCTTCTCAAAATAATTTATTCATTTAAACCATTCCAATTAAGATATTTATCATAATAAACATATAGCCTCATTTGTAATCTTTTTTCTCAGCAAATGTTTTGGAAAAGGAAGAAATCCACCTCTCAGCTCATATCTGTACAAAGATATATAGGCCCAAGCTAAGGTTAACATGTATGCTATGTTGTCATTCAGATAGGTGCTAATGGATAATATATGGGTCTCTGCTAATCTGATCTCTAGAGCCAATAAAGGCTTTTCAAGGGAACAGTGCTTTCACACCTTTGTCCAGACAGATTATACTATATAATCCTTTCAATACAAAACTTACAATGATAGTATAAACTCAGATAAACAGAAAAGTGCTTAACATGCAAGTTGGTCTAAAATGTTGGTTTTCGTGATTACATTTATTTAATAGCATTTTTAATTTCACACTCTCTGTTATAAGGTGGCCCTCAGGGAGTTTTAAAAGTGTTATGCAACTGTGCAAACAAGGTAGTTTCCTACACTTTTAATTTTATGCGGCAAAGTTTTTGTCATATTTATTTAGCTGTTTCAGCCATCTAGGTTGACACTACAAAGTTCAAACTCCTAATATACACTTAGGATTATTGAATTTTTGGAAATTTTGCCACTCAAAGTTTTTAAAGTGAGTGCTAACAGTTAGTGCTTGCACATTTGCCATAAAAAGAAAACAAGCATAACATCACTTGTTTTCAAATTGCACCCTGTGGCGAATGTCAATTCGTTCAAGCACTTTGATTTCAATTAGGTCCATCAGTTTATTGTAGCAGAGAGACATCACCACATGTCATGTTAGGAATAATGAAGGCTTTGCAACCCTGATTCAGCAAAAGAGTGATCCTCAAAAGATCTTTCTTTGTTAGCAGTATTTTTTGACTGGTTTAAAAAATAATTAAAAAGACTGGAAGTAATACTGAAATCCAACATGGTGTAAAGGAGTTCAAGAAAAATGTTGATGTCAAAGCACTCACAATCCAACAAGAATTAACTCCAATAATTATTTTTGGACATAACATGTAATTAGAACCTTTCAGAGTTGGTAGTTTCTAACCACTGGTGCAGAGGAGCAAAGACTGGGTACCACACCATCTGGCAGCAAACTTCACCTGACAAACTCAATTGCCACTGGGGAGGGGTGGGGCAGAAGTAAATGACTGTAGTCTTGGGCCATTGTGTGGGTTTGACTCCCAGCAATTTCTTAGAAGTGTAACATGAAATCCAGTATAGAATCATGTCTCAATAAAGCTGTTAAGCACTGTTGAACATAATCTTTTTAATTCATTTGCACTGACTAGGAAAACCATGTTTATTATTGTTACTCCAGGTGACCACTTTTAATACCCTATAAAGGTTATTTTTATCAGGACTTTTGCAAAATTCCGCCATAAAATGCACACATCATGCTTAATGTCTTTTTAAACTTCTCTTACTTTTTTGCTGCATTCCAAAGCTCAGAAGCCATAAAAAATTTCTAATTAATTTTATTACATATATATACCAGGCATACGCATGTCATGATCAGTTTTATACTAATTATTTAAAGTGCCTATGAAGTCAAAAATTTCTTGTTCTAATGTAATAGTTAATCATTTTCTGATTCTTAATATTTAGGTTTCAGGTGGTAAAACATTCACAATGCAGAATAAATCAGGCCATAGTTTTAAATTTGGCGCCAAAAAGTGTCTCCATCTTGTGCGCGGCCAAAAGATTGTATTACAAAGGTGTGACATAGGAAATGCTTCAGAAGACATAAGTGTTGTGGCATTTCCTATGTCATCAGCATTGCTCTGAGCAAAGATTTGTTCCCAGTCCAAGGGACACGATTTAGTGAATTTTGAGGTTCTTTGGAGGGCAAAAAAATTTGGCTTTAGTTGATGTTATCAAATTTCAAGCTTCAAAAATTCGAAAGAAAATTTTTTTACTTCATAGGCACTTTAAATCTCTTCTTGACTATCGCGTGTTGAGTGTGTGCACTGTAGTACCTCTGACAAAGCATTTTTCTAATCTGTAAATTCAACTTTGGCTCCCTGGCACTTTTAGCTTTCCAGTTATTTCAGGGAGCCAGTACCTTCTTCAAATTGTTAATTGCTCAGAATAAGGCCCTACGCGACTGTTAATGTAATGTCAAATTCTCCTTGGTTTCACAAGAAAATTCAAGGCAATTTGGAGGGAGAATCTAGCAATGTATCAGACACCACTTAGGGCTTTTTTCCAGGCATGCCTTTAATTGCTTCTTCAATAAAGTGTGTTGTGGTCGTTGGGACTGGCCAGCTCACTCAATTCTAACCCAAGCAAAAATGTACTTCATATCCTCACTCCTTACTCTCGATCTCAACAGTAACTAGCTCATATTGAAAACTTGCATGTTTTGATGATTTGACAGGTTTTTTGTTCCCCTGATGGTTAGATTGAGATCCAACACGACACTGACAATGCCATCCATTCACCATAGGCTTTTCTCTATACCTGCAAAAAGACAATACAATTGAACCTCGATTATCTGGACTAGCTGAGACTGGAGTAAACAATCCAGATAATCGTAAAAATAAGAATATTGATGAGACAAAATAAAAACTGAATTAATTAGGAAATTGGAATTTAATGCGAAGGTGTACTGTGTCATACAAATGAATATTTTCGTGCACAAGTTTGGTCTAAAATGTTCTCTTTGAAACGAAAACAAACCTGTTTCAAATGCACTTTTCAATGACTAAATTAATAATAAATCATAATGCAGATAGTTTCTAGGGACCTTCATGATAAAATCTGGAAAAGAACGTCAAGCAAATTGAGGTCATTTCATTTTGTAAAGTCTTAGGCCTCGACATCTCGCCGAACTCAAATGGAACGAACATGAGACAGTTGTTTGTGGAAAGGTTGTGTCATGCTTGAACAGCTGTATTTTCTTAGACAGCTAAAATGTGCCAATGTTCTATCTAAACACCTCCTATTATTTATATGACTTGCATCCATTTGGTCACTGAATACGCTTGTGAATTTTTCACAATTCCTTACTGCAGTACCTGTCATATGACCTCAACAGACTTCAAAAAAGGATGCTCCGCATTATTTTTCCTGATCTCTCATACACACAAGCAGCAAATCTTGAGTCTCTGTCCGATTGCAGAGAATCTTTGACCAAGAAACTGTTTTATGACATTGTCAACAATAACTCGCAAAAGTTACATCATCTTTTGTTACCTCTAAACATTCCAACAAGAGAGCTTAGAAAGCAGCGCAAGTTTAGGGTGAACACATTTAAGACAAAGAGATTCCAGAACAGTTTTAATTTAGCATAATATATATATTATATGCAATGCTATGAATTATTGGTATTAGTTACTTGCAATAAATAATTATAAGTTATTACATGTATGTTATTAGTCACTTGCATTTTCTAAGTAATGTTTACAATATGAGCAGCAGTGTTGTATCACTATTTACAAACAAGAGGCGAAGCCGAGAGTTTGTAGATGTGATACAACACTGACGCGAATATTGTAAACTACTTAATATTCAACGTCGGTTTTCTGTGTTCATGTTCATCGATTATTTTTGTAGTACAAGACATTTAAACGCAGAAAATCGAACGAAAAGTTTATGTAAATCAGGAGAATGTTGTATCAGATATACAACCATTGATTAATAAAACATTTCTTTTGTTTTTCCTTTATGATATATTAATGAGTTGAATAAGCATTGTACAATTTTTAATAACGAATGTGGATTTGATATTATGCAAGTACAGCTGTTGGCATTTATGACTTTTTAATCCATTGTTAACTTAGTAAATTCAGCCTTTGGCTGCAAGGTTTTAAGTGCACTAAACTATTTATCTTTTATCTAATAATAATAATAATAATATTATTATTATTATTATAAAATTGGCCTGGTTTGAAGAGAGTACAGGAAGCAATTTATAGCACTGAGAATGTTCATAATAATAATAACAATAATAAGTAATGGTAATAGGACTGAGTGGAGTCCAATTCGGTCTGTAATCATACGAGTGATAACAAAATCTGACGACCGCGCAGCGGGAGTCCGATTTGTTTATCACGAGTATGATTACAGATCGAATTGGACGACACGAAGTCTTATTACCAATTAATCATAAAAATTACAATTTCCGAGAAAAGAGGAAGAGCCAAGTTATAAAAGGGAAGGAAATTTTGCATTAAAAGACTGACAAAGGAAGCGTAAATTGTTTAATGTCGCTCTGGAAATTGACTACAATCAAAATGTATGGTAACTGTAACCAAGGTTGTGATTGGTTGATTTAAACTACAACTTTGAATGTGATTGGTTGATTTAAAATTTTACTTTGAATATGATTGGCTTATTGAACTGTCCGATAACAAACTGTCCAATAACAAAGTGTCCAATAACAAACTGTCCGATAACAACTTGGCACGTGAATTAGTGGAAAATAGGAGTTTTTTAAACCAATCACAATCGAGGAAATTGCAATTTTTATGATTATAATAGTAATCCCCCTCCCCCCTTTCCCCATATTTTCACTGCTTAGTCAGTGTGATAGGGTCTGTGAAAGCCTTGAGTGTTGGAGCTTATGGTTGAGTCACAGGGATTGCCAGCCATGAGAGTGGTACTTGGTCTCAGGGCTGACTGGCTTCCAGGGGAAACCCCTGGACATCCCAAGCAACAAACCGCCATAAAGCTAACGAAGTTGTTAACTTACCTTAGTCTGGTGACTGGAAGATCCACACAAGCGTGAGCTATCTGTACTCATCACCACAATCACCAGTTGTTTCAAACAAATCTTCCCCTTTACTGAGAGTTTGTTCAAGTTTCTGAATATCACTTGAGCTGAGCTGCAAGTCCAGGGTTTTCAAATTGTTTTCTATATGCTGGGCACCTGGTACTCCAAACCTACAGCCTATGATGACACCTCCAACTTCTGGTTTGTTCAGAATGTAACGGCAAGCAACATTAGCTATGGTGCAGTTGTGAGCCTGCGCAATCTCAGACATGTTAGATAAGAGTTCTTGAAATAATCGCCAGCTACCCCAGGCATCAATCATTTGCTTATACTTTGCAAGGGATGCAGTTTGTAACTCTGATCTTCCTACCGGCTCTTTAGCATTCAGATATCTATCAGAAATCAGACCTCCACCTACCACACCATAAGCAAGGAGTTTGATTCCATACTCCTGACACAACTCGACCATCTTCTCTTCTGGACGGCGATCAATGATAGAATACTGTACTTGATTAGTGGAGATCGGAATTCCCTGTTTGATTATTTCTCGCATATGTCTGGTGTTAAAGTTCGTTAGGGAAAGTTCCCCAATTAAGCCATCCATCCTCAGCTCATTAAGGTAACAAAGAGCATCAACATATCTGCTGTCAGAGTAATCCCACCAATGAAATTGTAGCATGTCTATCTTGTCCACGCCCATTCTTTTCATGGCCAGCCGGACATGTCCTTTGGTAATTTCTCTAGTTATAGGTCCTGGTTGGGGGACCCATTTTGTTAATGCTGTTGATAGAATGTGACATAAGAAATTTAGTTCCTATTTATACTGACTAACACCAAAGTGGGTGAGCCCCACTAAATTGTGCTTTGGATACTGCTGAGGGTAAATGAAGGTCATTTACTGTATTTATTATATCTCTCACTTAGTGCACGTGCTGTGATTGGTCAATTTTGTGGGCCGTATTCTACAGTACGGCCCACTTGACTGTAAATAGGTTTATTTCCTGTGCGCGGGGTTAACCTCAGAGATATAATAAATATCTTACTAAACTCGTTTTATCAGTCCCTTCTGTAAATTTTTTCCCATTAATTTATGGCCCATGCACAACTTGGTCCGTAACTTACAGTACAGACCTCGAACTCAATCAGTAAGAGGTATTTATTATATTTTACAGTCCCTCACATTTGGTTCACTGAAACACGTTAGTATTTATTCATCATGCAGTTACTGAAGTTACAGATATCTTTAGTACCATGCAAGGGTCATTGTTTGGCTTTGCAGTTACAGAGAATCTCTTTCTCTTCTGGGGAGAATCATAAAAAATCTTATTGTTAAAGAATGAGTTACTTTAATTAGTTATGTTCCCTCTCACTTTTGCAGGGTGGGGAGGGTGGAAGCAAATTGGAATTTCCAGCAGTGTGGAAGACTGTCATTATGAGACCGGGAAAGGGAGGAGGGTACTTGGGTCAATTTTTGCTGGGTATGTGTCACTGGCCTCTCAGAACCCCTATGCCATTATAGTCTATTCTGTGGCCAATTATAGACCCCATCTTAGTCACTTTTGTTAATGTCATTTTCGTGATCCCAACTTAGTCACTTTCTGTTTATGCATCTACCTTGTAAAGCCTTTTAAGTAGGTCATCCTAAAATGAATTGACACATTTGTTAAAGTGAATGTAGGACACTTTACTTTTCACCTACAGTACAAATATTCTGGTACATTTACCCCCAGAATCCCGAAAAATGTGCAACCCCATTGTAGTAACTCTATTGAAAGTGCAACCCCATTGTAGTCAATCCCATTGTGAAAATACGACCCCGTCCAGTGGCACATACCCATTAACCTATTACTAGAAAGTACCCCGTACCCAGGTTGCAAGCCAGTGCTGGAGATTTTTCCTGGACATTTTGAGTTATATCCCCAGTTACTCCGTTTTAAAATAGCACATTGACTATACCACAACTGCAACTATACCAGTTAGCTTAGTTGGTAAGAGCACTGGACTGTCAAGTGGAAGGTCATGGATTCAAATCCCAGAGCAGACTGAAAACCAGGGTCTTAAAATAATTATATTGGTAAGATCATGCCAGCTGTGTGCTCAACGTCTGCTTCAGTTCAGATGATCGCGTTATTGGGCAGTAAGGTTTATGCACATGTCATCAGAGGGGTTTGACCCCCAGGCTAACCAAGGGGATTGTAAAATCAGTCAAGCAAACTTGAGGAATTTCCCTGTGGAGTTTGGGAATCTTGGAAGACAAATTTAAGTTCCCTGGGTGTAGCACCTCCCCTGGGTGAGGTACAGTGTATCTCTCAGCAAAAAATCCACCTGACATCCTTTACAAACTTGTGAATTTGCCCACCCCCTAATCTTTGATCGTAAAACAATGCTGAGATTTTCCCTATCCTTGGGAAAAGAATCCCACCATCTCTTTGTATTCCCCAACATATCTCTCTGGTTGGCCCGGGGGGTCGACCCCACAGGGTGGCCGATGACATGTGCATTAGCCATAATGGCCTTGTATCCTTCAAAAAACTGGAAGGGGACATAAAAGGATCCACACACTTATCCAAAAAGAGTAGAGGGTGTAGTTGCTGTGGTCTGTCCTCACACACATCTCAGGGTTGAGTGGAGGTTGGAGGATGGGCTGATCACCTGTCCACAAGAGCCTCTGTTGGTCATCTTTCAGCACAAAGCAAAGCAATGTGGGGTCTTACTTCAAAAAGAGGCTAATATTCAAAATCTACCTTTCAACAATTGAAGAAATATTGTTTCATGCTGCATTTTTGTGCATGTGTCACCTACAGTGTAATCTTCCACAAACATTTAAGGAAACTGAAAAGAAAGTAAGGTTTGTCATTGTTGCCATTATGGTTGGGGGAAGATATCTTTGAGACAATATTTTGCAGGTGGGTCACTTGCACCTAGTTGTATATTTTAACATAGCACCTGCATTTCTGCACATCTGCAGTGATAGGCGATGTCTCTACTTCATTTGGAGAGGGGGGTGCTGGGTGCATCGATTTTTTTCTTCAGGTTAATGAAGGGTTTGAAAAAAGCAAAGAATATTCTTCAAAGTCAACCACATGAAAACACTTTCCAGATGTCATGTAATACATCAACGATATCATGATTTCAACTATTGCGAGGAAACTCATGAGCTCTAACAATTGCGTGCCACACAAGAAACAGCAGGACAAAGAACTGAGATCAGATCGACGGCAATATTCTCTTTCCAACGAATTTGCATAACTTACCTTGAACTCTTTCCCCCACATCCTCGCCTCGTTCAGTCTTTAACTGCTCTAAAAATTCGCCAAAGATGTCCTCCGCGGGGCCATAAATATCCGCCATATCAAAGGTAGTCAATCCAGCATCATAATAATCCATCATTTCACGCGAAGCTTTGTTTGCGTTGATCGGTCCATGCGATCCAGAAACTTGCCACATCCCGTTCAAAATCCGGCGGATTTCCAGGCCATTTTTAAGGCGACACCAAGGAACCCTTGACATTATTTTGTTAACAGCCGATCCACCTGCAAAGAGAGAAATATCGAAGAGTTTCTGCACGATCTGGACAAAATCAAATGGCGTTCAAACTTCCATAGAGCCAGTCCCCCCACCGTTTGGTCACGCTGTTGTTTTGTCACGCACTCTCTGCTGATCACGCAATATTTTTTTTATCAGATAAATATTTAAAATGGTCAAACTTCGTGACAAATGGCAGTTTTGAGCTCACTTGAAAATACTATTTTTTGTATTTATTTCTATTTTTGAATGAAAGCAAGTCGAAATCATGATCTTTTTCAGAAAAGTTCAATTAAGTGATTTGCTATCCGAAAAATGCTCAAAGGATCCAAAAATATTCAATCCTGCAAAGAAACCTTTCTATCACATTTATTTCCCTTGGTTCAGACTATTTACTTAATTTTATGTTGTTTATTTTTATAGTTGCTGTTGTTTACCTGTTTGTTTTCTTCTTGATGTGACCGGAAATGTCAATGACCGGAAGTGTTACTTCCTTAGGAACAAGTTGCCCTGTTGCTAAGAGACAGTGGACGCTGCGAAAAACTTGCAAAGTTTATTTTCGTTGGAGCAACAGTTGTTGAATTAGTGCAAGTAGTGCAGTGTAATCGGCAGCTCTTCCCTCAGGACAATATTTTCAGACTCTGGAAAAGACTTCTAAAAGCAAGTTACGTGATCTGGAAGATCTTTTACGCTTACACTGTAGAGAAAACTTTCGAGGTGAAGTAGCGAAACATGTTGAGCAACGCTGGGAAATTTATCGACAGAAATCCAGGAATAATTCCAGTAAGTTGTTGTGTTTTAAGAGTTGCTTAACAATTTATTATCTCAAATGACTTATTTCTCATGTTGAAATTAGAGATATTTCACAAAGAAACGCAGGAAAACTTGATATAACAAGAGGTCTCGATCGGCGAAAATTCCTTTCACACATTTGATTTCCGGCTTAAAAACGCTAGCTTGTTTCCATTCCTTTGCAGGCAGGAAAGCTTTTTAATGTTACTGGTGAGACCTCTGGAGATTGCCTACAAATAACGCAAAAGGTAAGTGAACTATAGTTAAAGTGAACTCCACTGTCTCCTCAACATATGTTGTTAAAATCAAATCCTACTTTCAAATCAACTTTGCAACCGACTTTGTGTCATCAATTTCATTGAAATTTACTTGATAACGTTGCGTTTCTTTTTTAGCCTACAAAACCAGAAACTGTCAAAAAGTTCCGTGGAACAACACAACCGGGAGCGGGTAAAGAGCGAGTTTTCTATGGCAGAGCTTATGATCCCGACATCGCTTCGCAAATTTCTCATGGAGTCAGCACCAAAACCTCGCTTGTTGTATGTATTTTATGTAGATCTTATTCAACTTAAAACGCCTTTTTTTTCAAGCCTCAAGTGTTAATCTTAGTGAACGCTTTAACGGAAAGAAAAATTGTATAGGCTAATGCTTTTGTTTTGTAGTCCACGGTGTGTCTTAATGTTTGTATGCAAATGAACATCTGTCCTTCCCAATTGAAATCGATAGCGAAAATTTTAGCTCCTTGCTTTTCAATGTTCTTTCACATAAAATAGTGCTTTCTTCTTTGAACATTGAAGAAGAAAATTGTTTTGAAAGAAAGAGCGTTAGAACTGTTTTAAGTCCACTTATCAATATTTTCTTAACCTTTTATTCTGTGGATTAAATTCATTCAAACAAAATCTTTTGAATTCCCATGGTGATGGGTATTGCTTTCCTAATTGTATATATTTGTTTATTTATTTATTTTTGCTTTGAAACTCCAAGTATAGTTATCCTGTCTTAGGAGTATACTGATTAAAGATTAAAGTCTTAGTCATTATTATTATTATTATTATTATTATTATTATTATTATTATTATTATTATTATTATTATTATGGCAGTTAAAAACTCCTGAATGCCAGGTCCTCACTTACAAGTACTGGGCGTGTAAACGTAGCCAGTATTATATCAAAATTTACAAATTTACATCAGGAATAAAATTGCGTAAAATAAAATTAATAAATAGATTCTAATATTATATAAAATTTACAAATTTACATTAAATAGGAATAAAATTACTTAAAATAAGATTTATAAAATAAATCATCGTCTAATAATATCGCCAAGTGCTACAATGTATTTGTGTACTCTCTCAATATTAGCGACCCATAGGTGTCCAAGTGGCTAGCACATCACTTTAAATGCTTTAACGATGTGAAGAGTGTGGCTCAGGACGGCTTTCTGCATTCTTCTAAGTACCTCTCGGTACCTATCTGAGCCCACTAACGCCTTGACCTCTTCCTTCAGACCCTTTGAGTAGCCACCCAGAGTGTCGATGACGATGTTGAATTGTCTATTCATGAACCCTGGTTACTGTCTCTTGAGCTCTAGTTGCAAAGGCACGTACTTTAAGGTCTTCTCCTTGTCTTTGTGCTTTCTGTTGTCCATCCAGGGACAGGTCATCTCTATCAGCATCACCTCCTTGTTTACCCTGTCTACCACCCTAGCGTCCACTCTGTTGGCTCTCACTTGCAAGTACTCTGCGAAAACAGGCACATCCCAAAACGCCGTCACCTTGTTGTCTTCATACACTGGTTAGGGCTGGACTGGTGAATACCAAGGTGGAATAGCGTCCATCAACTGATAGCCCCTAAGCATCTCAAAGAATAGAATTTTGAGTGCTGCGTTGTGTCTAGCCAGGTACAGGTTTTGCGCCAGTGCGCTGCAACCTGACACCACGTGTGCGACACTTCCCTGTGCCTTCCGACATTATTATTATTATTATTATTATTATTATTATTATTATTAAGTGTATTATTAAGTGTATTAGACATAGTGCGGCACCGCCATGTTTGAAAGAAACCCGTGGAACTGATCACCAAGAATTCTGTAAAAATAGTGTAGTAAGTGTATTAGACATAGTGCGGCGAGAGTCACGGCACAGTTGAGTTTTGAAGACATAAGTAATACGTGGACTGTTACTCTTCGACCGAATGCCATGTCAAGTCAGGAGAGGAAGCTGAAAGTAAAATGGACAGAACAGATGAACAAGGATGTTTTGGAGTGCAAGAAAAAAGCGCAGGAGCTTATTTCATCAGAGAATCCTCCTTGCAACGAGAATGGAAGGAAAAGAGGATATATTGACGTTATGAAGGAGT
>JAEMWC010000089.1:172500-390000 GCA_016490735.1 Pachyseris speciosa | reverse complement strand
TTTCCCGGACAGATCAGCAAATATAGGTTGCTATAATTTGTCAGCCTGATATTTTAGATTTTCCAAACTGAAATGCTAGTTTACAAAGACACAGTCAATAATACAAAGTAATGACATTCTGAACCATGACAAAGAGTAATTCTGAAGTTAATTTCAGTTTTGGCCAAATTAAAAGTGTAAATCTTTTGTCTCAGTACAAGAGGTTGATTCTGCATATATATATATATATTTTTTTTTTTTCCCCAGGTGAAATGGTTGACAGAAAATATGATTGGAGTAGAATTCCCAAGGATAGCAAGTTTGGCATAGAAACACCACACAACAATGATGGTATCCATGTTAAAAAAACTCTGAAGTGGCTGCACAACACACAACAGTGAGTGTAATGATATATGATACTGCAAATTTATTATGCAAAGGATATTTAAATTGGCTATCAAATTAAATAGCCATTTACACAATTCTTGTCCAAATGGGAAAAGGGTGTAAATGGTGATTTGGCCAAAATTCAAATTTTCCAAATGTGCTCTCCAGAGTTTAGACTAGCTACAGACTCATGGTTATCATGCCACATACATACAGCTGTACTACAGTAGGTCTACACTTATTCTGTGACGGCCTGTAATATTATTTAAAATAATGTATAAAGTTAGTGAGGAACTATTACTGAGGTGTATGACACATGAATGATTTCTTTTGAAAGCCAAAACAAATTTAGAAATCAACTATGCATCAGATCCTTTTTGCTCCTGTTTCTTTAGAATTTTTCCTCTATTAATAAATAGCTGATGTCTTTTAACCCTTTCACTCCCAAGGGGTCTGCCTTTGATGAGTAAAATCGTCTGGTGTTAGACAGAGTAAAATCTATAAAGTCACTCTTGGGAGTGAAAGGGTTAAGAGCCTTAGCTTGTAGCTGGAATGTATACAATTACTGAACCCAAATCAAAATTGCACCCCTTTGATGTGTAATTTAAACCTTTATCATCATGATATGTACTGCTATTTGTACACAGGAGAGTTTTTTTTTTTTTCAAACATGAATTCAATATTCATTTCATAGGGAAAAAACAACAAAAATCGTCTCAAAACGAGTCGATGACTTCCGAGAAAGAACTCAACCACAGCTTGGAAAAGTGCACGATCCAATCAAAGACACCCTTAGAGTTACCCCTGATCATACATTTGGGGTTATGGTAAAGCCTGATGAGTATGGTGCAGGAGACTTGATCCACATGAGGGTCCCCAGCAAGTATTTGAGAGGTCGCGACAGGGAAAGGGGAGTGCTAGCTGCAGTGCGGCATCATCTGAAGAAGGCAAACTATCATAACTTTCATGACCTGAGGGCTGCCTTTGAATATTATGATAAGGTGAGTTGATAATACAGTTGAACCCCTATTAAGCAGCCACCTATTTAAACATCCAGCCCCTATTAGGCGGCCAGTAATTGAAGTCCCAACGAGCTAGCTAGCTGCAGGGTTCTTGTATTGTTTTTTTACTTCTATTACATGGCCAAAATCCATTACCAAGAGGGTGGCCGATTGATAGGGGTTGCAGTGTACTTTAATGAATGAAACAGGGGACACATGGGGATTTATGAGGCAAGAACACAAAGTTGGGAAGTTGTGATTCTTCAGTTGTTATTTTTTGGAGCCCACTATCAGGGAGTTGAAAAACAAGAGGAGTGCACAATGGCAAAATCCAAGAGGCACGTATAAAGTACAGGTCACATTCCGCAGGTCACTGTTTTATTGATTGGTAATTAAGCCAAACAGTTTCTACTCAATCTATAAGAAGATTTTGGATAGTAATTAGGGCTTAAAGAGACACTTTTGGGCTTCTTTATTTACCTGTAGCGCGGTGACCTGTATGTTGACCTGTACACTGGTACTATATATCTGCCAGGAATGAATTGGCTAGTCTCTGAACAGATCAACCAATCTCCTACAGATAAAAGCAATGTGATGTTTTATTTATTGTTTCCATTGACGTGCCATCGGGGAGTGGCTGAGATGATTTTGTGGAAAGGGGCGGACTACATTTTGTTTTTATTTGTTTTTATTTTTTTTGTGGGGGGGATTATCTATCAATTTGTTGAACAGGGTTGAGCAGGTTGTGCAAATAAAGTAAAAACGTTCAAATTTCAGGGCAAAGTTGCTCAAAGCATGGTTAGCACTAACCTGGGTTGAATTCCACCTATAGGTTTTAATACATCTTAACCAACGGCTAACGCTAACCATGCTTGAGCAACGCAGCCCAGATTTTCAGAGGTTGGCATCTGACTGTGCATATTAGATTTTAGAACCATGTCTGCAAGCACAGGTTAAAATATACAAAATAACTCATTGTCTTGAATTGTGAGTGAAGTGACAAGATATGATGTATTCTGGGTAATCTGGAGAACTACTAGTTGTTGAATTCAGATTAAAATATATGTTATGATTATACATACATACATCACATTATTTACCCTCGGATTTTAGAGTAGCTTGTGCAGCTAATATCTCCAAGCATTTAATCATCAGATGAGAGATAGACCATCACACCGGGAACTACGTCCCCTACTCTTTACGAACAGTGTGTGGGTTCTTTTACGTCCCACAGAATCAATTATGAAGAGTTGTGAGACGGGGCCTACGGTTTATCGTCCTTATCCGAGAAGACTAGAAAGTCTAACCATTTGCAGATGTTATTACAAAGGCAGCACTTTCTCCTCAATTATTTAAAGACCCTGAGTGTTGGTCCGGCCGGGGTTTGAACCAGCGACCTCCCGCACGCTAGTCCGGTGCTCTACCACTGAGCTAACCGGTCGGTTAGCTGGGTTTAAATTTTTTTCTCCCTTTTAGGTGCAGTAAAACGGGCAACAAATTCGTGCAACTTTCCGAGCAACATTATTGACAGATCAGAGGTATGAGTTGAAGAGTGATGTTGCCTGTTTTACCACCTGCACGAGCAACTTTTTCTGTGACAGTTTTCGATGTTTTATGTTGCACCAACATGTTGCAGAAAGTAGAACAGCCTTCTACTTTGTGCAACAAAATTGGGGAGTGTATGTTGCTCGAGTAGTAAAACAGGTAACATCGATCTAACTCATATTGCAACAATGTCGCATGGAAAGTTGCATAGATTTGTTGCCCATATTACCGAACCTTAAGATTGTTTTTGGGTGTGGTAATGTATGACAATTTGTTACAACAAAGAGAGAAAAATTTAAACCAAGGATGAAATTGAACCACAACATATATATACCTAGACTTGAAATGTACATGTATTACCGGTAGTTTCAATATTTTTAGTCATGGGTTTTACATGTAAAACTAATCAAGGATGGTGAAATACATTTAATCATATCTACACTGTATACCATGTAACTGTTAATTTGTGCATAACAGTAAAAACTATTTTTGATAATTAGAACAATAATAATAATAATTATTATTATTGTGCATTCATTATTATTATTATTATTATCATTATTACTATTACTAAATAAATGTAAACTCCTACAGGATAACTCTGGCAAAATATCACGAGCGGAACTACGTGACGTGTGCATTCAGTTTAACCTACCAGTTGAACCTGAGCTGTTAGAGGCCATGGTAGCTTACTGTGACGTTGATGGTGATGGACAGATTAATTATGAAGAGTTTGCTAACTTCCTTAACTGGAAAGACAAGATGCCGTCAGGTGTGATGCCAAGCACCCTGAAGGAAGAATCAGCTGAAGAGGAAGTGAAGGTTAGAAAGGAAATAATTAATAGTATAAATATTTATCAAGAATTATATTATTTCCAATTGAGTGTTGTAAAACCAATAGCAAAGCAGTTACTCCAGTCAATCACAACAGAGGTGCACGGCACCATGAGCCAATTAGAATTCGAAGCAATTACTCACAATCTGCGCAAAGTGCAAAAAATGCGCGCATGTATTGGCTTTGGTTTTGCTTGTCATTGGTTGAGAAAGATGTGCGAGTGGCCAATCACAGAGCGAAGCAACGTTATTGTAATTTGCCCTAGCACATAATAAGGGCCTGTGGAAATACACTAAGTGCACAAAAAATCCTTCAAGGTCACTAAACATTGACAACATTAACCCCCATCCCTCCCCTAGAAAAATCCTCTGACTGTGCATTTGACTACACAATGAATTTTTCCTTCAAAAGAGTGGTTTTCAGTCAAGTTTTGTAAACCCAAACTGCACTGTAAGGTGATTGCTCCTGGCCACAAGATGCAAACAGCGTAACTATGTACAGTGTACCCAGTCTGGTCAAAATTTAAATCAATTACGTCATTTAGCCAGCGACAAGCACAAGAAAAGGTGTACAAGCACATCACAGTTGGTTTAGGTTTTGTTTCTCATAGGTTGACAAAGTGGCGCGAAGTAAAGGAAAACTAAAAGCGAGCAATTAAATTACCTTTATACTGATCATCTGAAAACCACTCACATCCAGTAGATTGCAGGTTCTAAAATGGTTTAATTCAAGTTTGTCGCTCGTAATCCTAATTACTGGTACTCTTCCTTGGATCATTTAGACTGCTAGCAGGTTAATAATTTTTATTATAATCTGTAACAATATATATACTATGGATTATTTCTAAAGAAACTGTCTGCAGTGGAACAAACAGCAGAAAATAATTTGTTTCAAATTTAGTTGATGAATATTAGTAAAACTAGTTTTGTGTATTCTACTGCAGGAAAACTGTTTCAATCAAAATCTATAAATTAATGGCAAATTGCCTTTATTTCCTTGGACAGGAAGAGGAACAAAAGGCAGGAGATTCAACACCCACAAGACTTGAAAAACAGATTGATAAAGCTGTTGGTGGCTGGAAAACTTCATCGTCACAGTTTAATGCTGTTACAGGAAAGATAAGGACAACAGGTGATTATGAGTTCCTGGATGTTTTAAGTTCTCTTTCATTAAACATTATTTTCAACTGTTGATGGTAGATTGTAATTTTCAACACTGGCAAAAAAAATTATAAAATAATCAGTTTCATTTTTTTTTTCAGGTTGGCGAGCCTATGGGGTACCAACAATTAGGTCAGATTTACCAGCGCCAACAACAAGACGAGTGGCTGATACAACTGTAAGTTAAGAGTAGAGGATTTGAAGACGGCTTTTGCAAATGTGAAGGACAAGAAATAGTTAGGAAACTTATTATGAGCACAAATACATGGTAGGACTGTAGTTGTCCAGATGTATGATGTCTAGTTTGACAGTTAAAAGAACTTTAATTAATCAAATTCTATCTGAAATTTTACTTTACAGAATTATGGTGATGAATCTGATGCTTATGGTCTTATCAACCCATCAATTTACAGCAATCATGGAGTTTATGAAAAGGACTTTTTCCAACCCAGGGACCAGTATGAGGTAATAGTAAATACTAATAATGTTAAATTAATGAACATTTAATAGTAATTATTGATGAGTAATTCTCTATTGCAATGAAAGTGTTTGCTATTAAACAATGGGTATAATTTAGTAGATTTTTTTATAATTAACTACAGTAACCAGTTAAGTGATAATTGTTAAATAAATATTTTAATTTTCAGGTCAGAAGAATTTTTGATGGCATTGGGGTGGAGATGACAAGTGATGCATTTGAAAAGATCTGGGAGCAGGCAAGCACAAGGCATCCAGCAGGACTGGTAACAACAAGTTTAATTTCTTAAGTTACATATAATAGCCTCTTCTAGGTGTTTAGATTGCGGGAAGCGCAGAAAGTCATCACAAGAATGAAAGATGACCTTCGTTGCTCCCCACATTTTGAATGCCTGGAACAGTCTGAAGTTACATTTATTAAAGTATATTTTATAGGAGCAGAAGAAGTTATCGGTAAATGCCAAAAAGTTTTTAAAGCAACTTATGCAACAAAATTTAAATCAAATGAATGAAGGGGATTATGTAGTTTCTACACAAACTGGTGCCGCATCACTGTGGCAGTGTTTAGGTGCTATAGACATCAGGTTTTGAATCTCTTTACGGTGGTCAATTTAATTTACACTGTGAATTCAGTTGATAAAGTACCTGGATTTTGAAAGCTAGTGTGAACCAAAAAGAAACATGAACCACAAAATAATGAAAAATAATTAATACTCATAATCTACCAGTATATCATTCTTCTATTGACTCAAAAATTTTCACTGCCTCTTAGTGACCCTTTAATACCCTTAGCATTGATATTTTCTTTTACTTTTGATAAACAGGTCAGTGTGGAGTCTTTCAGAGGAATTATGGATGAGGTTAATGCCCAAAAACTTGCTCAAACTCAAGTGGCATAACACAGAAACATTGCACAATTTGAAACAAGAAATACAGTTGTTATTAGTTAAAGCTTTATTACAGGGCTCAGGTCTAATACTGAATTACAAAGGAAAATAAGTCAAAAGTCATTAGTTTTTATGAAAAAAAATTAACTAACACTTCCTACATGTACCAAATTTAGCCTTCAGTGCAAGGCATGATTTTTCATGTATTCTTACTAAAATAATTTCTTGGCAAAAGTAACTCAATATGCCAATGTCCCTAATAATAATGAAGGTGTTAAACTAACTGTAAATAAATAACATTTTTAAAAGTTGTTATGAATAAACTGAGTAGAACATATTAATGTTATGAGTGCATCTTACAACTTAACTTTAGCTTGCAAGCTTTCTTTGAAGCATTACTTTTGTTCTTACCCATTGAAATGTTAAAAGCTAACTAAGCAAGGCTTACATTGAACCTTTTTATACGCTCCAATACTCCCTTATCACACATCTCCATCTTGGATTGTGTGGTGCACCAAAGCAAGGTTGGATGGGCATAAAGTTCTTGGGGAAGGGTTGCGTTACAATGTTTTGAGCGATAAGGGAGTATTATAATATCGAAAAACATGTTCTTATTACTGCTTTTAATTAATTGATTTCTTATTCTACTACAACCAGCTTGTAGAATTTGTTTGAACATGAGATCAATTCAACTATCCATCTTTCCCTCTCCAGGGAGAGAAAAAACAATTGTATTTATGTTATCTTTGTTGATCATTGTCCTAATTCTGATAACCTATAAAATTGTTTAAATAAGTAGTTATATTGTAAGGAGAAATGCAATGCTAGTTACCATCCATTGGGGATTTAGTAAGAGCTGTCACTAAAGCTGTTCCTGTAGTTGTAAAATTTAGAAATTTAACCCTAGCCACAGTCATAATTTCTGATCTGTAAAGTTCAATTCCATGTAAAACTTCACATAACACATCTAACCTGGGCCATATTGGTAGGAAGTGAGTGCTCTCAGCACCGTATCACCCCTCCTATACCCCAAGATTACACTGTGCGCCTAGCATTTAATATAAAAAAATCGACATACCTATTCCAACGAAAGACATTTTATCTAGTTCATATTTACATGGGAACCACCAAAATGCTTAATGTCAAATTGGGAGGGGGGGGGGGATAAATTTAGGCTTTGCCTCTTGCCAGAGATCCCATCCCCCGCTTGAATTTACTGGGATGCACCCCTGTCCCAGTAACTAGTCTCTGTAACAGGAACAGATAACTGCCTGGAGTACTTATTACTGAACTTTATATCATATTAAGTCATATCATGAAATTAACATGTCTTAACAGCCTTAATTAATATCCTTAGAACTCTATAACTCCTTGAGAAATTAAGTTACAGCGGCCCATTTATTAAAGCTACAGTAAGGATGCTTATTTTGAGCACATAACAAACACAGCAACATATACATCCTCAAGTGAGGTAATATGTTCAAAATCCCATTTTAAACGCAGCACCTTCTGGGTACCATCAGTCACTTGGTCAAACCCTAAAGTCATGAGAAACTCCTTAACAGGGTTGGATGAATGTGTCCACATTCTCTCAAATAATGGGTCATCAACTGACATTATCCTGTCATACATGGTATTCTTCAGCTGAAAAAAACATACAAAATGAATGAGGAACTCTTCTAGCTTTAAAAGTTTTCCAAAAGATCTTTCGAATATAAAACAACATGGGAATCATGTTCTTAAGGGTTATAATTTATACCATCATAGAGAATGATAAATAAACCACAGTCATATTTTTGCAGGATATTTTCTTTCCAAATAGGCGTGGCTTTAATGTATCAGAACTGAGTCCAGTCCAGTTCCTACCCTTCCAATTACATTCCAGGCTAATGCACTTTTCCCCTGCAACCAAACCATGTTTGTTAATTGCTACCGCAAAAAAAAAGAGTCTCTTTCAAAGGCTGTATTTCAGACATTTCTGGACATGCTTGAGGAAGGAGGCCCCTAATCAATGTCTATTTACAAACAAAAAGACTGAGAGACCTACTCAAAGAAATGCTGACAAAAAATGATAGAAAGATCTATCATTTGTTGGCGCATGTAGTCATGAAATCCACCTAATTCAAAGCCACAATTATTTGTCCCAAGGCAAGACATATCTCTTTGGTTTACTTACCAGATACAAGAGTGGCTCCTTGTAATGTGCTGTAACTTCTTTTAATGCCTTACACTGCTGTGAGGACAACTCTGTAAAAATGTGTTAGCATAATTTTAATATTCATGTTAAATCCTAAATTGTGACCATTCAAATGAAAGCTACTGAGCAGTACTTTCCTGTGGTGCTGTTTATTATGCTGTACAAGGTGGCTCTAACTTTTGAGTCTGTGGATGAAGTGTGACCATCCAAACAAAAGCTGCTCTTCTGTGCAGTGCGTTGCTATTTCATACACTGTACAAGGTGTTTCTTCCATTATGGTAAGGTTTAATCTCAGAATATATCCATCTGAATGAAAGCACCTATAAACTAAAGGCAGGGCTTATTTTGGGACAACCTGGATTATGACCATTTAATGAAATCTGCTTTAACTTCAGTCTCAGCGTCTCTCTGTCAGAAATCAACAGTTAAAATCAACACAAAACTCACCAACAAGAGCTTCTGTAAGAGCAGTGCAACAATGCAACATTCCAGCAGTGGCATCCTCAGGGAAAATAATCTTGCCCTCTCCATCTTCCTCTACTTTGAATCCCAGGAGGTGTAAAAGCTCCATACAGCTTTCATATCCTGCACCAACGCCAGTTTTGAACCCAGCAAGAGCAAATGGCTTTCGACTTTTGTCATCACTAGATGACAGCACTTCCTCTAGCTGTTCAACAAAATTAAATCCCTGAACTTAATAGAATACCTCAGCAGCGAGGAAACATGTACAAATAAACTACCATAAACTAACCTCCACTTAAAATTCTCTCTCACTGAGAGATTTCCAATAAGAATACACCCTAGATGTAGAAATTACTGGTGCTGTGTAGCACTTAGCCATGTATAACCCCTATCTGGCCAGACACTTTTCTGCATATATTTGTAGTGAAACTGTTGGCAAAAATTCATAGGAACATTTTAGGACATGTTTGGTTATCATGTCCTCTATTTCTATGATCACACATTTGATCTTGCCTAGTAGTGTTATGGCAAGGAGACACAATTGCCCATTGTATATATTTGATTTTCTTTTTTTGTTTTTTTTTTCTTATCCCTGCCCCCACGTGTGTGGGAGGAGGACACTATAAAGTGGGAGCCCCACAGAATAGTGGGCAGGAAGGGTACAGGGGATGGAAGAGGGGAGGACGGAAAGTGGGAGATCTAACAGCTGAGTAGGCAGGAGAGTTTTTAAGGCACCTTGTAATTATTTATTGGGGGGTGGGAGTTGGGGAAAAAGGTACAATAGGCTGGGGAACAGGATATGGGAGGTGGGAGCTTTTGATCCCCCTGTCACCTCTACCCCCAAATAAAGCTTCTTTGATAATGCAGATTGCCTCACTGTGATTTCATCACTGTTAATAATAATACTGTTATTAAGCTTGTCATCATTGTCACCATGCAACGTGAATGCAGCCCAACAAAAATTAAAACTGACCAGGTCTCTGAGAGGTGCAACAGCTTCTGGATGAGAAAGGATCTTCCTGTAAATTTCAATAATCTTGGAACAGAGCGGAGAGTTTAGAAGGACATCAAACACTTCTGCCAAAGCTTTATCTGCAAACAAGAAAACAAAATCAAGAATTCTAAAAACAAAGATGCCATTTGGTGCAAACCTGGTTCGACTTCACTTCCTGAACAGTGGCATTTTATCATCTCTATGGCTTTACAAAAGCTATGTGTTGGTGATCACAACCCTAGTGTTTTGCACTGGAAGGTTTCTTAACCAAGATGTAAATTGTTAGGAACATACAGGGATTTATAATTTAGCTATTAGCTGGTCCACCTATTTTAAAAGTTGTCATGAATAAGCTTATAATTCTGAAAGTTGAGTCTTCAGGATAGCATCAATGCAGAAAGACTTTTTATTGATTTTATAATGATACAAATGCAGTTGGTTAACAACTACAATTTTTAGACTCAAAATTCACCGAAATAGCTATATTCACAGAATAGGGCCTTCATATTTACTTTCAGAGTTTCGGCATGTGCCCCTTTTCCATGCCTATAACACCAGAAGCTGTGACTAGCTGTGCCCTTCTTCTTTTGCAAGAACTACTAAGTACCAAGGGAGCTTCACAATAAATGGTGCTTGGACCTACCACACCCTTCCGAGAAACATTAGACAAGTAGAGACACTCAGCAAATTTAAAATCAAACTAAAGCACCATCTTAAAGGAGCACTGTCACCGGTATTTTTGCTGTTTTTGGTTCAATTCTACCAAAATTACTGCCTTTTTCCTGTTATCGTGCAAAAAATTCTCCTACAGAATCAGCAATATGAATTCCAATGTAATTTTAGCAGGGAGAGCTAACCACAATAATGTTTTTGGTGATTTTTCAATGCATCGCTTGAAATTTTGAAAAAACTGGCAATTTTTTTCAAATTTCAATCCATTTCCATCCTCGTCATCTTAGATGGAATACAGGCGTTTATAGTGTCAATGCAGTACTAATGTCGTTGGCAACAAAACTAGACAATTATTTTAAGGTTTCCACTGATGCATTGGCAGTTTTAAGCCTTTTGAAGTGATGGTACAATAGCGTGACACTGCCCCTTTAAACAGTAACACCTGTGCTACATGTTGCTCTTAACTTAATTGATAGTCTAGTTTTTGATGTCTTAATGTCTTTGTTTTGTAATTTGTCAGGCTCCACTTAAACTAGCCCTGCTAAATTGGATGCCCCTGGATAAATAAATAAAATAATTTATTAATACATCCTTAAAAACATTTCTGGATTGAATCTTACCATACAGCACCCAAATAGGTTAACATATATGAGGAATTTTTTATCACTCAAAGAACTATCAAATGGTAAATCCTCTAGCAAGCCTTGATCCCTTGATATTTCAAGTATGTTTGGGGGCAGTTAGTGGAGGGGAAAGGCTTATTTAATTTAGCAAAGTACAGTATTGACAGCAGTAAAGGAAGAAGAAACAGCTTTATAGAGTTACGGCACTCTTGCTGTTTTGGATGAGGGCAAAGGGTCGTTCTGAACTTCCAACACAAGGATAAACCCTACTCATGATCATTGCACACATTACATTCATGACCAATT
Source organism: Pachyseris speciosa (assembly GCA_016490735.1). NCBI lineage: Eukaryota > Metazoa > Cnidaria > Anthozoa > Scleractinia > Pachyseridae > Pachyseris > Pachyseris speciosa. The sequence goes on along the minus strand of JAEMWC010000089.1, from coordinate 378,475 downwards.
AATTCTGTCAATTATTGTTATTTGTTGGTAAAGGAAAGGTGGGAGAGGAGGGGGTCCTACTGGAGAAGGGAGGCTTATTCAAAGGGGGGGGGGGGGCTATTAAATAGAGTATTTATGGTACACTGTCACTGTTCAAAAAAATTTGGACTGCTATGCATTCACATGAAAGCAAACCTCAAATGATTGGATTTATGATCTGGTTTAATTTGTTTCAGATCATACAGAAAAATACCATCCACAGTTTGCCTCACTGGTGTACTTTTTAGAGGGGATAGTACTTTGTTTATAACCATGGGAATTCCAAGCACAACGAATGAGCAACAAAGTGTGCTCAACACAAACACCCTTCTAATCCACAACTCTGTCTTACAGAGTGTGCAAGCGCATGACACAACTTATTCCATAACCAAACCAAATGATATAACACATGTCACTGGTAATCCTTCATATTTAATTCTCAAGCTAAGACAGTGCCATTAAGCATAGCTTATTTGTTCAGCAACTGATGGCTTTGGATAAAATTCAGTGACTGCCACTAATTTTTTAAGTACAGTCAAACCTCCGCTTACAGGCACCTCCCACAAGCAGACACCAACAAACCACAATCCTGGCAACTCCACTGAGACTATACATTAATTTTATTCCCTCCTGTAAGCAGACACCTGATTGATCCTAGGGGTGTCCTCTTACCAGAGGTTTGACTGTACAGTCAAAACTCTATTATCTGGACTCGACAGGACTGGTCAGGAGTGAATATTCCAGATAATCAAGAGTCCATACAATTATTGAAAATCTGAATATTAATCAGATAATAATAAATTGAGTAGGAAACAAAAATTTCACTTAGCAACAAAACAAGTCTCAACTAATCAGAACTCAATACCACTGCATTATGGTTAAAACAAATACGAGCACTTAGAAATTCCATGTTTGTAAGGAAAATGAGGCCGTTTCAGACGCATTCTTCAATACCTAATTAAAAAGAATTCAAAAGAATAGCGTTTTAGGAATCTTAATCATACTAAATATTAATATTCGTGAAAACAATGAGATTAGAAGAAATGGTCCGGGATAATCAAGGTTTGACTGTACATGTATGCAGGGATATCCAAAAGTAGTCCGAGGGACTCCTGATTGCTGTGGTATAAAAAGTTATAATATACAGTATAAACTCTGTTATCCTATCACAGTATAAGCAAGTGCTCCAACTCAAATACACAGCCCCCACCCTTCATGACAATCCTGATAGAAAATCAAATTTCTGCCTATAAATATGTACATTTGTTATCAATCATTCTATTCATCTTACCATTCTGCCCATCAGGCTCATCAAACATGTGGTATTTACTGCCTCCTGCATCTGTCATGTCAGGCAACACAAGCTCAAAAGTTCCCAAGGCTGAGTCGAATATCAGCTCGTAGCAAGCATAGCCCAGAATCGTCTGATTGGGGAGTTCATAGGAGCGATGATGCGCCACTTGTACAGACCCAGCTAAGTTAATAGAGAACTTGGGTTTGCCAGCACTCACATCAGCATCACCTGGACATGAAAATAATAACAATACGCAACTCGTTTTGTATGTTTAACCCTTTACAATAATATTGTATGATGTATGATATTGGTCAGGGGAATTAGCTTTCAGATCTCGGGATTAAAGGGTTAAAGGTACGGTGGCCCATAGGGGCAATACAAAAATATTTATCCCAGTACAAAAATATTTATCCCAATGCAGAAATATTTATCCCAATACAGAAATATTTATCCCTATACAAAAATATTTATCCTAATACAAAAATATTTATCCCAGTACAAAAATATTTTTCCAGTACAAAAATATTTATCCCAGTACAAAAATATTTTTCCAGTACAAAAATATTTATCCATGTACAAAAAAAATTTCCAGTACAAATGGGGAATGGGTTCTAGTTTCCCAGAGGTCATTGCGAGCTTCCTTGTAGCACATGTGAATATGGCAGCTCCTTTCGTGGCTTGTTTTTGCTATTGCTGTAGCTTCAAAATCGTGGATCCAGCTTACAGGTATTGCCTGAAATGTGGACAGCGGTTTTCCGTGCAGCATCACCCGCGGAGTCTACTAGCAACACCACTGAACCGCGGGATTCGCTAAAGACGAGGAAATTTTCTTTGCCAAGATGGAGCTTGTTGGAGACTCTGTCAGTATGTCATTCAGTTCTTCAAAAATATCTCTGGTTGGAAGCAAATAGAAAATGATCCTTGCATACCCAAACCCAGATTCCTCTTTATATCGATTCAGGGTAAATGGCTCTGGGGGTGAAGTCCCTGGAACTGACTTGACTTCACTTCCATCCTTGTAAACTAGACGGTATTCTGCCTTGCCATCAAACCGCTTGTTAAATGCACTGTGTTTCGCAATACTAGCAACCAGTATGTCTTTATCTGTGGCAGATGGTAGAATCTTCAAACGAAGATTTTCCCCTCACCTGATAGTCTCTTTACTTGTCATTATCCCGACAGAAATTGTGACTTCTTTTTCTGGCTCTAGTATGCTTTTCTTTGTCTTGCTTGTTGATTTTGCTCAAAAAAACGAGCTTCTCTCGGACCCCTTTTTAGCTTTGTATGATTGAAGCTTGGCAAAGAAACTTCCTCATCTTTAACGAATCCGGCAGTTCAGTGGTGTTGCTAGTAGACTCTGCGGGTGATGCTGCACGGAAAACCTCTGTGTCACATTTCAGGCAATACCTGTAAGCTGGATCCATGATTTTGAAGCAAAACAAGCCGCGAAAGTAGCTGCCAAGGAAGCTTGCAATGACCTCTGGGAAACTAGAACCCATTCCCCATTTGTACTAGAAATTTTTTTTGTACGTGGATAAATATTTTTGTACTGGAAAAATATTTTTGTACTGGGATAAATATTTTTGTACTGGAAAAATATTTTTATACTGGGATAAATATTTTTGTACTGGGATAAATATTTTTGTACTGAAAAAATATTTTTGTACTGGAAAAATATTTTTGTACTGGAAAAATATTTTTGTATTAGGATAAATATTTTTGTACTGGGATAAATATTTCTGTATTGGGATAAATATTTTTCTACTGGGATAAATATTTTTGTACTGGGATAAATATTTTTGTATTGCCCTTATGGGCCACCGTATTACGGGGCTATGTCATGTGTATTTTTCTGTCTTTGGGTGAAAATTTCAGGTTAGATCAAGGCTAAGAACATTTCTAGATTCAAGACGGTCTTAGAACCATAATAACAAGACAAATTATTAAGTTAAGTTAATTTTTGATGGGAGAGCAAAGCATAATCGGTTAATAACGGTTCTTACCAAACACGAGATGAAAATTGAAAAACAGTCACCTGTTTTTGTTTTCCAAGTTGCAATCTGTTTCATTCTATCCTGACCATATGTAGACAAGGGCATTTACTTACAATTTCATTGCATTAGTGGAGTTAGTTTAACTGGGTCCTTGGGGGGATTTGAAACCATGCCCTTCCTGATTCTGCTCTGATGAGTTTGCGTCAAGCTATGGTCTGCCAATATCTATTTAGCATCATCACTAATTCAGGTCTCCACATAAAGTCAAATTATGAGTCCCACACCTTAACAATCATACAAAGTTGGGATTCTCAAAGCACTTGTTTCAAACAAGCCGAAATTAATTTAATGTCACTTCTGATTCCTGCTGGGGATAAGATGGTAACATTTTAATCTCAATGTTTTCAGTGCAATGCTACTTTAATTAGCTTTCATGTTTTTCTGTAAAAAATGCACTTTGCAATATTTATTATTTTTGCCTCCTCACCACGGAATTAAAGCTGCTTCAATAGGTAACACTGCCTTTAACAAATAAGGCATTTGTTTTCTGTTCTACCCTACATGTTATGCACATGCACTAGCTAGCATGTAACAACCAACACATGATAATCCTAGCCAGGGCTCATCTTGAATCAATTAGTTTGAAATTATTATTATTAATTAAGCAACATACGTAAGCAACAAATACCTTCTTTAACAGAACTTGAATCAACATCTGCTTGACTGCCTGTTAAAACAGTTTCATAAACAACACAAAGACTTCGCCTTGGCTTGTGTAGTATCCTCTGCACAAACTCGTGATCCACATTCAACGTTATTTTCCCAAGTGCTTCATTCAACTCCTCCCATCTTACTTCCTGTTTTAGAACTGTTCCAACATCCATGCTGACTGTAAATGAATCAATTGCCGATACATCAATTCCAAATTCCTCCGCAATTTTTGCTCCTAGTTTGCCATGTACATGGAACTGTGGTTCATTCTTGTAGTCATGGATGAAAATAGATTTCTTAATTTGGCTGGCAACGTCAACTGGCTGGCAGAAGAAACAGAAGAAATTAACAAACTTTCACTTTCACTTTTTTATGAACCCATAATGGGTGGTTAAAGAATACTTAAATAGTTGAGTACAAATGAGCGTAAATATGGCTATTAATGATGGGATACTACTATTTTCATTATTTCTTTGCTCAGTACCAAATGGACATCTCAATAATGTCAGACCATCCCAGACCAAGGAACTTTTCTGGTTTTCACAAACACTAAGTGGTTTAATCTACTTGCAGAATATATATATCTTTACCGTTGTCATTCCAATGCAAGCTGATCACTAAACTTCAACCCTTTTATTATCATTATTATTATTAAATTTTTAGTTTTTGCATTTTTTTTACCAGTATTTATCCTTGTAAATGGTGTTGTTATTGATTTTCTTAAATAAAGTTTTCTCATTATTATTATTATTATTATTATGGCAGTTGACATTAACGTATGGATGCTAAAATGGTAAAACATAGGGCGCACAGCGTGACCTATGCAGTCTGAAGGAACTATTAAAAGAAAACTACTGATTTACAAAAATATATATATACAATAATTATAATAAAAGATAAAAATCTAATAAAATAAACAATCTAAAGTTATCCGATACTATAAAAGATAAAAATCTAATAAACAATCTAAAGTTATCTGATGAGCTATATTGAGCACGTATGCCATTCCCTTATGGAAAGTCAAGAGGAAATGGCTTTGAAAGTTCTCACTACGTTGAGAGAAGTCGAGATGGTAGCCTTCTGCATCCTTCTCAATACGTCATAGCCCCTGCTGCCAAAGAGCTTCCTCATTGTCAGGTCTAGATCCCTTGACCATCCCCCTAGCACATCAATGATGATGTTGCATTGTTCAACGTCATAGCCTGGGTACTGCTTCCTCAGCTCGAATCGCAAAGGCCCGTACTTGACCGTCTTCTCCTCAGACTTCTTTTCCCGATGCTCCATCCACAGACAGGACATCTTTACAGCCCACACCTTCTTATTCTTGTGGTCCACAAATCGAGCGTCCACTCTGTTAGCCTTGATGATGGTGTGTTCCGCATAAACTGGGACATCCCAAAACACTAGTGCCTCAGGTGACTCGTAGACTGGTTTGGGCACTGCACACGAGTACCAGGGAGGAACTGAATCAATTAGCCTCAGTTCCCTCGCCATCTCGAAGAAGAGAACTTTCAGTGCTGCGTTGTGTCTCTCTAGGTATTTAGACTGGGCCAAAGCAGCGCACCCCGCTAGCACATGCGCAAGAGTCTCAGGAGATTTCCCACACAGTCTACACATGATGTCACCCTGTGTTGTACCTGTTTTGTGGACTGTGTACACCTTAGTGGGAGTGAGCTGCTTGTAAAGCTCCATTACGCCAGCGATGGTATGGGTAGGAGCGCATGTCCAATCGCGCAGCCAGGCAAAGCATCCGCTCTGACTTAGCTCACAGTCCTGCCATCTAGCCTGCCGGAACTGTCTGTGCCACTTCTCCTCATTGATCTTCTCTTTAAGCTTCTCCATATCTGCCTTTTTAAGGTGTTCTTTCACTTTTGGCCCTTTGATCTCCGTCTCAGGATCGCTCACAGACCGGCACAATGGTTGAGGGTACTCAGAGACAAGCTCATGCCCAGTTCCTCGGGAAACTTGTGCGCTTCCTTCATCAGTGACGTGTGTCCTTTCTCCACCACCCTCTCTTCAAACTGTTGCACTGCCCTCATAGAGGGATCCACGTTCTGACAAAGCTTCATTGCCATCTTGATCTTGGTCAACTTGTATTCATGCTCAACTGAGCACAAACCACGCCTGCCTTTCTCTCTTGCCAAATACATCACCGCCGTCGAGCTGAGAGGATGCTTCCCACCGTTTTCACAGATGATCTTTCTAGCTTCTCTGTTGATAACCCGCAGTTCTGTGATTGGCCAGTGTTGAGTCCACATTAGATAGCTTAGCACTGGCATTGCGAACTGGTTCCTGGCTCTCACACGGTTAATGTCTGACAGAGGACTTAAGACCATATCACCAATAACCTTCACAGATACATCTTGGCTGCACATTCAAGGGCCAGCTTTTCACCTTGTGTCACTGTTTCTTGAACTCCTAAGAACTTATAACTGGTCCCTGGCTTGAGACTCTCAACCACTGATGACTGGTCCAGCTTCGTCCCCACCGCATCTTGCACTTGGGTGCCCCTCTTGACATGCAGGACATTGCATTTCTTGGGGTTCCAATGTAAGCCCATATCCTGCATGGTGGTGCTAGCAGACCTCAAAACTCTGTTCAGCTTGGCCTCAGTTGACGCGAAAACCTTAAGATCATCTATATATAACAGGTGGGTTACCTTTGTGTCTACAGGCTTTGAAAGTCTATATCCCTCGGTAGCACCTAGTAGCCAGGCTACTGGGTTTATTGTTATTATTGTTATTATCATCATCATCATCATCATCATCATCATCATTATTATTATTATTATTATTATTATTATTATTATATCATTGTCATTCACAGCATCTACAGTCAAGTCAGGTCAAGCGTACTCCCCTAGAGTACATTAATGAGTTGATTATTTGAACATTGAACCCATTAGTCATTTCAAATAATGCAATCATTTTTTAAATATTTGAATCAAACTTCGATTGCTGATTGAACTATGTGAACAAGAGATGCTCCTTATATGGGAAATCCAAGCATGAGGGCTATCTCAACATGGCATCCAACAGTGAGTGCAAGTGATAGGTGAAAACTGTCATTGATAACTTTTTTTGCTTTCTACATCCCATAGAACTTGTACAAGACATATTCATGATAAAAGGATTTCAGGCAAAGTTTCAGCAAGTATTCTCGTCAATATTTTTGGTTGTTTACAATGCTGTACACTATCAGCTGTGTTTATTAAATATAGCTTCACCTGATACAATTTTACTATTTTAGGATTCCTCGGAAATAACTGAATGTTGTTGGATTTTAAAGGTCTCATTGGTCGAACGCGTTTTTCAAACAAATCTACAGACATAGCCCAATCAGCAACTGAACTTGATTGCATTATTTGAAACGACTAATGGGTTCAATGTTCAAATAATCAACTCATTAAATAAATGCAATCTAGGGGGTACGCTTGACCTGACTCGACTGTAACACTGGACAAATAATACAACTCTCCATCAAGTCTAGCAACTTTAAACGGAGAGCTCCTAATCCTCAGGATACATGTTTGAGCCATCTCAGCAAAGTTAACTTCTGACTTCTATTATTGTTATTTTTATTATTATTTGCAGTACAACAAGTAAATTGGAGCAGTATAACATGTATGGATGCTAATAATCGAGACCCACATAATGCACAAAACAGCGTCACCTATGTTGCTATTATCATGATCATTAACATTACCATTATCTTGAAATATACTTAAGCTTCCTTCACAGCCGTTGTTTGTGTCGGTCCTATTCTCCCTCTCCACCAACGTCTGCTGAACCGAGCCGGACATTCCATTCCAGGAACTGACCAATCACATCATGGCTTTTAAATTTCAGTGGCTAAGTTCCTGTAGCCTCCTTCGCAGCCGTTGTTTGTTTCGGTTCTATTCTCCCTCCTGATTGGATACTCAAACACAATGGGAATGGAATGTCCAGCTCAGTTCAGCAGAATATTGTGGGGAGGGAGAATAGGACACAAACAACGGCTGGAGGAGGCTAGAAATATACCAATCAAATAATCAATGTTTTATTGCTAGTATAGTATAGAAATCTTGGACTCAGAAACATTTGGCAACAAATAAACTTTTCACACCCCCATCGTCTCTTCCCCCCTCCAAAACAAAACAAAAAACTAAAATAAATATCTTGAAATTAAGTTATCCTGCAAAAAACGAAACAAAAGGAAAGGGAGAGGATCGCATTAAAAAATGTGCAGAATCCTCAGGACAGAAAACAAAATCATGCGCTGAAAATCCTTCACTTCTCAAAGACTTCAAAGTCCATCTACCTTCACTGTCACTAGTCTCTGACCAAAAGCCATTTAAGCCTCTGGCTTTGGCCCAACTTATGTTTCACTTTGTATGGTATGAAATTTGCATCAGAAATCGTTTGCTCAACTCTACAGAAAAGATCCTAGAGTCTGACAGTTTATACGGTAGCCTCTGAGAAGTTCTTTTACGCAATAGTGTTAGTTTTGCAAGCGAACTTTTCAGAAAACTTAAAAGGATAAAATTGACAGCTTACCTTCGTTAAAATCTCGTTCAAAGTAAACGGAGTCGGTAGATATTTGATGGGTTTCCAACACCAACGACTCCTCTTTTTCACCACAACACTAAGAATGTTGCAATGTGAAGAAGAGTTTAAATCTACCACGGGATGAAGGGTTGATCGCCCAGTATCTTTCACAAACTGCTTCGAACAACACTCAAACAAAGCCATTGTGGATCAAAAAACACAACACAAGTCAGGGCAGAGAGATGTCTGGGAAAGGTTGGGATCCAATGAGAAACAAGAGGCTACAATTAGCCTAAACCCGGGCTTGCAAAAAACAGTATTGTATCCCTAACTTAGTGCTAAACAAAAGAATAGAGGGAAGTCTGTCTTTCTTACATCGGACGCATTGTGTTTAGCTTGTGTTGGAGTCTATTCCTTTAGACCCCTATCAACATATGTTCCTCTAAAATACAGCTCAACCATTGAGCACAATAATTATAACACTTGTAAAAAATATTTCTAAAAGAACAAGAAAAAGAGAAACAGAAAAAATAAAGCCCGTGATATATACCACTAAAAGACATCGAACCCGGGTTAGCTGCGTCACAGGCAGGAACAATGACCTTTAGGCCACAGAGGTTTATCGTTATGCAAGATGATAAAAATAGTGTATTGATTCCAAAAAAAAAAAAAAAAAACTAAGCACACTTGTTTTCGCTTCGATGGATAATTGTTTGAGAAAGGAAACGCTTATCGAACGATGTTGGATTTTTTCGCATAAATGTGAATGGAGTCTCGGTGAAATGTGAGTAGAAAATTAATTAGCAGAGTGAACCATGACTGTTTACAAATACGTCAATCCAGGGTCATTTGAAACACAAGAAAGGAACGTTTCTGGACAGTTTCAAGGGACGCTAGTACATTTGTAAAATATAATCGCTTATCATTCAAAAATTAAAGTCCAGAAATTGAGATATTGTGGCAAAATAGTAAATAAACTACCTGTCAAAGTCTCAGGGGTGTCTGATATCCCGTACTTGAGTTATTCAACAAAATGTACATCTCAATGGAGCGGTACGGGAACACGGCAGTCCATCTGGAGTTAAATTTTGGTCATGTTAAAAGCTTTCTTCTCGCTGTTGAACTTGCAAACATTCGTATAGACACTTGTCTTAACATATTAGTTGTTCAGACTTCAAAGACACAAGGTGAATCGACGTTTTCCGATACGTGACAACAGGCATCATTCTTGCTGTTGATATGAGATTTACACTCGAATCACTCGGCCGTGAAAGGTCAAACTCCCTTTGTCTGTAGTCTCTAATTTTTGGCGCTCCCCTCGCGTCGCGTCTCCTCGCAACTTCGCGCGCGCACGTGCCCCCACAATCCGTCGCCAAAATTAGAGACTACTCGATGTCTACTGAAGCAGACACGGGGAAACACAGCAGTCCATCTGCCGTTAAGTTTACTCATGTTAGAAACTTTCTTCTCGCCGTTGAACTTCCAAACATTCGCATAGACACTTCTCTTAACGTATTGTGTGTTCAGACTTCAAAAGCCACAAGATGAATCGACATTTTCCCATACGTGACAACACGCATCACTGTTGTTAAAAATAGTTAGCGCTTGCGCAGAAACGCCGGAAGTGCCATTTGCGGATGATACTGGACGACGAAAAAGAATTCGAGGACCGTCGGTAGTTCTAGACCCGGGCGCCGCGCGAGACGCGCGAAGCCCGGGTAATAATTTGTATTTTTTGAAAGTTGATAACCCGGAGATGGTGAATGGGGGATGTGGGTTGCGGAGAATCAAGGGGAGCTTGCATGACAGGGGCGCACAAGAAAAGAAGGATAAGGAGCAAAGGGAAATAGCAACTGGGAGGCCTCACTTCGAACGCGTAATGCACATGTCATCGCCTTCCCCGTGGGGTCGACCCCTGGGCTAACCAGGGGGATTGTAAAATCAGTCAAACAAACTTGAGGAATTTCTCCGGGGGCTTGGGGAATCTCTCAAGACAAAGTCCCCTGGGTTAGGTGTCTCTCAGCTGAAAATTCCCGTGACATCCTTTTCAAACTTGTGCATTCCCCCACCCCCAAATCTTTCATCGTAGAACAATGTCAAGATTCCCCCTACCCTCCGTCCATGGCTGCTAATGCTTGGGCTCAATCTGTGCTTTGGTAGATTTAAGGGGTAGTGCCCACTACCTTGTGGCCTTAGTGCCTTTAGAGTGGCTTCAGCTTACTTAATCACATTAATTTGTGAAGTATCCATAAGCGTATAAAGTCAGCTAAGGGGGTCCGGGGGCATGCTACCCCGGAAATTTTTTAAATTAAAATCCTCTGAAATGGCTGGAAATTCATTTAAAACTAACAAGGTGTGGTAAAACTTTTATACTTTCAGCAACAAAACAGCGATGTTTTAAAACAAGAATAACCAGGTCAGGAAAACGTTAAATAGAAGAAGTGACTTCGATCTTTTTAGTATTACTTGCTTTTTACTGTTGAAAAGTGGAATCAAGCTCTGGAATAATCCATTTTTTTGAATTTTTTCATTGGCTAGAAGTTCGAGCAGGGGCAGTTGAGCCGGAAGTTGCTTCGTAAACAAATATGGCGGAGCAATTGGCGGGGAATACTCCTGTTAAGGTTTTATCGAAAGCTTCAGATCGCCGGTACGTTTGCAAATACTGCAATGCAACCTTTTCGAGTCGTCCGATTGATTTGTTTGGAGAAAATTCAAAGAAAGAAAACTTTTCAATAATTTTTGAGAATGTAACAGGTCTAGCTTTCACGGAGGACGATGGGTTTCCAAAACAAATTTGCGCAGCTTGTCACAATAGCGTTAAACATTTCAAACGTCATTAAGGATAACAAGGGGAAAGAAGGCGACAGAAAGTGCATCCATCCAGAATCAGCGAGAAGCCAAACAAGGAAAAAGCGACGGAACAGAACGCGCGTCATCCTCGGAGACCCAGGGGCAGACAGTCGGGTTGGGACGAAAATTCAGGAGGAGCGAAAGTTACAAGACGGACAGGAGAGCCCCTGGGAACATTTCTTTATCGGACTAGTTCCAGAAGCCATTGAAATACAGTTTCCTGATTGGGCAGAAAATTTCTGGCAAGGAATTTTTTTCTGCCCAATCGGCGATCAGCTTATATATCGCACTCCTTTCGTGACTTCTTATACCGAGGGTCAAACGTCCAATTTGCTGTCAGCCATATTTCGATCGCTGTATCGACACTTCGAGGAAAGTTATGGTGGAAAGGGGCCCACAAAACACAGATATCGACAAATTCAACTTCTACTCAAGCAAAAATCACTTGTAAGGAACTAGAAAAATCAAGATGAAGACCGATCGCAGGTATCGTAAACTTCACGCGAAGAATTGTTGACAACTCGTCCACAATTGAAGGGCTGAGAGCATAAACTGCCTATATGTGTAATTTTAGGTCATTTTTCAATTTTCCTCAGAAATGATACAAATTTTTGCATGTGACTTGCAAGCAATTCTATTGAAAAACATTGTCCGGTATTTTTATTCACTGATTTTTGTTTCACTTCCAAGCGAAATCGAAAAACGACCTAAAATTACACATAGGCAGTTTATGCTCTCAGCCCTTCAATTGTTGTTGTTTGGTATGAGCTTTTGTTTTTCTCTGGTGTACTCACAGGCAGTAGCCCGGCCCCTGAAACTTTTCGGGGGGATGGAATTTATGTTGCACAGGCCAGGCAAGTTTACCGATCGGGCGAGTGAAAAGCAGCCGTTGAATTTTGTTTTGCTCACGAAATCGAACCATCCACTGCTTACAATCGACTCGAAGTCGCGTCTCAGCTCAGTCCAGCTCAATTTCGAGAGAGACCTTGAAATGGCCTGAGAAAATCCAGTTTAAAATAATTTACGCGTAGTCGTGGTTGTCTCTCCATCCACTTATATTATGACAATCATGAAAGACCAGGTTAAGTGGAAAAGAGTAGGGGACGTAGTTCCCGGTGTGGTGGTCTATTTCTCATCTGATGTTTAAATGCTCGGAGATATTAGCTGCCCAAGCTACTCAAAAATCCGAGGGTAAATAAAGTAATGTATGTATGTAACGTCATTGGGCTTTAAGGCTGCTTTTGTGTGGAAAAGTATGGAGGCCGAAATCACAAACCAATTTATCAAATTAAAATCAGTTTCCCAATACTCTGACATTCTCTTGCATACAGATGCCATTTTGACGTTGATGTGAGTTCAGATTATACTTTTGAAACAGGTGATTACCTTGGCTATAGAGTAAGACTTGAATAGGAACTACTCCAGTGTTTTGGGGGGAAAGGAATGGAAAATGGCATGCATTATGTTAAGATGAAAACAGATTTTTACAAAAATCATCACTCTTATGAGCATATAGACACTTAATGTTTTCCTTACTATTGGTAGAGTTAGCATAATTTTTGAGACCTTAGCAGATTTGTGGCAGATGTTTTGCATGGTAATTGGGGTACAGTATTGACCTGATACCTTTTGTAGCATTACAGGGCTTTCATAGCTCCTAAGAATTAGGCAGTGTGATATGGTATTTCTGAACATCTTGTACAGTGCACTTACTATGATTAGCCTATTACGAGTGTTTCAGTGAATGATGATGGTAAATTGACTTATGTTTTGGGAAATTGTTTGTGTTTTTAGAAACTGTTTCATGTTTTGGGAAACTGATTTTTGTTTTGGTAAATTGATTTTTGATTGACCCTTTTGGGCCGCTATAGAAAAGCAAAATGAAAGACCAACAGATAACAGATGGACAATTAAATTTTAAGAATAATTTTAACTGTTTTTGTACCCCCATCTGAAACTGAGGGTGTAATTTCATCTTGGGTATACTCATTGGAAATTTCATTAAGTACAAGGTAAGCTTCTCCTGAAGTGCTGGCAGCTGGCTAAATAGTGGCTTCTTTAAATTTGAGCCACCTGCTTTTCAATGAAAAGTTTCCAACGTTTTTTGAAGGCTGTTGAAGTTCTCATAAAAAAAGCCACCTGTTATATTCCAGTCAGCTACTCTAAAACCTTATTACAACTTGAGACCATAAGGCTTGTGACAAATAATCACTACAATATCCAAACAGATGACATTGGAAACTTGAATTTAAAGTTAGGGGTACATCTCACTATCAAGAAAACTTCTGAACAAACAAAAAATAAATGAAATAACAATCCCTTCTAGTTTATTTTATTACTTGTTTTGTTTCCACTTTATCTAAAAGGGGATATCTTACTGAGAAGCTACTAAATTTTCTTGTTTGAGTGACCATGTTAACATATTTTGTAATTGTATTCAGGTGATGGGTATGGTTTGTGTGTTGTGTTTGAAACCTACCTTAAAATAATTTCACTATACTTAGCCAATTACCATTGTATCAGCCTAACTGTCTGACTCAGTGAACTGTATAGTTGAGGATGATTTGTCAATAGGTGGTTATCGAGGGTCTTTCGGCACAAAGATATTTACATCCACTATGTGAGGAACTGAAAACATAGTTCCTTAATTAATTGAAAGCATTCTCTCATGTTTTAAAAATTGTCAAGGAAAAGGGTGGTAACAGGTAGAACCCATTCCAAAATTGGTGTGGTCTCTCTCAAGTCCTTTCCTGGTGTACCATAGGCTTAGCAGTCACAGCAACTACAACTGTATCATGCAAAAATGGAATTTAATAATTGTTATATTATGGATACACTTGAGCGTTTATAAAGACAAGAGTGCATACAAGACACTAAACATCCTCCATCAACTTGTAAACAACTTTATCTGAAACTTTGCAACCTAAAAGTTGCAGCACAGTCAGCATGATGTAGATGTTTCCAGCAAAGTTTTGCAAAAGCCCACTCTAAAATATGTTTTTACAACTTAAATTAACTTTTTAACTGAGCTCAGCACCACTGTGGTAAAAGAGTTCATGGAAAGCTTCTGCAAAATTATCATGTACAGCATCTTGCATGTACAGTACAACACAATTAGCAATTATCACAACTGCAAGGCAATCTGCATATTTTTATGCACACCTTGGGAAGAAAAGTATATTGGCCAACAGATACCAGTCAAAAATATGAAAACCAAAACATTGCAATAGATCATAGTGGAACTGTACACTTTCTCTAAGGCCTTTTCGTGGTCTCTCGAAATTGCATTGTTCAATTTCGTGAGCAAAATATTAAACCGCCGAGTTACGTGATTCTCGCGCGATCGGCAAACTTGTCTGGCCTGTGCAACAGAAATTTCATTGCCCATAAACCAGAGAAAAAAGCTCAAACCAAACAACAATGATCCTAACCAGAGAAAGAGACCGAGTTACATGCTGTTCTTCGCGTGAAGTTTACGATGCCTGCGGTCGGTCTTCATCTTGATTTTTCTAGTTCCTTACAAGTGATTGTTGTTTGAGTTCAATTTTAATTTGTGGATTTCTGGGTTTTGTGGGTCCCCTGCCACCAAAATGTTCCTCGTAGGACAAATCTGTCGAACGAACGAGACAAGTGGAACCACTAAAAATATGGTCGACAGCAGATTGACCGCTTACTTGTTGGTATAAGGAGTCACGAAAGGAGTGCGATATATAAGCTGATCGCCGATTGGGCAGAAAAAAATTCCTTGCCAGAAAATTTCCGCCCAATCACAAAGCTGGATTTCAATAGCTTCTGGAACGAGTCCGATAAAGAAATGTTCCCAGGGGCTCTCCCGACTGTCTTGTAAACTTAAGCTCGTCCCGAATCTTTGTCCCGTCCCGACTATCTGCCCCTGGGTCTCCGAGGATGAACGCGCGTCTGTAGTCCGGCAATGCCTCGCCAAAACGTGGAAGTGAGGATCTTGCCAGAGTCAATAAGAAAACCTGAACTTCCCTAGCAAAATAAAGGAATGTTGATTTTGGCAGAGACTGCATTGGCTATGCAATAGTGAGGTTTGTTCATTGTTTTGGTGTTCTTGATTGTACATGTCTCAAACTAAGGAAATGGAATAAAACGATTTACATTCATGCATTGTTCTGATGTTCTGATTTTGCTGACTGATATGTTAATGCTTAATTGACAGAATTGTTAATTATAAATTATGACACAGTTTGAGGTTATTAACTTAAAAAAACATATCTGGAGACTTGGAGGCTTGAACTCATGGTGTAAGTACAGTATCTTGACTACTTACCTAGAGGTTGAACCACTGACCACCTGGCTAGCCCATTGGGATGAGGCATCAGTCAGGTGAGTGGGAGGCCACGGGTTCAAATCCCGGTTGGACAACACTTAGGGTCTTTGTAATGATGTGCAAATGTTAGGCTTTCTGATCTAGTCTTCTTGGATAAGGATGATAATCATAGGTCCCACCCTGCAACATTTGTTCGTAAACAACTCTTGTGGGATGTTATTAGGTGAGTGGAAATGATGGGAGACATATTATCTCATGGGCTACAGCTTATGGTATACTTATGAACATCAGATGTTGTGAGCTCTCTCTTGCCCAGAAAATGAATGCTGTCTTGCTGGGAGTTGGTAGTGCTACCGCAAAAAGGGTTTGTGGATCTAGATCTGTCATCTGTGGGTTATAATTGAAGTACAAGTTCATACATTTTTTTAGTCTCAATGCAATGAGGGCATCTCACAAAATTAACTTTCCTTTTTTCATTGCCACAGTCCTGAAGTACTTTAGTATGTATACAAGCAACATAATTGGATAAAATAAAAATGCCATTATAAAGTGAACTTACGTGTGCCTTTTGCACAGACTGGTAGTTGATAAAATAATGATTGATTTTTTTGATAGCTGAAAGTGTCAAGGTATTATTAAGTTCATTGACTTACATGTAATGAGTTCATGAATGCTAGAAAATGTTGTGTTGGGTTAATTGCATAATACAGTTTATGGAGAGTGATGGATTTTGCAAAGTACAATTACATTGAAGTGTTCTGAATTCTGGTTTTCCATTTTTCTGGCTTTTTATGTTATTATATTTTGCAAACATATCTTCATTAAAAATACTAAGCCAGAAACATGAAGAAATGCACTGTCTATTTTTGAATGCAGGCTGATGAATTTTATTTGCTGGTCTGGCAATCATGTCATGTCTGATGACACTTATGTAAATGTAAATTCAACTTGTTACCAACAGAGCAAAAAATATGCTGGACAGAATGTAGCCCTTGTTGAAGAAAAGAACAAAAGCAAAAGAAAATAACTTCTTTAATTATTAACTTTATTTTTCATCCCTGATTTTTACCATTATTTTATTATGATAACTAGAATAGCTTACTGATGTCAAACATTCCACCAGAGCTGTGCCAAACTTGAACAATTTTTTTACTATAAGTTTAGGTTGACTTCAGAATAACATTTGAAGCCATGTCTTTCTACTGTTATGCAGCAGCACATCTATTGTGATACATGTGCATGACAGTTAACACAACTTGGTTAATAAACAGCATGCTGATGCTGTCATAAACTCATTACATGAATTATACATAAAGTTAAAAGGCTGCACCACTGATCAGTATTTTATTTGTGAAATGTTTCAGAATTAAATTAGACATACGAGACAAGGCTGTGTTAAAGCTGACCAAACCTGGTATGTGACCAGCAGAATATATATATAGCCCTCACACACTTCAACATCATTTTTGCCTCAAGTCTCTCTAGCAAATGGTTTAGTAAGGCACTAAAAAGACAAGGAACATTTGAATATGTTAAAAAAAATTGAAACTTGGGAAGCAGGAAGAACCCATTGTTGGATTGGCATAGCCTTGCTGAAATTAGGCAGAAAGGTTAGAGAACCTGTGTCTTGGTTGTTCACACCAAGACACAAGCCAGTAAACTCAGGTCACTGTGTTTTTTCATGTATATTCTGAAGAAACAAAACTGAACATTGTTGATTTCCCATCAGTTTAAAGTAACGTTTTAGTTCTAAAAATGATCACTTTGGAGTGCTATAGTGGAAAAAAACACACACACACAAATACAGCCTCTACGTCCTTTAATAATTATCAATTTAAGTCTCAAAGCCTTCTAGACGAGCACAGATGCTCTACTAATTGGGGATACAGTAAATCAAATGAACTCTAGCTCTACATGAACTCAAATCAAATGAGCAGAGCAGAGAACCAACACACTCAGCCCACTTATGACGCCGAGTCCAGCAATCACAATCAACTCAGCCCCAAAGGAAAGGATTAATCATAATTAATACTAAGGATCAAACGAGCCGTGTCAACAACAAGTGCTTGTACTGTACTCTTTCCTAGCCTGACATTGCTGCAACCACGAAGACTTCGGGGTGACCAAAAAGCAAGCAACATTCCCTGGCATTTTTAAGTATGGTAACCTTTTTATTACCTTCTTCAACAATGCTTTGAATAATGCACACATCTAAAAGTCCCTCTAACTTCTCCAGTTGATCTCTCATCGATGCGTTGAGAGGGAAAAAATTGACCACGGAGGTTCGCCGCCTTACCGGAGGTGATGAAACATTGCTGGCAATACTTGATAAATCAGTGATTTTCCGAATTCCGTTTGAAGTACAACCAGAACATTCCTTTTTCTACGCAAACTGCTCGTATGGCATCATGTTGCTCTCTTTTCAACTCCTTTTACCCCAGTTTTTCTAACGAAAAGTCGATCGCCTTATGAAAAAGACTCCATTTTGGTCAATACCGTGACACATGCGCCGTAAAATGGGAACTCCAAAATATTGAAATAATGGTTATTCCAGAGCTCGATTCCAGAGCTCGATTTCCAGAGCTCCGTGTCTTGGCGCTGGCCAAAAGACACGTGGGCTCTGGGAACGAGATTGTGATTAGTAAGCACATTTTTATCTAGCAGTATCGAGCAGTCTTTGGTGTCTTACAAGCCCTAAACACGACGATATCTTACGGTTCCAGCGACGCAACAAAGATGGGCGTTTGTTGAACTTTTTCTGGTGAGTACAGAAGTATTCAACGTATTAATCTGCTAGGTACAAAACGCTTCGATAGACTAGTAGTAATCGTAGCTTAGAGAGTGCGTTCGAGTAATTGGTAGGCTTGCTATTTGATACAATCAAACCTCCAAATTATTCCTTAAACACATTACAAATGAGACGAGACGTTTGGGCCAATAAGAAGTTTAATTGGAAAGTCATTAAACGGATGTCCCCAAGGGCGAGGGGGGTGGGGAATTACAGCGAGTGAAGAATCAACGCTAGTTACTCTTGCGACACAGACACGCGGATGAAAGACGACACCGTAGCGTAATGACAAGCAAATAATTAACCTATTTGATACAATCAAACCTCCAAATTATTCCTTAAAACACATTACAAATGAGACGAGACGTTTGGGCCAATAAGAAGTTTAATTGGAAAGTCATTAAACGGATGTCCCCAAAAATTGAAAGGCCCAAACGGGGAGAAAAATAGGAGGAGAAAAAGAGGAGAATAAGTATATATTATATATATATATATATATATATATATATATATATATATATATATATATATATATATATATATATATATATATATATATATATATATATATATATATATATATGATAAAAAATGTAGAAACGAAAAACCCAAACTCGAAAGGAGAAAATGTGCGACAAAACCGAGAAACTAACGAGAACTTGAGAGAACTTAAGGAAACCTAAAATTAAGATTGTTGATAAAGTCCGGCGGCCATCGTGTCCGCCACCTGTGTGCGAGTGGACAAAGGCAAGGCCAGGCACAGTTTGTAAGCGTCTGAACGCCAGTCACCATGAATTTGGATAAGGTGTTCAGGGACACCTGCCTGGAACGCGTAGGTAGCACCCCCACGACGGAAACTGTGTGGTGAAAAGTTCTTAGGGTCGAGTCCGATGACAGACACCAGCTTCTTGAAAGTGCTGGCGAAGGTATAGGAGGTTAATGGCGAAAGATGGCGGCCATTTGGGACGCAGAAAAAGGGCGAACAAGATGAGGCGGGAACCAGACTGAAGTAATGCCGAATAGCAGTGACTGGGCAGAGCTCTGAACCGGGAATGAGAGGCAAAGGTACCAGGAGAATACCCTCGCGGTGCTGTCGCGTTTTTGACCAGCGGATGCGGAGAACTGCTCCCTGAGAGGTGAATTTGATGTCTTCCCGTGTCAGGTGTTTTCCGGGGTCAAAAGCCTGGGCGGAGGGTGCGGTCAGATTGGATTTGCGAAGAAACGAGAAGAAGGCAACGAGAAACAAGCACCATACTGCGGACTGCGAAGCAATGGAGGTGTCCAGAAGGCGATAAATGCGGCGTAACATGTCCAGAGTAACAGGATGTTTTTGATTAGTGTGAGTTCCTAAAAGGCGTTTCAACCCCATAGTTGTCAAACGAACAGAAAAGCTGGATAAGGCATCGCAGGGCAAGTCGTAGTATAAATGAAGTATGCGAATAGAGTTCACATGGTTAAGGATATAACGATACGATGACGTGTGCTGCGAGAGGCAAACAAGAAAACAGGAAATGGTAGATGAAGAGGCAGGCAGAGGAACCAAGTGGAATTCGCGACAGAAGCGTAGAAAGGCTTTCCACTGCGAGCGAAGATTGCGCATGGTACCCTGGGCGTAGGCCTGAGCTTGGATGTCCCCCACTAAGGCTTGAAGTTGAAGTAAGGAATCCGCAGGACCTCTTGCGAAGATTGTACCTGAAGAAAGGCGAAGACAGAACGATTAGCTTGACTCATATTCAAAAGGACACGTCGAAATTAAACAACTCAGAAGGGCATGGGATGAAGGTAGTAGGGATGCCAGATGTCAGAGCCTCGAAATGAGCCTTGTGACTGGGAGAAAGATGCCAGCGGCTTAAGTGATCAGCGATTGCGTTGGAGACGCCTAGAACGTGATCGGCACGGATCTCGAAATCGAAGACGGCGGACAGGAATTACAGCGACATGATGGTCTTTGAACGCTAAAAGCACATTTATAACATGGTTTCTGAAAATAGTTGTAGCAGCAACGAACAAATTATTGTAGAAATCGGCAATTGTTTGAGCGTTATCCAGACAGTAATCCCCAGAAATTCCTTCAGCTCGTTAGGACTTGTTCCGACCCAACATGGTATGTTCCTTCGGATGGCATATTTGTTTGTTTCAGTGACGAAATGGCCGATCTGTGGTGTAAAAAGATGTGAAAAATATTTCTCAGACATTTGTTTATCCTGATATAACAAATTTCAGTCGAGGTCGTTTCTTGAGGGGTGGCAGATCATCCACTTCAAACGCCAATCCTCGCCACAAAGAACCCCAATTTCATCGTGTTCAACAACTCGATCAAACAGGTTTTGTTTTCGAAAGATTTCGTCGATTTAATTCCGCTTTTACTTGATGAATTGTCCACTTATTTTGTAGTTGTATTCCGCCGCCACTTGCGCCATTTGGCAATGCATAGCAGCTCAAATTTCAAAAGTCATCACATGGAATACTTACAATGCAGATAGCGTTTCCACTGATGCATTGGCAGTTTAAAGCTTTTCAGTGATGGTACAATAGCGTGACATTTAAGACACATCACTTTCGTCTTCGTCGCTGACGGCCGCCATTTTGAAAGCTATTGAGTTGGCTTGGCGATGATGTCATTCGTGTTCGCGCCCGCAGATTGCTCGCAGATTGCAGGGGCAGCTCTTTTCAAGATCCACCGGTTCTCCCAAAAATCTCAATTCAGTCTGGATTAGAACTGCATTCTGCGAACGCAATAAGCGTGTAAGTGGTAAAATTTGTGTTCTCCTATAGTGAGCCTTTGCGAGAATTTTTACTTTTCAGTGAAGTATGCCTTTGCAGTATATTTCCTCTTTCCCGTAGAAATGTCCCAATTTAACATGTGCATTTAAAGTGCTCAGCTATATGCTTGGGCTATATGTTGAATATGTTGATGGCGTCCCTAAGCCTGCGTGGCAGGCGTAGAATGGGAAGGTGGTGAGGTAGGGGAAGGAGGCCTTTGTTGCTCATTTACGACTCTTCTCTTTCGCTTGTTTCGTTGGGACAAATGCCACTGTATATGTTGCAAAGAAAACAAAGAGGAATGGAAAATGAATTGTCCCTGTCGCATTTGGGAAGAGATTACTGCCTGTTTTCGTCCTAATGTCACTTATCGCTTGGACCCCTTGGAAGGTCTCTGTAATTTGTGCTATTTTTGTAAACTTGTCCCCGTTTACTAGGGATCTGCAGTAGCCTAACTCAGATCAATCAGAAGAGTCAATTGATTTTTACAATCCTTCAATGTCCTCTCACAGTATTCGCTTTTACCACAGGCGTATGAGAGCTACTCTGTCTTACTGAACCAAAACGTAATCTTTTAACTAGCTGAACATGTAATGTGATTGGTCGTAGTTCTTAAATCATTAATAGACAAAGTTCATTCAATGTCACAGTGATCAAAGTCTCACGATAATCTGATAAAGTGACAATAAATCATGTCAAGCAAGAATTCGCTAAGTCTCCGACACACTCCCCCATGTAACTTTGTGTACAAAGGTACATGAAGCTAAGGCGACGGAAATTTATGTATCGACTATACAAAATTATCAGAAAGGCCTGTCAAATCAGTCACTTAAAAGAAAGTCATAATTGCTCAATTTCTTCTTCCTTGGCAATGCTCCTTATTTTTGCCGCTGCTACTGCTGCTGCTGCTCTTCTGGGGCTGAATGTTGGGGCATCTGGGTTCAATCGCTGGTGCGTTTCTTCTAGTACATGAACTGGTGTCTCACTCTGTAATTCTAAGGGAAATAGGTGTTGGACTGGGTGCTCTAGGACTCCTTTACTGGTTCTTGATTTAAAAGCATGGATGTGACTGTCGCGTCCTGGATAGGTCTGCTCAACAATTGCTAATGGCCACTTTCCCCAGTTTTTGGTGTCTGACCGTACGATTACTGCATCTCCAACTCTGACCTGTTACTTGGCTGTTTTGTGAGTGAGGGTGTGGCGCTCCCTTAAACGCGGAGGGTGCCTATAAAAGGAAATCTTCCTTAGGAAGATTTTGATTAGTGATCGAGTAACCAGCAAACATGGCGGTCGCCATTTTGAATTCTCCCGCGTGTCGTGAGAGCAAATGGTGATAGCACGATATATTGTGCCTTACCATTGGTGAAAATAAAGAATATCTATAGAAAACCTTATTCTATTGGTTCTTAGCTAAACAAAGACATAACTAAACGCGAGGGCTACGCGAACAACACTTGCGACGCTCACAGCATAGTGATTTTCAATCAACCGTCGATCCTGGGAAATTAGCCTAAGAGCCTTCTCATAGCAGCGAAAATTTTTCGTGTTCAAGTGAGTTTATTTGTTAACTATCGTTTGCCAATGCTCTCGGTCTCTGTAAAAGAAATGGTGGTATACATAACACTAGGTTACGATCGATGTTCCCGAAAGCGAACTGGGTAGAGTTGAAGCTGTAATGACGGCTCGATTGCCACACAATTGGGAATACGTAAGCCACAGACGCGTTTCTCGGCGAGCAAATTCAGGTAAGTTTTGTCTAGAGATCACTTATAATGCAAATTTATCGCAACTCTTATTTGCTGTACAGTATGCTTGATTTATTCTCATGCAAATGTACTCTAACAAAGGTTCCCGTTTGTATATTTTATGCCCGATGTATTTTCGAACTCCGGTTAATTTACCATCTGTTTATTAGTTTCGGCTTTCCAAACATCTTATTGCTTTGACCTTGAAAAGATTTTATAAAGCTGGTGTAATAATGAATGCCGTTACGGTGGAAATATCAAAGAATATTTACAGCATTCGAAATATTGTCACAGAATATTGACACACATTTTGCTGTTGTAAATGATAGAACAAAGCTATTAATAAACGTCTACGTCGCAAAATTTGCAATGAACATTTCCTAACTTTGTTCGTTTCCTTTGTTTCACACGCGTTGCCTTTTGCAGATATCTAAATACAACACGAAGCATGTTTCGATATCGTGTTCAGTACAATCGTTCGTTTTTTGAGAGAGAGAAAAAGTGGGCACTGAAATTTTATTACATTTCATTAATTCGTTGGTGTGGTGGTCTTATTACATATGCTACTGTGTTTTAGGAGTTGCATCAGGACAAAGTGGACGTGTTAGAAGTGCTGATGTGGAAGCACCTGTGGAGACCACAGCTGCAGAGGCTTCTACATCAACACCATCTGGACCAGAGCGAGTACAGCCAGAAGATCCATGGGTAGACAGTGTGCTAGGTGGTTTGGAAGATCACCCTCCATGTCCACACTGTCTGATGGGTCCTTGCATAACTGTTGGCGAATTGACCCGCATGCAAGGATCCTGTGCCCCTGACATAAGAAACCATACAAAGCGCCATAAAGACTATCGGAAGTTCTGGAAAAGTCTAAAGGACAGGGGTTTGTGGCAGCATGAATTGTATATTAACCGAAAGACTGCAGCTGGTCTTAGTGAAGTAGAGCTGCGCGAGCTTATGCCCCAGTGTGTCCTAAATGACACCCGGAAACTGTACCCAAACCCTCCTGGTGTGCCCTATATGGGACACAAAAGGGTGTAAGTATGCATGTGCTTTGAGAACTTCATTACTAACCTATCATAATGAATACCACCATTTCGCATTTAAAACTGGAAGAAAATTAATAAAGTACAACAGTAGTTATCAATTTCTTATAAATGTTTTGTGTGTGTGTGTGTGTGTGTGTGTGTGTGTGTGTGTGTGTGTGTGTGTGTGTGTGTGTGTGTGTGTGTGTGTGTGTGTGTGTGTGTGTGTGTGACAGATTCAAATATACTTGATTTTCAAATTGATAGACAATCAGGTTGCATCTTTGTTTGTTGGACACCCCATCTCAACTAGCTCTGAGTTGTCATTAATGTTTACTTTCAGGCAAAAGATATGTTGGGATACTTAGAATAGGTAAGAACCCTTTTTCCTCCCAACCCAACTTTGGGAACAAGACTGGCTTGTTACTCACCCAGTCCATTACTGCCAGAGCAATGCGCATGTTAAAGGTGCGGTCAGCAAAGTGGATTCTCTTTGGGCAGTATATAAGTATCGTGTTGTTGAAAGACTCCACCCAGTAGGTGTCACGACACTGCAAAGCAATGACAACAGAAAATGTGCTATTGAAAAACATGCCCTTGAAAGGGGGATTACATTGTAAAATGTTTCATTTCATGACTATATTTTTTCTTGTTTTGCTGCTGTCACGCAAAGGCTCCGAAAAGGCTACATTGAACACTGACCACTCAATCTACAATAGATAAGGCAACAGTAAACTGGTGGTTACCAGGTAGTAGTCCTCTGCAAGCTTGTACACTTTTGAGTCCAAGATGAATTTCTGCAGTGCAGCTATTGCTCTTGGGTTGGTAAGCATCATTTTACTACACCTATACCCAGGCTGTCTACATTTGGATTCAGGATCACAGCTGATGTGGTTCCCCTGTTACCAAAAGTAGGAAAGCCATTGTTTTAATGAGTTACATTTATTGTTATCATTTTACATCATTAAGAAATCAAATAGTGCTAAATATACTGGGATGAACTGATATACTGTTATGTTCCCTCTATGTTGTTAACTGTATTCCAGAAACCATTGAAAATCTCAAAGATGTTTCAGCAATTACATTACTACCTGATAATGATCAACTATTGTCAAAAGTCTTCTCCTCAGATCATCTGGACTGTTGCAATTCTTCATAGTTAACTGTAACTGTATTCCAGAAACCATTGAAAATCTCAAAGATGTTTCAGCAATTACATTACTACCTGATAATGATCAACTATTGTCAAAAGTCTTCTCCTCAGATCATCTGGACTGTTGCAATTCTTCATAGAGTAATAGAAATGCCGTTTGACACTAGCTTCTGCAAGTATTAATGGTAAATTTATGTGAGAAAAAATATGACTTTAATACAATCAAAAACATTTGTTTCCTGCTCCGGAAACATAATAAAAGTTAAAAGTTTTACAAACTCGGAGCTAAAAGTTAAAACTTATGAAATATTTCGTCCGTTTTTTTCAACCGGACTTCATCAGTCAATGATATGAATGTTAAAAAGATGAATTTTAAAAAGGGGTTAACGCCTCTTGGGGGTTAGAATTGTGTCATAGATAGCTGCTAATTCGTAACCATTGTCTCTGTTTAACGCCGGTTTCGTAGCAGGATAAAAGAAGCTATTCAAATTAAACTTACGAAACCGGCGTTAAACAGAGACAATGGTTACGAATTAGCAGCTATCTATGACACAATTCTAACCCCCAAGAGGCGTTAACCCCTTTTTAAAATTCATCTTTTTAACATTCATATCATTGACTGATGAAGTCCGGTTGAAAAAAACGGACGAAATATTTCATAAGTTTTAACTTTTAGCTCCGAGTTTGTAAAACTTTTACTTTTATTATGACTTTAATGTTTTATTCCACACTTCCAATGTATTGTTTCTTAATGTAACTGCACCAGGAAACATCAAGTAAAGCAATTGAAGGGCTGAGGGCATAAACTGCCTATGTGTAGTTTTAGGTGTTTTTTTTGCATACGTTATTTCTCGAAAACGAAAAAGAAATCGGTGAAAAAAAATACGGGACAATGTTTTTGAATCAAAATGCAGTTCACATGCAAAAATTTGGACAAATCCAAGCGAACTAAAAAAACGGCCGAAAATTACACATAGGCAGTTTATGCCCTCAGCCCTTCATATGTCTGCCTTATTAACATGCATGAAGCAATGCCCAAGGGTATTCTTTATTTCTTTATTTGAAAACTTAGCGTCAAATGCTCGTAACTGAAGGGTAAAACTGAAACTGGACATGAAATGATTGATAGGTAGAAAGGATTGTTCCATAGTGTGACGTAGACTAAATGTTTTGGCGGTTAAAACATTGGTACTTACGCAACGTGTCTGCCGAATCCGCGCTAGCTTGTTTGGTTTAATCGAATTATGTCAATTTGCCTGTTCGCTCGGTGATCGAAGGACATCATGAAGTCTTAAGATCCATAAGTCTAACACGGCTGAAAGAAGCCAGTCGTGTTTTCTCTGCTTGCCAAACCATGAAGAGAGAGATTAATTTGACTCTCCGGTTTGGGAGTAGAGGTTAAGAGCCGGGCAGAAAAAAAAAACTCTGAAAACATCTCTCGTCTCAAAAGCGGGTCGGTTTTGCTAGTCTTGGTCCATTTCTGAAAGGTTGCCGTGCTAGAATTTGCGAAAAGGAGAGGTGTTTTTGGAGTTTAGGGCAAAAAACTGGCCGATGTTTGCAGAGTGTCTTTCGCTCGCGGAAGGCATAACACTCCCACAATTCATTGCGGCCGAAGTGGGCGCTGTCTCGCGGGCCATCGAAGCCGTGAAACAGTTCGTCAAAATTCGGAAACATTACGGAGAATTCGTCCGAGAGAGGGAAGTCAGCATGACGACAAGTCCGTCCGTTTTCGATGACTATCTTGAAAACAATCCGGGGAAAAGTTGCATGGGCGCGCGTGGAAAATATTACTCGTGGTCGGTCGTCGAGTTGTTATGTAAACACAGGGAGACATGCTGCCGAATTTCAACATATAAATCAGTTTTGCGTCGATCAACTCGGTTATTTTGATTTTATGGAGGCTTGTAAACATCAGCAAAACGTATTTTCAAGCGAGATAAACACCAGCAAAAACGTATTTGCACGCGAGACATTTTCACAAGTCGTTGTGTTACGCATCAGACGATACGGATTAAATTTCACATCTTATGCAAATATTTACGTCTTGAAGCCAACAAAACTAGTTAAGTATTTTGTTCCAGTTTTTTCACTGTCGTCATTTACGTTGATTTGTGATACGAATTTCATTCCACTGGTTCCATTTGACGACGAAAATGAACCCTTCAAAATCGTTTCAATAATGACCAAAGCACGCGAAGCGCCAGTCAAATCTCTGTTTCGAAGCGGAAACCGACGGGAAACAGCTTACTCTTTTAACTCTTAATTTTGCCCTTGAACATCGTTAACTCAAATTTTCGGTGTTGCTCACGAACAGAAGTTGTTGGTAGTAGCCAAAAGCTATCTTCAAATAAAAACAACCTTCCTTAATATTTTAGTCTATTTCTCAGCCGACAGCAAGCTTTTTAAGCACTGAGTTAGAATCAAATCCGATCCTGCTTTATGCCGTTCTCAACCAAAACACCCTCTTCAACACTTTACTTACATCGGCCAAAGCCTTCCCGAAAGAATTAAGAATCAACCAAGAAACCTGTGCGCTCTCTTCATTTCGGAGGAACCAAGAAACCAAGAAACCTGTGCGAGACTCAAAATACGCCGCTTACTTTAACGTTAACGTTTGCAATGCCCTAGGCCGAACCCTATCCCTAGCTCTAACCCTAACCCTAGCACTAACCCTAACCCTAACTGTAACCCTAGCCCTAATTTTAACCCTAACTCTAAACTTAACAATAACCCTAAATCTTTTGAGTGCTGTTTTCAAGTCGGACAAAATCTACGCGCGCTGGCTTAAGGTTAACCAAGGTTGCTGTGTGCTGTTTTTAAGTCAACCCAGAATGTTGCGCACTGTTTTCCAGCTAAGGAAGCTTCTTGAGCACTATCAGTAAGCAAAACACTGGTAATAAGTGCTGCATTTAAAAAAAGTCGACCATTTCCAAGTCGGATGGGCATCTTGTGGGCTGTTTATGAGTTAAAAAGGCACATCGCGCATAAAGAATACCCTTGGGCATTACTTCATGCATGTTAATAAGGCAGACATATGAAGGGCTGAGGGCATAAACTGCCTATGTGTAGTTTTAGGTGTTTTTTTTGCATACGTTATTTCTCGAAAACGAAAACGAAATCGGTGAAAAAAAATACGGGACAATGTTTTTGAATCAAAATGCAGTTCACATGCAAAAATTTGGACAAATCCAAGCGAACTAAAAAAACGGCCGAAAATTACACATAGGCAGTTTATGCCCTCAGCCCTTCAATTGATTGCCTTGACTTACGCTTGTCTGACAACTCTGCAAACCACTTTTCTCCCTCCCATTTCTGCGCACCACTGCTTATTTCTTTCATGGCCTTAGCCACTCCCTTTGTTCCTGGAAACCGGAAAAAAAATGTGTACATTTTTTAATAATTGAAGGGGTGTGTGGAATAAGGCCTGAGTGATTTCTTATCAGCTGTTAGATTCTCATTCCAAATTGCCTTTTGTTTGCTTTTAACAGAAAGAGAAAATTTAACTGAATATCAAGAGTCACTCAGGGCCTTATTCCATGCAAACCATCAATTGTAAATGCATTTCAATAAAGTATTGTTTTTAAGAAATTAGATTTTGACTGGGTTGATATGCAAATTGCAAGAAAATCGTGTCTCACCATGCCAAGTGTCAAAGGAATTCTGTATGTTTTGACCCAAAAGCCAATTTTTTATTTTCGGCACAAAATCGTGTGCCACTTCTATCACAGTAAACCCTAAAGCAAACAAAGGTTTTGTGTTAAATTAGTACAGCAGTAGACAAGTTCCTCTTGACTTGGGAAACAATGATAGAGATGAATTACCTGTGTGTGTTAAACTAGTGAAATAAAAGTTGTAATCACAAACTCTCACAGCCAGTAACAATAGCAACCCTCTTGGCAGTAGTGTCCCTAAAGGTTTGCTCATAGGAGAGCTTATGCCATTTACTCTTCCCAGGTACTGTATCCATCTAATAGTAAACAGTTACTCGTTAATGTGTATAATAGTAGCAAAAAGTTGTCCTATCATCTCTTACACCTACTTGAGGTCATTGAGAGACCATAATTGCATTGCCAGAAATATATCTTAAATTTAACAGAAATTTAATTCCATAGCAGAACATAAGCGAAAAACCTTTTGCTTGAACAGCAGGAATGATTTTCTGAATTGCCTCAAATTCATGAGTTTGGGGGCTCCTGAATTCTTGCTTTGTAACTGTCTGGACAGCTACCACGTGGTGAGTCCTATCCAAAATAAAACATCTTGTAATATGGTCTTAAAGAGCACAGCCTAAGGTATAATTATGGCAGGCATCTTCTGGACAAAATTTCAGTCATAAAAACACTGCCCCAGATTCATCTGTATATGTACTTACTCATATGAAATCATGGCCACAGTAGAATGGTAGGCATTGGCTGTCGAGTCATGTCGGCAATCAGTTATGACAGTCTGCACAGGAAGCAATTAACAGAAACAAGATGAGTTGGTATAATTACAGTTCATAAGATGTGAGTGCCATGCAATAATCAGATTAGTGATATGCCTACCGCTCCACTCTTATCCTTGTAGATGTCAGTGTTTTTAACTTTTTGGATGCGATCTGTCATACATTCATCTGCAGCTTGCACAACTGTCTGTATATAGCCCATGGTGTCATATACTGTAAAAACAATAACATTTCTTTAAGACAACCAGTTCATCACAGAGAAGGAATTAAGTCTTTTACCCTAGGTTCAACACAGTTGTATACACCTGGGGCCAGTTCCTGAAAGGTGTAGTAACTCTATTCCAAGAATAAATCTGCCTTATTCCAGGAATACCTTTTGGAATAAGGCAGATTTATCTCTGGAACTGAGAGTTATTACACCTTTCAGGAACCCCCCTCTGAAGAGTAAATATCACTTATTGTACTGGCATGCATGTTATAGGATGGAAATTTAACCCCAATAATTCCATGCATAAGATTATCACTTTAGGCAGAATGAGAACTTCCGAAGCATTAAATGTGATTTTGCTGTCAAATCCTGCATAAGGAAAAGTAAGAGGAAAGTTATTTTTCTTTTGTGAATGTTCCCTTCTCATGCATGTCTCACAAACATTGAAGCATTTAATGAAATTCTCACAATAGATCTCACCATTGTCAATATACTTGTCACCAACACTGCCAATCTTTGCGGCTTCAGCACAACCCTGGTACTGACTTTCCAGAATACCCGAACTTGTGAAACCATGAATCATTCTTAGTGGAGATAATAACAAGAACATATTACAAGTTTCCCGTCAAAAAAAAAATATTGGAGCTTTTACAATTGAAAAAAGGGAATTAAAAATTTACGTGCATCCTATAGCTGCCATAAACGTTTAGGTTTGGTTCTGAATAAAAAATGAATACTAAAGAACGCAGAATTATTACATTTTAGCTTGTGTCATGTTGAAACCTATGATTGGTTACTAGCTGTTGTAGAAGCTTATAGAAGTTAGCAGTATAATAACTTGACGTTTGTGTTTATACAATCAACGCGAAATGGCCTTGGTTGTTTAAGAAAGACTACAGTAAGCTTAAATGAAAAATAAAATGTATCCTTACCTACAGTTCGCAGTATACTTATTGCCAAGAATCGAGGAACTAGCCCACTTGATTCTGTGGCCGCCGAGTTCACAACAAAACTCCATCCGAAGCACATGCCCATCCATATTCATGTTCTCCCCGTCATAAACATAAGGAGAGCCACATGCACAACCTCTGGCAGTTTCCTGCAGCAGAGTTAGTAGGCTGTGCTGCCCGCAGACGAAAAAGCTTTCCGAGTTGTAGGCCGGAGACAAAATTTGTCGACATGGTGGAGCATCTAATTCTCCACACGGCCACTGACACTGAAAATCCCGTCTGTGCACTTGCCTTTCAGCATAAAGCTGGAATATTGAATCTGTCGCATTCGCCTGAACTGCTACTGCTTGCATTTCCTTGGGTTTTTCTGGGTTTTTGCCTTCGTAGCGATCCATTAAGGCTTGCAAAAAATCGGCGTTGGTACGACCGGGTGGAAGCTTAGCCATATTGCGAAGTCGAACAAACCTCTCGTTTGTTGCTCTCATCTCTTCCTCTTCGCCGAAATTAAATTGAAAATTTAAACTGAATTGTGATTTACGCGGTTTCTCTTTTTTTTTTTTGCGTTATATATTTTCTGCTGATCGAATTTAGCTTTCTTCGCCGAAGGTTCGCCTGACCCCAACATTTTTACAGAAGCACGATTCCCGTGTTTACGTTTGTTTACCAGCAATTCCCTCCAAATTTTTCAGTTTTGCGCTATCCACAGAGCCAATCACAGACATTGTTATATATGTTAAAAAACACTATCCAATAGTCGGTCTCTATAGAACAGACCAACCTTGAGCGACAGGAAAGGCCGTGGAGGAATAGGTCGATTCAAACTAACACAACATCGAGCGAGCGCGCGATATTTACACGGGAAGCGTACGGGTAAATTAGTCGGACTACTTTGGATAAAAGAAGCAGAACGCACAAGTTCAACAGTGTTTTAAACTTTTATTGATTAGTTTACCTTCAATAGTTGCATTTCATGATGAAATGGAGCAAACTGGATTACCGCTTCGTAACGACCGTTTGGCCGCCATGTTGGAATCCTCTTTGATCAAATTAATTGAACAGGGGGGGAAGTAGTATAGGAGTTGGGGGTACGAGCACAGTTATGTGCTCGTACCCAACCAACTCCTATACTACTCGCCATTTGTTGGTAATCTATATGTTTTTATAAATTTCTGGTACCAGCAAACTTTTCCACATGATGGAATCTATAGTTGTTCAATCTGATGGAATCTATAAGCAGTGAAAACGTAAAGCTTGTGGGATGTGGCTGGAGTGACAATGATATACCTCACAAATTAATGTGATTTGGTAAGCTGAAGCCACTCTAAAGGCACTAAGGCCACATGGTAGCGGGCATTACCCCTTAAATCTACCAAAGCAAAGATTGAGCCCAAGCATTAGCAGCCATGGACAGCTGTTTCGGCCTTGTTAGGCCTCATCAGCATGGCATAGCTAATGCTCAGGCTCAAGTACCCACATATCCATAAAACAAGCAGTGAAAACGTAAAGCTTGTGGGATGTGGCTGGAGTGACAATGATATACCTCACAAATTAATGTGATTTGGTAAGCTGAAGCCACTCTAAAGGCACTAAGGCCACATGGTAGCGGGCATTACCCCTTAAATCTACCAAAGCAAAGATTGAGCCCAATGCTTGGGCTCAATCTTTGCTTTGGTAGATTTAAGGGGTAATGCCCGCTACCATGTGGCTTAGTGCCTTTAGAGTGGCTTCAGCTTACCAAATCACATTAATTTGTGAGGTATATCATTGATGGAATCTATAGTTGTTCTTTTTGAAATTCTCGGAAAACCACCAAGCGTGACATTCTCGGAAAAACAGGAAATGAGTCATCGCCTATAGCTATTATTATAACTCACGAGACGGTCGCATGATCTCTGACCGACACAGCTGTGCCGTGACGTCATGACTTCTTTGGATTTACTTTTTGATGGTATAGTGCCCGTATGCAAAACTGTTGATTCCATCTTTTGATAAATATCTTTTGTCATCAAAACAACTGAGTGATACTTTATTGATCTCATAACTTCCAAGCTGATGGTTCTGACTTCTGATTGTTTTCATTTTATGATACATCTGTTTGTTATTGAATAGAGTGTCTTTATAATTTTCATGCTTGATTTTATTTTTGATAATATTCTTCTTGATTCCTTTTGCTGTTTTTCCTCCTTTTTGGTTATCTTTAATATAGCTATACATCTTTGATTTCAATCCAACAAATTCACAAATAGGTACTCCAGCAGCCTCATCTTTGAATTTACCAATCACTTTCTTATTTGACTTATCAAAATACTGTGAGCTTTCAGGGTAGTCACTATTGTCAAATTTATCCTTATCCATCCAGAAATCCCTATAGACATCTTCTGCTTCAATTTCATATGTCAAACTGTCTGTGTCTGTGAAGAGCAGCTTGGCCTTATTACCATACTTTTGTTTAATGTAATTATAATGGAAATCATACATTAGTGTCTTACTAAGATCTAGGATACACATTCCTATATATGCCGGCCTGTTTAAAGTTAGTGTTTCTTTGATCTTATGCACTGCTACCAGATTTTCATTGAAGATCTTACTGCTAACATAAGTGGGTTTACTGGCTAATTTCAATAGCTTCTTATCATCAGTCACCAATCTGACATCTACTCTCTTTCTAAGGTTTTCCATAGTTTTGCCAAATACTGAGTTATTCATCAACTTGAAGAAGTCTTTCTCAAAGGCATTTTTGGCATTAGTTCTCTTTTGTGTGTTGAAATCAATATACTGTCTCAGCCATGGTGATTGTTTGAACTCAAGAGCCCTATGGACTTTAGTTATTTTCAATCCAAGTTCTTTATACAATTGGAGATTTCTGTAATGGACCACATACTTCTCTTTGTTGTTTAATGTCGGTATCAATTTATGAACCAAGCCTGTTGATATATTGAATTTCTTAGCTATATTTTTACAATAGTCTGATAACATGTTTGAAGATACATTCACCTTCTCTGGCCCAAGTGGATAGTCATTATGAAGATCATGCAACTCTTGGGGATATTCCAGATCAACTTCAAGTATCAAACCCTTTGAACTGTCTTCTTTATACTTAGCCAGGTTAATCTGCTTATTGGTCATCCATTTAAATCCACCTGTTGGTAGGTATTGTGACATAGCCCATCCATATAGATTGTTGGCATCAAGATACATGATATAATTTGATGGTTGTAATCTTTCATGTATTTGTTATTTGCTTTACCGTATCGGTTGGCTATATATGATATACCACCACGCAGGCCCTTTTCAATGAACTGGAACATATCAACATCAGTCATCAATTCAAGTTTTATACCAGTCATCTTCAGCATTGCATCCCAGGATTGCCCAGGAGATGTGAAATAATGACACGGATCCAGTTTGTAGTACTCAAGGCATGTTTTCCTGAAGTTTTCAAATACATCAGCCAACAGCAATATGTCTGATTTAAGGTATAGATCATGATACTCTCCCATGTTTTTCAGAGAGAATTTGTCCCATACATTTTGTGCATGCATATAGTCCTCATCTGTTATATGCTCATTGTTCAATATGCTGTAAAAGTCTTCTTTGGTAGGTAGTTTGTCATTAAACTTGTCAAAACTGTCCATGTAGTCGTAAGGGTAGACACCTTTCTTTGCCATTAGATTAAGTTTATCACCTTTGAACTCATTTGATGTGTATTTTAATGACTCCTTAGGTAGATTACTGACAAGTTTTTCCAAACTAGAGCTCATGAACTGGAAACTATCAAGAAAGGTCAAGTGATTACCAAGCATGAACGCCATATACTTCTCCATATTATTAGGTATAGCATTGATCGTCATTTGACACTTCTCGCCTTTCTTATTTGTATAGGTGTGTTTCTTGACAATGGCTCCTATCTCTTGCATAATAAAATGACTATCATAACCTCTTAGATTGTGAAATATAACAGGTATCTTTATTTCTTCTGGGTTAACTCTAAGTTTCAGGTTACATTCTTGATGAGCTGATCCTCTATACTGGCCAGTAATATGACAGTGATCTCGTACTCGAATATCTTTGTCAGTATATTTTTTATCACAAATGTGACAATCTTTAGCTTTTTTGAATTTCTCCTCATCATCTTTTGTCATTTTCAATGGTTTGTTGAATTCTTTTTTAGCAATCTTCTTGCAATATGCAACTTCCTCCAACATAGCTTCCATGAATTTGTAAACAGCTTTTTCACCCCTGTGTAATGCTGTTGGTTTGCTATATTTATCATCATAGCAACAAACAACCTTGTAACCATATCCACAATCAGTGTGCTTCTGATAGGCTTCAGTGTATGATTTATCATTGTTGGGTTGGCAGCCATGTATTTTCTCAGTGATAGCTTCAAAATCAGCATAGATCACAAATGGTACCTGTTGTTCTTTATGGAAATTGTTGAATTTAAGTATGTTGTTATCTTTGTTCGGCATTTTTATTGCTTGTGTGCCATTAACCAGCATACAGTTGTCCTTGTGATCATTCAGAACCCTTTCTGAGCTGAAACATTCTAGACAGTGCATGCAAAAGTGTTTTCTTTCTTTGTGCTTTGTTTGATTGTACATAAACTTGTTGAAATCATTGATCAGCACATAATGCTTGTTTTCATTTTCTGTTATGAGAAGCAGATTCAAACAGTCTGCATATTTCTCTTTTGAGACAAAAATTGGGTATGGTTGTTTGTCCTCATAACCAAAAACATTGATATTGATCTCATTTTGTTTTTCTATTTTGTTGTAATGTTTGGTTGTCACTGGAAATTCAATTCCATTGTAGTTTAAGTTGTCAACATATTTCTTGTCTACTTTTTTAATCCTCTGCGGGTTTTTGTCTTGTGGATTCAAATGTCTGATGTGACACCATCGGAAGCATTCATTATCCTCATTTTTAATATTGATCAATCCCTTCACACTGTTTCTGAGTTCATTTGGTAGTTTAATGTAAGAGGAACCCTTCATTGGTTGATATTTTACTACATTGAGATGATGACTGTCAACAGATTCAATAGTCCAACCAGAACCTTCTGATACCCATTGAGCTGTCTTATTCAATATTTCCTGCTTTGATAATTCAAGTGATTCTACAATTTCTTGATTATTTGTAATTGTATCAGCTATACTGTTGAAATATGCTGTTTTAAACTCTAGACTTCCATCAGTCATTTTTCTGAATGTTACCTTCAGTGTTTCAACATATTTCAGTCCATTCATTTCAAAAAGTAATTTTTCAATATATTTTTCAATCGCTTTTCTGGTGTTTTGTAGTTGTGCTAACGGGTCTTCGTTATCTTTTATACTGATTTCAAAAGACTTTGTAAATCCTTTGAGAGCTTTTTCTGTTTGTACAATCTTAGTCCTCGGTGCTGGCATAGGTCTATCCCTGAATTCCATTGGTGGAAGAATTATGTTGTCTTCATAATCTTGAACCATCTGTTTTACACTCCTTTGTGGAGGAATGGTATCATCAACTATAACAACCTTTGGTTTCTTCTGCTGCTGATTCAACAGCAAATTGATGAGCTGGGATTTGCTCAGTTTTTTTAGACTTTTCTTATCCATACTATTGGGTGAGATAAAATTCTCCATATTTTATATATTATCTATATGGTTTATCCTTAAGTAGTTTTAAATAGTCTAGAATTCAAGTGAACCAAATAATGGTTCCTTTGAACTGTATTTCCTATTTTGGATAATTAATCTTTATCACTCTTGATACATCATCTCCACGTGCTCCATTCATTGCAAGATTGATGTCTCTCTCATCAAGAGCTGATATCATATTATTAATATGCTTTTTTGCTTTCATGTGACACCATTTTCCTGCAAGTGTGTAGTTATGTCCATTCTTACAGACATCACAATACCACTCCTTCTTCAGCATACATTTAGTCTTGTTTCTTCTTCTTTCATCATCAGTCAGAACTCTTGGTCTTCCACGACCTCTTTTAACATTTTGATTTTCCATATATATTATAACTATAGATTTGTTTTTAAATGTGTTTTTTATATCTTCTTCATTTTGACAAGTATGTTTGCTCTCTTCCATATGCTTGGTTATTTCATGAATCAAATCTTCAAAACAATTGCTCATGATGTATTTACATTTGTTTTTTTCATACATTTGCTTCATAATTGTTTGTTTTTCAGACACTTGATACACACCAGTGGGACTTTTGAATTCAAGACACAGAGCATTGTATTTACTTGTGGGATTCATTAACATCAAATCACATTGTCCAGACATATATCCTTTGTTGTAACTTTTGATTCTCATATTTGAGCTTATTTGATTTTCACCAAGACCTGCTATCATTAATGCATCATCGTATTTTTTTCTGATAAATGAAACAATCTTGTAGTGTAAATCATTTTCATTTTCAATCAATATCATTATTGTTTTTGTTGTTGAATTGCTTGTAATATCCTTGTTTTCTGATTGATGGTAATACTTTTGATGTAACCCAATGTTTGAATTTTACAGCTTCTTGTTTTTTAGAAGATAATATTAGTGAATAAAATCCTGATTCATTTATAAAAAAACATTTGAAAGTTTTTCCAATGATCTCAGCACGAGGTACCGTTTTGTTACATCGTGAATCAGTAGCCTCAGCACGAGGTACCGTTTTGTTACATCGTGAATCAGTAGCCTCAGCACGAGGTACCGTTTTGTTACATCGTGAATTTATGATTATTTTGTGGTCTCTTAAGATTTTATCATCAGATACAACATGATCTTTGATAGCTTTTTGTGGATTTTTATATTCAAGAATAGTAGCTATGTCTCTACCTCTGAACCATATATCATTTTTATCATCAAGATAACAATCTATTGATACATCTAATTCTTTATTATCGTAGGAATATTTTTGCATTTGTATATTATATTATAATAATTTATTTTTTAATTCATTTTCGACCTATGTTTAAATATAGTCAGGAATAATATTCTTGGCTACATAATAGCAATAACAGTATATATACTGAAGTTAGGTCTATATATTTAAATCCTTGATCGGTATCCAACTGTTGAAGTCATCACTATAACCCTTCCACTTCACCAAAGCTTGTTTCTTCTTGTAATCTCTGCGAATGACTTTATCAATACGGAAAACATCCTGTTTAGCCTTTAATAACTCAGGTTCATAAAAACTCCCTTGTATTTCTTCATCGTTGAGATCTTTTAGTTTGTATGTTATTGGATTAGTGTATTGGATCTTATCAACTGTAAACACTTCTTCTGTCCAATTTGGTGTATAGCCCTTGTCGAACACATTCCGTTTATACTTAGATATTCGGACCTTGTCACCAACCTTGAATTTTGGTTTCTGTTTTAATGTTTCTATATCACCATACAAATTGAAATACACTATTCCTTCATTCTTTTTCTTTGAAGCCTCTGTGGGTGTCATCTTTGTGCTTGAATGTTTGGTATTATTGTATTCTTTCACTAATTTTGGTAACATGTCTAAATACTGTGTATTACCTTGAACAGTGAACTGCTTCCACATTTTAGCTTTAATTGTTCGATTCCATCTTTCAACCACTGAGGACTTTTCTTCATTTTCAGTTGAGTACATATGTATCCCATTTTTCTCTAATAGGTCTTTCACATGTTTGTTATAGAACTCTTTACCCTTATCAACCCATAAATACTGTGGTCTTCTGCCTTCCTTGAATATTGTTTTGAATGCTTCAGTGATAGATTCACCTTTCTTATCCTTCAATGGGACAATCCAACCATATTTGCTGAAGACATCAATAACCATAAGAAGATATCGATAACCTTTATTCCATTTACTAAACTGTTGCATTTCAACTAGATCACTTGCCCATATTTCATCAATTTTATTTACAATCACACGCCGCCGAGTGAAATTGCGTTTTATGGGTGTATGTAATTCATCTGCTAATTTTTCTTGCCAGTTTTCTTCACTCGACAGCTTTTTCCGTTTTTTGGAACACCAAGACCTAGTTTCTGTTTTTTGTCGATTAAGAATCTGGCTGTTTGACCCCATTTTGGCATCTCACCATATGGTATTTGATCTAGAGATTTTACCATTGTTCTTTCACAATCACTTTTATTTTTTCCCATATCATAACAAATATCGTGGTAAGCTGCTATTTCATCCACCTTATTATAAGGTAGGACATTCCATTTTGTGACCTCACCAGTATTTTTGTCATACTCCAACTGTTCATGTAACGGATTGTAAGGTCCCATATATTTATATTTACTTGGAGTCCAACCTGCTTTTGGTTTTGGTAGTTTACCGATCATCTTGTGAATGTCAATCACACCACCACGAGTATAATCACCCTTGATATCTGTTTTATGGGTTTGTCTCTTGTCAGCACGCTTTGGTCGTATTTTTGTACTTAAATCAAATAATGCTTTTTTTCCAACTGAACTAATAGCAGGTTTTACAAGGGAAAGTCCTTTATCAATCAATTTCTTTTGCACCTTTGGATTTCTAAGGGCTTCGGAAGCATAATATCTACCAGCTTTTAATGCTTGTGGTATAATTAAATCCTTCATCGCCATTCCAGCCAAATCTAATCCAGTTGTTAATATGCCCGCCCCTTCAGACGGGCTAGTTAGTTTCCCTGTTTCTTGACAAATTTGGTCTTAGTGATCCCACACTCAGCACAAGTACATTTCATCATAGTTCGACCATTTTTCGTCTTTTGATATCTTTCACCTCCTGGTACACATTCAGTGACTTTCTTCTTTTTAACACAATATGATTTCATATACCAATAGGTTAGATTACTTACCCAATTTTTTGTTAATTTTTGCAAGTTTGGTATTTATATCTTTTCTTTTTTCAATATGCTCCGCTGCTTCTTTCACAATCTGTTCATTTCTGACTTTGTCCTTGCTGAACTGTATCTCATTTTTGAGTTTTTTGAGTGCAGCATTGTTTTTAATTCTTTCAGTAATCAATTTCTGTCTTTTTATGCCAAGGTCTTTTGGTGATCCTGCAGAATCAAGAATACGTGAGTCAACCTTTTTTAATCCCCAGTATCTGACTTGTTTCCTCTTCACACATTCTTTCATCGAGCAATTTTTCTTTGACTTATCAAGACCGCAAGTGCAATCCATATATATCAATATGTTGGATTAATCTGGGGGGTAATACAGTTTAATTTCACCATTTTCATTTCTTTTTATATAATATGATGGAAATAATTTGATCCAGCATCCTTTATTTTTTAAAGTATTACATCTCATAAATTCTTTTGTTGAAGGACTGACGTATAATGTATCATTACCACTCACCATTTGAAATGGAGTCAATTTAATCATTATTATTCTATTATCAAAATCTGCATCTTGAATTCTTAACCACTGGTAATGAGTCAAATCAACATTAACTTCACAAAGTTCTGACATTATACAAATGGATTAGATATTTTTGAAGTAATCTATGATGAACCTGTGATTAACACGTGTATCCATTGGACTGAATTTGGA
Source organism: Pachyseris speciosa (assembly GCA_016490735.1). NCBI lineage: Eukaryota > Metazoa > Cnidaria > Anthozoa > Scleractinia > Pachyseridae > Pachyseris > Pachyseris speciosa. The sequence goes on along the minus strand of JAEMWC010000089.1, from coordinate 338,199 downwards.
ATTGTGTATTGTATCCAGAATCGATCTGTCTTCTTGTCTCTCGAGAAGATAGTACAAACACCAATATCCACACAAGACTGAATCCCTTTCTTGTATCTCATCACCAGAGTATTCAAGTTGTTTACCACTTGTAGCCATATATATTTGAACTTCTGTTGGCATCATCAAACCAAAAGAGTCGAAGTATTCACAGTATTTATCATTTTTGAAATTCCTATAACAAACCCAATGAGTACCAGGTCCAATTTTGGAATCAAGATTGACTATCCCACATTCATTGTTTTTTATTTGTCTCGGCAGGTTGTCTCTTGAAAATACTCCTCTAAAGTGTTTTATTCCAAGTTGTTTCACCCAATTGATTAAATCAAAGTTGGATAAGGGTTTATTTACGAATTTTAAAGTATTGTTCCTAGAAGTGGGATTGAATTGAATGGACTGTCTCTGCCCAATAGAAGTCCTTTTCCCTTTGTCTTTTTTTTTTTTCATTCCATAACCGATTTGGTCATCCCATGTACCAAAAACAGGTGGGGATTGCCATGGAATCATAGAATGTTTCCCACCACTTTTATTTTTATTTATTGCAATGGAATCTGGAACATGAACTGGTAATGACCGTCTAGGACGGCTGTGTTCAACATGCAAACCTTTTCCAGTTAATTTTCTAATTGCTTCTATGGCCAAAGGAATTCCAATACTGGCGAGTATTGTTCCAATACCATTTCCAATCTGTGTTTTTGTTGGTTTTATAACAACGTCTCCACCATACTGCATTTTTTGAATAATATCTGCCATCTGTCTCGTATTCAATAAATTTCCTACATTCAATAATTGGGATAAATTGGCATTAGGAATAAGAAATCCTCCACTTTGTTTCTTCTCAAATAGTTTATCAACACCAATACCTGCTAATGAAGACAGAGCACCAGTTGCCAAGGCTGGAGCTGCCTTTGCTACAGCTGAAGTTGCATATGGCAATAGTTTTGTTCCAAGTGAAATAAGACTGGACCAAAGAGAGCCTCCTTCTACAACTGCTTTTCTGATTTGATTTTTTGATATCTTGATGTCTGAACCTTTTCCTAATCTATTTGATTTAATCAGTTTGTTGATTTGCCTCTTAGTCAACATTAGTTGATCATTTCCAGACAATTCACTATGCGTTAACCTCAATGTTACAGGTGAATTTGTTCTATAAGCTTTTGCAAGCTTTTCTTTCTGACCTTTTGATAGTGTCACTCCATGAGGATGATAAGTAGTCATATAATATATGTTTATACTAAATTGTATTTAATGTAAACAATGGTTTAATTTATTTATTCAATTAATTAATTTATTTAATTAATTCATTTAATTTATTTAATTATTCATTTACATGGATCTCAAGATAAGTTTACCATCAGTCTTTCTCATTTCAACATCCTGCTCATAGAGGACCAGTGCATACACACTGTAATCAGCATTTGTCCCACCACTTAGAGTGTATTTGAAAGTCAGTTTCGTCATTCCATCTTTAATGTCCTGTTTCTGTTTTGTCAAATCAAAATAAATGAATGGAAATATTGTACCAAAGTTTTCTCTGTTAAGCAGGGTGCTATCGCTGAAGTCATTAATGGCTTGAACGTATTTCAAAGCATCTCTGAATACCCTTGAAGGCTCTGTTGAGGGTTTGTAATGAACCTCTGGATAGTCGTTTCCATTGCCAACTTCAAGATAGCAATTAGTCATTGTTCGGTCATTTGCAACAGAGAATGTGTTATAAAGAAATTTATTGGCTGTCTGAGACTCATCACTAGCGTCGTTGATAATGAATACAAATACATGTCTTGGTTTGTTTATTCCTGTTGAAATACGGAAATTAGCTGTCTGCTGTCTTGTTGAATTGCCTCTCTCAACCATTTCTCTCAGATAAGTCCACTTTCTGGTGTTAAGATATTTGCTCAAGTATAAGGACTGTCCTTCTGAATTAAAAACAATACGAGGAACAATCAACTGAAATTTGGTTAGTACAACGCGACAATTATCAGCAGCCTGCCAAATTAAATTTGCATCACTTTCAAGTGTTAGGTTCAACTCAGTTTTCGAGTTAGGCATAAGTTCATCCCAAAGGCTCTTGAAATATCCGTATCTATTCAATGGTATTTCTGCATTAATAGTTCCATTAGCACCATTCAATAAAATTTTACGAGATGCGAATCCTTTGTTGTAATTAGCTTGACCCTCTCTGTCTTCAGCATGTCTGTTTGTGTCAAGATAGAAGAACTCATTTGTTCCTTGACTTGAAGCATAACCTTGTGAATATTCAAGCAAAGACTTGATATTTGTAGCTTGGTTAGCATCTCTACATTCATAAACATCGACACCGTTTATTTTTACATTTATGGTGTTAATGAGAGCATACACTGAATTTACAATACCGTTTCGATCATCTTCTGCTATATCAGCTCCATCTGCAAGCTTCTTGACATTGAAATCAACATTTAAACGGGCATTGTACCAATCAAATGGTGTAGTCTCTCCACTGTTATCAACAACGAAGCGGTAACCTGTTTTCTTCTGATGAGCATTGTTTGCAACTACTGTATGAAGCGCTGTCTCAAGCTCAAAGACAATATCTTCATATCGTTCGATATATTTTGAGTTACGATAGTTTGACATATATTATTGTGTTAGATAAAAGTCAGTTTTCCATTCACTTGATTTTGCGTGGCCTACCTCTCTTTCTTTTGATCACACTCCCACTTCCACTCTTGCTCACACTCTCAGTTCCACTCTTTCTCTTTCTTAAAGTTCTATTATTTTATCACCAGCTTTTTTGCCAGCGTGTTCACCAATTGCTGTGGCTGCTTTTTCTGCTGCTTTTTTTCCAGCTGTTTTGATAATGTCAGTCATAACACCTTCACCATGTTGTTCATATTTTTTAAACTCAAACCGTTTCATATACTATTAGGTTTTATAATTCTGTCCCTCTCAAGAATAACTCAATATACCAATCTATCCCATTTAAATCAACTGGAGCTCCAGAAGAGTCTGTGACATAAAAATGCATTGAGCTGATTGAATGTGTTGAGACAGGATTCCATGAAAGAAAACGAGGTTTGTAAGTGAAAGGTAAACTTCTGACGAGATCTGTGACTGGAATAACTGCGATTGTACTTGTACTATTGCCATCAACAATGCTATCTATCACATTATCACAATTAATATAAATTTCATCCACTCCTCTTGTAATATCAGGTAGATTTGCTCCATATTCTGTTGCTGAAACTAATTTTGACTCAAACCCAAGTAGTTTTCTGAATTCAAGATCTCTCAGATCCACGCGATAATTTTCATTGAGTTCAATCAAAATGCGGTATGTTGATAAAACGAAATATATATTGATACCATACTTGAATTTTGATTTGTCTGTTTCAGATGGATTCAGTACATGGCTATTTTTACTCATATACTCATGAATGTAACTATTGATATCGTCGTATGAATACATCCCGTCAACGAATGTTATTGTTTCCCAGTTTGCACCTTTGTCATGACTATATTTAATTTGATTATTCCCAAAAGATTGTCTGATATTGTACCAACTGTATGTCATATTGATAACATTCACAGCCATTTCATATTTCAAATCATTCGTTAAGTTGATAGGTGTATTGAATCTTTTTTCAAAATCATGACTCTTACTTACACCAATTTTGTCTCTGTTTTTACTGTTGAATCGTAATGAAATTTCTGTCATATACTTTTACATTAGATATTTCATCATTATTTTATTGAGTTCATTGTTTGAAACAATACCCAGTCTGCTTAATACATGCAATATATTTACAAACTCATCTCTAACACCTGTACTATTATTCCCAGCAAAAATAGATCCTCCGAGTAATTGAAGTCGTGAAAGCAAGTCACTGATATTATTATAATGAACAACTCCTGCCCCAATTTGTTTTCTCTTTTTAATACCTTGCCCTGTTTTGTATTTGTAAGAAGCTAATACATCTGCAATCGTTTCTCTATATTTCCTCAAAGTTTTTAATTCTTGATCATAAGATTGTTTATCTTCTAGTTTTTTTATTTTTGCTTTTTTACTTCCTAATCTTTGGGCGATTTCTATAGCTTTTTTCTTTTCCTCAAGAAGTTTTTGTGGGCTGACTTGAGTTAAATCATTTGGTTTCAAAAACTTATGATTTTTTAATATAATTCTGTCATCTTTATTGAAATAGTTATCGATCTTTAAAATGTTGGGTTTAATATCCTCATCCTCATTCTCATACTTATCTTTTGGTGCTTCAATGGCTTTAGGAAGTTCCCTATCAAATGTAATTGCTCTGAGATTAGATTCCATAACATCATCAAGTCCTTGTGTTAAAGCCAGTTGATTCTTTTTCAACTGTTCAATGACTTCATCCTGTTTTTTGTCGACACTTTCTTTCACACTCTTCTGGACATCAATAGAGGGTTTTAGTAATTCTGACGTTTCATCATAAGCATCCTGTTTTCTGTTTTCATAAGTCTTGATAACCTCACGAACTTCTCTAATTTTATTTCCAGCTTCAATTCCACTTTTAAGAAGCCTTTTCATACGTTCTATATCCATATACAATTGTGTTAGACTAATCTAAACTATTAACATGGAAATTCCAAATTATGATATCGTTCAGAATTCAAATAATTCATTCAGACAGTTGTATCCGTATATGCCAAAAGATACATTCAGAATGTTATTGGCTGGAAATTCTGGATCTGGAAAGACAACCTTGTTCTTGCATCTGATTATGGAACCTTTGGTCTATTATGATCAAATACATCTATACGCCAAAAACTTGGATCAAGATAAATATCAATATTTACAGCAGGTTATGGATGAAATAAGCAAACAAGTTGGTTGCACCGTTTTAGTTTGTAGCCAAGATGAAATTTTACCCATTGAACAAATCAAAGACACTGATTTACAGCGACTAGTTGTATTTGATGATTTCGTGACTGATAAAAAACAAGATCAAATCATAAGCTATTTCATTCAGGGTCGCCACAAAAATTGTTCAGTTCTGTACCTAACACAATCCTTCTACGGTTGCCCAAACTCTGTTAGGCTTAATTGTAGCCATTTCTGTCTTTATGATTTTCCATCCACAAGAGAGAGAAACTGTATCTCCCAAGAACTTGCAATCGATAAGCAACAGTATATTGAAGCAACAAAGAAACCATATTCCTTCTGTTATGTTGATAAACCAATGAAAACAGTGAAGAGAAATTTTTACGGTGTTATCTAATCTAATATTATATGGGATTATTTAATGATTTACCAACTCCAGACAATATAGGAACTGGTGAAAGAGGTCCAGCTGGTCCAATAGGTCCAAAAGGTGATAAAGGTAATAAAGGTGATAGAGGTCCAGCTGGTCCAAAAGGTGATAGAGGTGATAGAGGTCTAATTGGTCCAAAAGGTGATAAAGGTGATAGAGGTCTAATTGGTATAAAAGGTGATACAGGTCAAATTGGTCCAATTGGTCCAAAAGGTAATAAAGGTGATAAAGGTGATAGAGGTCTAATTGGTCCTAAAGGTGATACTGGTCAAATTGGCCCAAAAGGTGATAAAGGTGATAGAGGTGATAGAGGTAATAGGGGTCCAGTTGGTCCAAATGGTGATAAAGGTGATACAGGTCAAATTGGTCCAAAAGGTGATAAAGGTGATAAAGGTGATATGGGTCTAATTGGTCCTAAAGGTGATAAAGGTGATATTGGTCAAATTGGTCCAAAAGGTGACAAGGGTGATAGAGGTCTAATTGGTCCTAAAGGTGATAAAGGTGATAAAGGTGATATTGGTCAAATTGGTCCAAAAGGTGACAAGGGTGATAGAGGTCTAATTGGTCCTAAAGGTGATAATGGAAATGGATATAGATTAACACAAGATGGTAATTATGATATCGAAAACAAAAATTGAGTAATCTAGCAGCACCAACTGCAAAAAATGATACAGCCACAAAAGAGTATGTTGATGACCTTATTTTATCAGCATCAGGTATTCAGCAAAACCCCTTCGCTTTTCTGTTAAAAGATATATCCAAGTCTTCTGTAGTTAGTGATGCAACAAACCTTCAAATTGAGAATTTTGATAGATCACCATACCACATAAACAAGTCCTCATTGTCTTTTATCATTTCACATAGTGGTAACTTTACATCCAAAATTCGTTTTGATGTGACATCTTTGAGCAAAGGTCAGTACACTTTTGTTGTTGAGTTTTACTCACCATCAGACCCAAGAAGTGCATCAGTTGATTTAACCCTTCCAACACTTAACATGCATTATTCGGGACAATCATTTCAAAAAGCTGTCCTAAAAACTCCACACGTTGACGGTTACATGAAGCAGCTTTTTACAATTGAAAAAAGAAGTGGTGGTCAAGCGGCAATACAGGCTGATCTAAGCAGCACATCCCCAGCACCTAACACCAAAACACATATCATTGTTTATGGAGCCTATGGCTATCATAGCAATATGTCTTACTTTGTGCATGACCCAGCTTATGAAATTGAAAACGGTCATGTCGTATTTGGCAGTAACATTGACATGAAATTAAACAAAATCCTCAACCTGCAGGATAACCCCTCAAACCCACAAGACGCTGTAAACAAATCTTACGTCGATAATGAAATTGCTGGCATTGATTTTTCACCATTTCTTAAAAAAGATGGAAGCGTTGCAATGACTGGAGATTTGGACATGGGACGGAATATTGTCAAAAACATGAAATATCCCGTTGATATATTAGACGCCACAAACAAAAGCTACGTTGACTCTCAAATTGCAAGCTGTCTAAAACGGGATGGAACCGACCCAGCTGAGGGTGATCTGAACATGGACGGATACGCTATAGAAAATTTGAAAGATGTTGATAATAGTACACCAGCTGAGAACGCCGTCAACAAAAAATATGTGGACCAGAGGTTGCAAACCAAACTCGATACGATTGCACAACAAAATCTAAATATGAACAACAATGCCATTACTGATCTTGCTCCACCCGTAAATTTAGACGACGCAGTGACGAAAAGATATACTGACGAATATTTTCTCCGACGAGACGGTTCGACTGCGATGTATGGAAATTTGTCAATGAGTGGAAATAAAGTGACGAATTTAGCGGACGTGGTGAATGAAACTGATGCAGTGAACTTTAGAGTTTTAAATCGAGCTTCACAAACCATCAGAGCAAACACTTTATTATTGAATGGAACAAATGCGATGGCAGCAGACTTAAAACTTGGAGGGCATAAAATCATTAACTTAAAAGAAGGAACAAATAAAACCGATGCCGTAAATTTAGATCAATTAGAAAAAAGTCATATTTCATCTGCTTCTCATCCAAAGAATGCTTTCAAATATTTGATGAATGATATCGATGAAGTCAGTACTGAATATGGCTTGAAAGTTAATGGATATGTCAATTTACCTCGTTCACCACACTTGATTTCAAAAAAGGTCATTGATATAGACTTGAATAAAGAAGCTAATCATATTTACAGAGCTAGAATTGGTTTTAATATGTACACAATAAAAGATGGAAAATACACTTTCATTCTTGAATGGCTATTTCCTGATTATGAAGGAATGAATCTTAGTAGTGTAACATTCAGTGCAACTGGTGGAATTACAATTCATAGAACTGTAGGGAGAAAATTTGAGAACAGAAATGAAGATCATTCGAGATATTTATTATGGATTGAAAAACCTTCAGTAAGTTCACCACCTGAATATTTATATTGTACAATACATATTAATGCTAACCCAACTTATCCAAATAAGTACAAAGTTCATTGTGTTGCATATGGTATTGATTTTGAAGCTGTAGACGTTCCATCAAGTGTTTACGACTTCACAGAAGCTTATAAAATCGTGAATGAAAAAATGCAATTACAAACTGATTTAGATTTGAATGGACATGCTTTGATTAATAATTCAACAAACTTATTTGATGGTGAAAATGGCTAATTGACAATGCTAAATAATATTAATATGAACAGCTTTCTTATAAGTGAGGCTAAACTTGGTGGTGATTTAAATCTGAATGGCTATAGAATTCATAATAGTTTGAATCTATTTCGTTCAAGCGTTACAGGTGTAATTATGGAAACAGCTTTTGATCTCGGAGGGTTTGCTCTCTATCAGCCGAAATTAGGAGGTGATCTAGATTTGAATGGGAATAATATAATTGGTCAAATACAATATTTAAATTGCTTTGTTAAAGCCAATCAAGGACATAATAAGAATACTTTGAAGCCTGTATTGATAAATGGCGCTGAATTTTTAGTTATTCATAACAATAACTTTTATATTAAGAATATGTATATTATACAAGGAACAAAACCCGGAATGTTCTACTTCAAGAAAAAGAATGAAGGTGTTGGGTTATTGCCATTACCAGCAACTATTTTCGAATATAGAATTCCTTCTATGAGTAGAAACATAAGAACAGTTACAGTCAATAAATCATTATCGAGAGGCTATTTAATCATTGATTATTCACATCCTAATACAGGTGCTTTCGATACAACATTCACACTTGAAGTAATTATGAATTAATCTAAAATAATATTATATGGGTTTATTTAATGATTTACCAACTCCAGACAATATAGGAACTGGTGAAAGAGGTCCAAAAGGTGACAAAGGTGATATAGGTCTAATTGGTCCAAAAGGTGACAAAGGTGATAGAGGTCTAATTGGTCCAAAAGGTGATAAAGGTGATGGATTTACATTAATGCAAGATGGGAACTATGATCTTGGAAACAAACGTTTGACAAATGTAAGACCCGGCGATGATGTTAATCATGTTGTTGTCAAATCACAAGTTTCTGATATTGTCAGAGATAGTTTTTTAGATTTATGGGTTTCTGAATATATTAAATTGTACTCAAAATGTGTTTATCAAATCGACAGAGCAAATAATAATTTTCTGGATATTAATGCAAACAGAAAAGTTGAAACATTATATGATCTCTCAAATGAAGAAAATAATGCAACTCAATCAACTTTAAATTTAAGACCCACTGTTTGTACCAAGGCTGAGAAACATAATGGACGTTATTTTTTAAAGTTTAATGGATCACAGAGAATGATAAGTCAAATCAATTTGAATAATGATGTTGTTAATGTTTACATTGTTTATAAATTAAATTCAAATACAGGTGGAAATCCATGGAAAAATGGGCTTTTTGGTCATGATGATGGAGGTTATGATAAGTTTGTCAGCTATTACAATGGTTCAAATTTAGTTATAAGTGGTGTTGATCAATCAAATTGTGTATATTTTGGTCCAACAGCATCTATACAAAATTTCACAAAATTAGCAGATTATTCCGTAAATGATTTAGGTCAAATTAATGTTTGGCATTGTTTATCTGTTCATTGGGATAATTTATCTTCTCCAAAAACAAACACAAGTAAAATCTATTGGAACAAACAACATATTGGAAGTTTTACATCTGCTAATAGAACCGGTAGTCAACAAATGACTTTTGGTGATTTAAATCCAAATTCCATCGCACCTTTAGACGGCAGTATTATTTTTTTCTGTGTATACTTGGATTCTATATTAGATGAAAAAACAATTTTGGATCATCATCAAATTTTAATGCAACGATATAATATATGATAGAATACGCAATCAAATATGTCGAATATTATTTCGATGAAACAAAGCAACAATTCATTTATGTTGATGATTCAATTTTAAAATCAGCTTTGGTTTACCAATATCTGTATCACAAGCATTTTAATGTAAAAATTTCAATAAACAATATTTTGCATACTCAAGGATATTGGACTTATTGGCCCAGGTAGTGGGTGCTTGACATATTTCTTGGAACATACACTTGGATGGATTGATACATTAGAAACACATGGTATACTTCATGATGCGTATGGAAGATTTTATAACAGTTATTCATTAGACCGAGGGTACACATATGTCATACCCAAGAAGCATACACCAAAATGGATAAAAAGATCTCCATTATGTGGCCAGATTTCCGGTATAATATATTGCATATCCAAGAGAATAATAATATAAAATATATATATGAAAGAACGTAAAAGCATATTCAGCTGGAACCATATTTCAGGTGAATTAACAGAAGATCAGATAAATGAATTAAAAGCCTATTACCACACATATCACAGAAAGTGTTGGGCTCATAAACAGGCGGTTAAACGGTTCAAAAAATGGAAATTACTTGGGAACTCATTGTCTATCATCTTTGCAACTGGAGGTCTCGCTGCAAGCGTGGCAACAGGTGGTGTTAGTTTGGTAGCCATCAGTACAGCATCACTTTTGATACAAGGGTGGATGAAGCATAAAAACCTCGATCTCAAAATCCAAAATTGCACATATGCTTATCAAAGCTATCAACATCTACTCAATACCATAAAAGACAAGTTGAGAAGTGGTGATTTCGATGCTTCAAGCATACATATCTCAATGAAGAATATTGATGATTATGTGACTGATAATAGTCCAATAATAGATAAATTTTTTCTGAAATATGATGAAAAATTCACTGCCTGATAATACGAATAATCTTATCAAATCTCAACAATAGAATCTCAACCCAATATCGATCATAAAATTCAAGCGTCTTTTTTGATCTAGTAACTATTATTTTATCAAATGGAAGATCAAGCATTAAAAATATTTGCTTAATCATAAATTTAGTGCTAATCATTCTTTTTCGATTCTTATTTACTAAAGGAAGGACAGTGTCTATCTCTTCGAATATTTTCAATATTTTTCCCTTATCTTTTACTGAAATTTGAAATCTATTCTTGCGACATATTTTATTTATTACATTTTCAATATGATATTTCCGATGATATACTGATTTCCGCTTTATTTTATACATATTATTATGAAAGTCAACGTACTCTCTGCAATAATCATAACCGTGGACTGAACCACAATTTAGACAAACATTTTCACCATCATCGTTAAACATTTTCTGATTATCGCAGCATGGTGCTTTCACACTTTTAACAACTTTGACCAATAGCTGATCACAAAAAGAACATGACAATTCTCCCATATTTTTCAATTCATTGTGGATTACTGAATTACAACTCATTCTATACTATTATATGAGATATTATTTTGTTTTTTTTTCGATGACGTCACGGCACGGCTGTGTCGGTCAGAGATCATGCGACCGTCTCGTGAGTTATAATAATAGCTATAGGCGATGACTCATTTCCTGTTTTTCCGAGAATGTCACGCTTGGTGGTTTTCCGAGAATTTCAAAAAGAACAACTATAGATTCCATCAGATTGAACAACTATAGATTCCATCAGATTGAACAACTATAGATTCCATCATGTGGAAAAGTGTGCTGGTACCAGAAATTTATAAAAACATAGATTACCAACAAATGGCGAGTAGTATAGGAGTTGGTTGGGTACGAGCACATAACTGTGCTCGTACCCCCAACTCCTATACTACTGGGGACCCTATTTATAGCGCGCCCCCGCGTTTAAGGATGTGAGATATTCGCGCTGCCATCTATTCCACATTTGCTGTTTACAGGACTGCAAAAAACATGCTCTTTTCCGCAAGTTTGTTTCTCCAGTTCTCCAAGTCTGTTGTTCGTGTAGCTGGGAGGTCCGCTGGAAAAGAAAGGTGGCTGGTGTCAGGACAGGTAACTGTAAATCGTCTTCAACGTAGCTGAGTGGGCGACGACTGATTTGCATCTCTAAGTCAAGAAACACCTCGTTTAGTTCATCCCAGGAAAGGGTAGCTCTGCCAATGACCTTGTACATAGTGGATTTAATGATTTCAATTAGGCGCTCAAATTGGCCTTCCCACCATGGGGCATGGCTGAGGTTAAACTTCCACTGGATGTCATGCGATTCCAGGTAACCATGCAGTTGCTTTTCTGTCCGTACTTGCTTTTCAACCATTTGGCTACTTTCACAAATGTACTACCATTATCAGAGTAAATCACCCTTGGACGTCCTCGTCTAGCTATCAGGCATTTGAGGCATGGAAGAAATGTACTGGTTTCCAGGCTGGGGGTCAACTCGAGCTGTACTGCCCTCAATAAACTGCACGCGAAGATAATTAAGTACACTTTTCCTTCACGTTTCTTGGACAACTTGTACGAGTTCAGGCCTGCGAAGTCAGTCCCTATGACTTCGAAAGCTGTTCTACCACAGGTATGGTCCATGGGTAGTAGTCCAGGGGCTGGCACTGCTACTGGTAAGGCTCGGAACCATTTACAACCCCAACATGCAGATCTGACAGACTTGACTATGCGCCTCAGGGTGGGAATCCAATATTCTTCACGAATGGCTACCATGGTAAGGGACACACCCCTGTGTAGCGTTTCGACATGAATTCGCTGCACAAGTTTCGTGATGAACATGGTGTCCGCTGGTAAACACACAGGATACTGTCCCTGGATTCTCCCACAGCATTCGAGTATTCTGTCAGAGTTTGGAACGAGGTTAAGCGCACGCTTAGTTTGATCAAACAGGTTTTTGTGAAGCCTTCTTCTGTACTCTTTTAATCCACCAATTCTTTGACTCTTGCAAATCTTCACTGGTAAGAGGTCCCATGTGTGTCCTCTGAGTTGTGAAGCCTCGTACCCATACTTGAATACGAAGAGCTCGACGTGAGTCATGACGTTCAAGGAGATCATTGAACACATTTCGTTCTTGTTCCTCGTTTGCTAGGCTTAATACCTCTCTGATTACTTTCGCTTCTTCTTCTGAGGCTTCAGTGTTCACTGTAACTGGGTTCTGTGGCCACAATTCGTGATTGCTTAGCCATGCTGGACCATTCCACCAGAGCTTTGAATTTGTAACCTGGCCTCCTCTACTCGCCAGGTCTGCTGGGTTTTCGGTAGTGGGAACATGTCTCCACTGGATCTCTGGGTGTTGCTTTATCTTCTGTACACGGTTTGCAGCGAATTGTCGGTACTGGCCATTTCCTACAATCCAGTGAAGGGCAACAGTGCTGTCCAGCCAATTGTAGATCGTGGGCTCAGGTAAAGCTTTGAGTGCGTTTCTGAGGTTGATTACTAAATTGGTGGCCACGTGTGTGCTGACTAACTCTAACCTTGGGACGGTAAGTTCTCTCTTGGCTTGTCTTGACTTCGCTGCGGCCAGAGTCTGCGTGATTCCATCTTTTTGGTGTACGACTGAGTAGACCGCTGCTCCGACCCCATACGTTGACGCATCTCTGAACGCATGTAACTCAACTGAGATGGCTGGTTGCTGATAAGGTGCCAAGGCTCTTCGTGTGGTTAGCTCTGCCGGAAGCGACTGTTCCCACTTTTGCCAACGTATTTGGAGGCTCTCCAGTATGGCTGCGTCCCATGGTGCTTTGCAGTCGCACACTTCGCGATAAATTTACTTTCCTTGCAGTGTCGTGGGGGATGCAAGACCGAGAGGGTCGTACACTTTTGCCAGTTTGGCTAGAACTTCACGTTTTGTTGGCACGCTACTTGTACTTGGAAACTGGACGTCAATGGTATCTTCGAATTTGTTCCACTTCATGCCCAACAGTTTAGACTCGCTTGGCTTCACTAGCAATTGTTGCTTGGCGTAGGACTGGTCTTCGGTTGATGCGAGCTTGATGGTGTTTTCACAGGATGCAGGGGGGTCAGTGTTTATTCCTTGTACAGGTTGGACGCTCTCCTCTAGCTCTGGATGGTTCGAGTGCCATTTGTGCAGCTCGAATGTGACGTCACTCATAATTTCTCATGCTAACTCTTTCCGTAGTTCCGCCTGCTGCACATCTTCACCGTCTATCAACAGGCCATCTACGTAGAAACTGCGGCGCAGTCACTCTGCCTCTTCCGGGTATTTCTCACCCAGGTATCGAGATGACATTCGAGAACTCCCCCTAGTAGAAAGGGTGAGGGGCGAGCCCAAAGAGTACTCTCGTGAATCTGTATGTCTGTACCTCGGACTCAAAATCGGTCTGCCAGTGAAACCGGAGGGCATCTCGTTCCCTCTGGTGTATCTGAATTTTCAAAAAAGCTTTCTTAATGTCTCCCACTAAGACCACTGGATAGGCTCTCTGCTGAACGAGTACATCCCATAGCTTGTTTTGTAGTGGCGGTCCTGGGTATAGGCAATCATTAAAAGATGGTGAGTCTGGTGTCGCTCGCAGCTTCGTAGTTTCAGCAGATTTGCGAATGATGCTTTTGTGAGAGATGTAAATTCTTTCTGTGGCTGGGAGACAGGGGGTGCCTTTTCGATGACGCCTTCTGACAGCTGTTCTTGAATTATCGCGTCGTACTGCTCTGTCAGTCCTTCATGCTGAACTCTTCTGTTGAGGTTCTTTAGTCGTTTTAAGCTACCTTCCTTGTTTGAGGGCAATTCTGCGTGGTTGGCCTTTCACAGTAGGGTGGTCTCGTACCAACCTTCTAGCGAGCGTGTCAATCGTTCTTTAAACTCATCAAACACCATTGACTGGTCATGATCTGCTCTGTCACACAATCCCAATAAATCAAATTTGCACAGGTCTTCATAGTCGCTTTTACTCGTCTGGGTGAGAAGCATGATGTTGTTGGCAAACTCTTTCCCTGGGGACATGATGAACCAACCGAATTTGGTGAGTTCTGCAACCGGGTCATTCTCTTGTCCAACCCTCGGCTTAGTTTCTCTTTTAATTCTGGCGTATTCTTCACTGCCAAGCACCATGTGAATTGAAAGAGATGGTTTCGTGTCATCATCGTTAACATTAACACCTTTCAAATGTGGGTACTTTCCAATTAATGCACGATAATTAGGGTTGTCTATGAACAACAATTCTGATTTATTTACTTTGGTTGCTTTGACTGACAGGGAAAATTGATGGTTGACGGATTGCAATTTAAGATCGTACACTTCCAGTTTGGCAAATTTTGAGGACATCGATGGGCTTTATGTGAAGTAATTCGATTAGCTTTGCCGACACGTATGAACTACCAGCTCCAGAGTCGATAAGTGCTCTGCATTTGATCCCGTTGACCTCTATGACAACTACTGGGAATAGACTTTCTCCAGGCCCATGTGTTGGTGGCTGGTTAGCTTCGCTTGTTGTGTTTGGTGTATCACAAATCGACGTGTGGTGACGCTTGTGGCAATGTTGACAGCTTGATTTGCTTGGACAATTTACGGCTCGATGACTTCCTGTCACGCAATTGAAGCATAACCTTTTGTTTAGAAGTGTTTGTCTTCTTTCTGAAAATCTCTCACGTTCGTGCAGTCCACTGGTTTGTGATTATCGCCGCAATAAACGCATCCGCGTTGTCTGAGACCTTCTCGACGCATATGGAAAACTTTATGTTTATGTTTATGTTTATGTTTAACGGATTGCTCATGTTCGGACCGTGTTGTACTGACTGGATTTCTTCTGACCCACAAGCGAAGGGCTTCTGAGAGTTGTGCAAAGTCCCACTTCTCCCAAGCAGGGTCGGTTCGTACAAGGTCTCCGCGAATGGCTGGCAGCTTATCGAGTGTCATGGACTTGCGCACGTTTTTTGAGTGTCTGTCAGGCTTGCACGCAATATGTCAACTTTTCACTGAAATCGCTGATTTTGCTTGTATTCGCGTTTGGTACAACTGGGGGATCCAAAATTTCCTTGACGTACGCTTTTACGATCTCTGACTCTGCTATACTTTTCTTGAAGGACGCTTTTGGCTCTGTTGTATCCTTCCGGTGTGAAGGGCAACGCCTCTATTGTTCGTTTGACCTTTGGATTGAGTAGCTCACGTAGGTAGGAGAATTTCGTTATTGGGGCGACACTCGTCTTGTCGATTGTTTCCATGAACTGTCCCCAAAATCGTGACCAGTCCATGAAAGAACTATTGAATTTTGTGATGACTAGCTTTGGTAGCTTGGCTTGAAAATCCTTCACGGTTTGCGCTTCGATCGGGTGTTGGCCGGAAATTGTTTTCTTGCTTTGGAGCTCTGTTTCCAATTGCATCCTGTACTCTGGTAGAGTTTCTCTTCAAATTGAAGCCTTTTCTCTTGCGCGATAGTTTCTGACTCTTTCTCGCGGTCATCAAACCATTTTCGCAGTTTTGCGACTTCATTGTCCTCTTCTTCCAGTTTCGTGTGCAGGTGGGCGTTTCACATATCAATCTCGGCGAGCTCTTGTTTGGCCACCAGTTTTGCCGCTCCTACTTCGATTCGCATCCTATTGATTTCGGATGTAATGGACTTAAATCGTCTAAGCTGTCTCTCGATCGCTTTTGGATTCCCTGTTGCAATAACGCTGTCCGTTTTCCCGTTTGCCATTTGCAGTTGCGTGAGCTTGACGTCCAGGTTTGCCTCTGTCGCCTCTAAGTTGTTGTCCAGGCAAAATTCAGGACTGAATTATACTCACGAATCGGTCCATAAAACTACAGTACTATCTCGTCTCGTTGCCGGAGGTGCCACGTTTTATAAACTTTGCCCCGTTTATTAGGGATCTTCAGTAGCCTAACTCGGATCAATCAGTAGAGTCAATTGATTAATGTCCTCTCGCAGTATTCGCTTTTACCACAGGCGTGTAAGAGTTACTCTGTCTTACTGAACCAAAACCTTAATTAGCTGAACATGCAATGTGATTGGTCGATGTTCTTAAATCATTAATAGACGAAATTCATTCAATGTCACAGTGGTCGAAGTGTCACGATAATCTGATAAAGTGACAATAAAAATCATGTCACGCAAGAATTCGCTAAGTCTCCAACACCATGTCAGTATTCGAATTCTAGAATGGTTCATTCCATATTAATATTCTACTGACTCTCTAAGGGAAACTGTTAGGGTAAGTTCTATCGAAATCTTATGATGACTGTATAAAACGAAAACACAGACTATTTAGACTTCCGGGACAGTTTGATGGGGAAAAAAAATTCGCAAAATCACAGAATCTCAATGTTCAATGTGTTGTCTGTAATTAATTGCCACAAAGCCTGCTTGATTGTTGCTGACTTAAGAGCCTTATAACAAATTCTACTATGAGAACTGTTTCAACATAACCACTCAATACCTCTGGAATTTATCGAAAGACAAAACTAACATGAATATTACGACATCGTGAAGGAATTTTTATGTCACGAAATCCTTTCTTCGTTGTACAGTTATTTTATGAAATTGTGAAGGGAGGCAATTATCGTGCGATTTTGCCAATTAAAAACTCACGACGGACGATGAATAATTCTTTTGGTGAACCTATATTGCTGCGCAAAAAATTGTCTTGTTCATTTCTGATCGGATGTTCCAATTCAATGTTGATTTCATTGCCATAACAAATGTTTGTTTTGGTTTTGGTATGTATTTTGGTTGTAAGTTGTCCTGTGTAAGTTATGTTTCTGCTTTTTCCTGTAGTTTCTTGGTACCTTTTTTATCATTCTTTTATGCTTTTATTTGTAACTGGTCTAATTTTCATTCTAGTTCCATTTCTTAAATCGCGGGACTTTTTGCTGATGTTCATTCTCGTCTGGTAGATCAGTTGATTGCATCGCACAGAGAATCAACTTTTGTTCCAATGTTGAACCAATGTTATACTGTTTTTCATGGTTTTAGGTGTCGTAATTTGCAATACTGATCTTTTGTCTGGAGTTGTTTTCCCTTCACCCTGCCCTCTGTTTCCTGTTTTTCGTGGAAAAACCAGATATTGATTGCTGCAAGGGAACAAAGTCTCTAGTTTATTGTCACGCGTTTTAACCTTTTTTTCGAAAGGATTTGAAAAACAACACGGTGAAAGCATGACTTCTGGACACCATAATTTATCTACTCGATTATGACAACTTTTCCACGGACTGTCATTCAGCAAAAGCCACGTAAAGCATTTTAAAAATTGAAAAAAACAAACTCACCAAGAGTGCGTTCCCTTCTGCGTAACTTGGATCGTCACAACCCAGCTGACCATCAATAACGGCTGCTCAGGAGAACACTTTGAGAGAGGCATACTATCGAATAACGGAAATAAAACGCCCACCACCTTGCATTATTGAAAAACTGTCGTACTTTCCCTTTCTTAAAGTAACTGTTGATCCCGCAGCAGCAGCAGCAAAATACAAGTGCGCAATTCAAAATTCGCCAGTTTTGCCTCCAGAAATCTCCAAAACAAGGCTTTTGATGCTGGCAAAGAAATCCGTTGAAACAACACTACGTGAAAATTCCAGATTTACAGATTGTATTGTACGTATTGTATTGTACGTAAGACATGTAGCACAAGAGCAGAAAAGTTCAAGCTGTTTTTTTTTTTTAAGTAACGAAGTTGACCCTAGAATCTAGTGCCTAAAATTTCTTATTTGTCGATTTAAAAGAAAAGAAACAAATATTCAACTGTCCATACACACTCAAATTTCTGCTTTTAGAAGCACCGAGCGTACGGTGACACTTCGTTTCAAAGATCATAGCATCTTAACTCCATTTTTCCATCACATACAAAGCCTCTTATTCATAACATTCATAACAATAAGACCAACAGTTGCTCATATTCTTCTGCAAGTTATAGCGCAACAAATGTTTTGTTGCAATCAGCACTTGTTAGTTGAGTGCACACATCACCAATTGTCACTTTGCAAAGCGTTTTAAAATTATAGGTCTTAAAAGACCTATAATTTTAACAACCTAAATCGCGGAGGTGGTATTAAGCTCAACGACTAATCGCAAATAGCAACGCAACATTTACTTCGCGACCACTGACACAAAACTTCTTTCCCCTATTACTTTCCATTTTTAAAGAATCTAACTCGATTTCTAACTGACCAAGATCGTTTTCAATTACAGGGTAATAACGCAATGGAGTACTCACTGGAGCAATTAAACTACTTTCGAATCTGTCACGTTGCGTTCAACTTGGTTCCTGTGGGACTACGACAGATCTTTAAACAAGAATGGGATTTCCTTTACAAGACAACTCCACTTGGAGAGTGGAAAAACACGCCACAGAATGGCCATGACTTCTACAACAACGAATCTCGAAAAAGTCTCACTAAAAACGCGCGGTTTCTGACAACGATAAAGAACGGTGACACGTCAGAGTGGGATTGTAGCTGTTTGTTTTTTGCAATCCTGTACTCAGATAGCATTGGCACCACCCTACGTCCAGCGGTCAGACCACCTGTCGATAATATTCGACAAGTTCGTAACGATATCGCTCATATTAATGAAGCTAAGCTTACTGATCCCGATTTCCAAACTTATGTAGGAAGAGTATCAAGTGCCTTCACAGCATTGGGTCTCTCTGTTAAGGAGATCGACGACGTCAAGAACCAGATGAGCTTCCAACAGAAGAAGTCGACAACTTGAAGAAGGAAGTTCGTGATCTCAAAAATGAGTTGGACAAGACAAAACGAGACTTGAACCGAACAAAATCTGACCTACAAACAACAGAAGAATCACTGCAAACCACACAAGCCGATCTTCATACTTCAAGAGAAGAAAACAAGGCTCTCACGCAAGAAATCAATTTGAAGCTCGAGTCATTTTGCTTTCTAGCATTTAAACCACCTCACGAAGTCATTAGACGTGCCAGTGAGATACAAAGATTGTCATCCAAAATGCAGCAACTTCGCGATGGCGCTGACGGGGTAGTTAGCACATTATATCTCTCAGGAAATCCCGGATGTGGCAAAAGTCAGCTTGCTCGTCAACTTGGACTCGAGTTCTTCTCGCAAAGGTCAGACAACGCTGACAAAATGACGTTTGTCGCCACTCTGAATGCAGAAAATATTGAGACACTTACTGATTCTTATATCAAACTCGGTAAACACCTTGGAATTACAGAATATACCTTGACCAGCCTTGAAAGCTCAAAAACAGAGAAACCAGAAGAAACAATTCATCATCTTCTTCGTTTGATGCTGCCGCAGGTTGGAAAGTACTCCAAGTGGTTGATTATAGCCGATAACATAGTCGACTTAAAATCAGTGCGCGGTTTTCTGCCTCAAACTGGCAGTGAGGAATGGGGCCATGGTCAAGTGCTGATCACTACTCAAGATAGCTCTGCAGTTCCCCATTGTGCTCCTCATGCATATCATGAATCGCTCAGTGAAGGAATGCAGGAAGAAGACGCAGTGGAGTTGCTGGGAAAAGTGTCGCAAATTAATGACCGAGAACAAGGTAAAACTGTTGCCAAGGTTCTCGATTATCAGCCTCTCGCCTTAGCAGCTGCTGCTTATTACGTCCAAACCGTTGTGAAGAATGGCTCTCCAAATTATGACTGGAGAAAATACCTGGAAGGATTTACACAAAGCAAGCGAGAAGCGACTGAAAATGTTCTTGCGAGTGAGAGTTCAGCTTATCCAAAAACAACCACGAAAGCAGTAGAAATGGCCCTGCGAAGAGTTGTTGAAAATGATGAAGTCCTTCGTCATACATTTTCTTTCTTTGCACTCTGTGCTTGCGAAGTTGTTCTACTTAAAGCCGTCTCAAACTTTGTCAAGGCTCGTGTATCTGACCAACCAGAGGAGCTGATCAAAGGAAAGATTTTAAAGTCCCCTTTAATTCTTGTTTCATCTGAGAAAGATTTAGGAGTTCATAACATTGTACACGCCATACTAAAACAAGACGTGATTTTTAAACAAGAACCATCGGAAAAGTATCAGAACATGGCGGAAGCAGTCAAAGTATTTCAATCAATGCTTGAAGCCGAAAAAGAAAATTACGCACTGTTGAAGAAACTGACACCGCATTGCAAATCTCTATTGGAGCACGTTACCTCTCGTTCTTCTTCACCTGAAACACCTTTCGTAAACTTGTTGTCGCCGTCTATAAATGTTAATCAAGTTCTTCGATGGTTGTACACTTTTGCTCGTGCTTGTTACAGTCTTTCTGATTTCATATTTGCAAAACGAGTTCTAGATTTAGTTCGAAGCTTACTAAAGAACATAAGCGATGCTGGCGAAGAAGCCTTAATGGAAATGAGAAGAACAATTTTTAACTTGAGTGGACTGGTTTACACCAAAATTGGAAAATTTAGTCAGGCTGAAGAATTTCTCAAGGAGTCACTGATGATTGCTGAAAGAAGATATGGTAAAGAACATTTAAGTGTTGTATCAAGTTATGTTGACGTGGGAAATAGCGAAAAGTCGCTGGAGATTCAGGAAAAGATCCCGAACCCAGTGCTGGCGTGGCAACAGCTTATGGTAAACATGTGTACTTCCGCACTGGAGAGTACTCGAACGCAAAAGAACTTCTCGAAAATGCGCTGGAGATTAAGAAAAAGATTTTTGGCGAAGACAGTGCTGGCGTGGCAACATCTTATGGTAACCTGGGAAATGTGTACTCCCGCACTGGAGAGTACTCGAAAGCAAAAGAACTTTACGAAAAGGCGCTGGAGATTCAGAAAAAGATTTTTGGCGAAGACAGTGCTGGCGTGGCAAATCTTATGGTAACCTGGGAAATGTGTACTCCCGCACTGGAGAGTACTCGAAGCAAAAGAACTTCACGAAAAGGCGCTGGAGATTCAGAAAAAGATTTTTGGCGAAGACAGTGCTGACGTGGCAACATCTTATGTTCACCTGGGAAATGTGTACTCCCGCACTGGAGAGTACTCGAAAGCAAAAGAACTTCACGAAAAGGTGCTGGAGATTCAGAAAAAGATTTTTGGCGAACACAGTGCTGACGTGGCAACATCTTATGGTAACCTGGGAAATGTGTACTTCCGCACTGGAGGGTACTCGAAAGCAAAAGAACTTTACGAAAAGGCGCTGGAGATTCAGAAAAAGATTTTTGGCGAAGACAGTGCTGACGTGGCAACATCTTATGTTCACCTGGGAAATGTGTACTCCCGCACTGGAGAGTACTCGAAAGCAAAAGAACTTCACGAAAAGGTGCTGGAGATTCAGAAAAAGATTTTTGGCGAACACAGTGCTGACGTGGCAACATCTTATGGTAACCTGGAAATGTGTACTTCCGCACTGGAGTACTCGAAAGCAAAAGAACTTTACGAAAAGGCGCTGGAGATTCAGAAAAAGATTTTTGGCGAACACAGTGCTGACGTGGCAACATCTTATGATAACCTGGGAAATGTGTACTCCCGCACTGGAGAGTACTCGAAAGCAAAAGAACTTGACGAAAAGGCGCTGGAGATTCAGAAAAAGATTTTTGGCGAACACAGTGCTGACGTGGCAACATCTTACGGTAACCTGGCAAATGTGTACTTTAGCACTGGAGACTACTCGAAAGCAAAAGAACTTGACGAAAAGGCGCTGGAGATTAAGAAAAAGATTTTTGGCGAAGACAGTGCTGACGTAGCAACATCTTATGGTAACCTGGGAAATGTGTACTCCGCACTGGAGAGTACTCGAAAGCAAAAGAACTTCACGAAAAGGCGCTGGAGATTCAGAAAAGACAGTGCTGACGTGGCAACATCTTATGGTAACCTGGGAAATGTGTACTTCCGCACTGGAGAGTACTCGAAAGCAAAAGAACTTTACGAAAAGGCGCTGGAGATTCAGAAAAAGATTTTTGGCGAACACAGTGCTGACGTGGCAACATCTTACTGTAACCTGGGAAATGAGTACTCCCGCACTGGAGAGTACTCGAAGCAAAAGAACTTGACGAAAAGGCGCTGGAGATTCAGAAAAAGATTTTTGGCGAACACAGTGCTGACGTGGCAACGTCTTACGGTAACCTGGCAAATGTGTACTTCCGCACTGGAGACTACTCGAAAGCAAAAGAACTTCACGAAAAGGCGCTGGAGATTAAGAAAAAGATTTTTGGCGAAGACGGTGCTAACGTGGCAACATCTTACTGTAACCTGGCAAATGTGTACTTCCGCACTAGAGAGTACTCGAAAGCAAAAGAACTTCACGAAAAGGTGCTGGAGATTCAGAAAAAGATTTTTGGCGAAGAAAATGCCTGTGTAAGAAGAACTATTAACGGGCTCGCTAAACTGAATGATCTCATCTCTGAGAGCAGACAGCCAAAGGAAAGTGATCACCTTGAAGAACCGCGTCGGAAGAGGTGCAAGCTGCAGGAATAACCATGAAACTGTCAAATGCTGTAATTGTGTTGTGTTTCACAGGAGCATCACACCACTTTTTCATTCCTAGTTTCACGTGGGAAGTAAGCCAAAGACTTGTTTTTTTTTGTGATTTTGTACTTCCAACGCAGAACAAAACGTGCTGCAGAAACAACTTTTGGCGCGTTTTCCCGCGCTATGATTTTAGGCGATGGTCGAGCAATAATTTTAATTTCCACCTCTACTATTCAAGAAGTAGTAGTAGAAGACTGTAGTATACTATAAGTAAGGTGGTGTTTCAATGTTAATAGACGTTTTTCTTGCTAACTTTAGAATCGTTTTGCATCATAAACTTTTCAACAAGCATGTAATCAGAGAGTCAGTACAGTAGCAACTATTACGACTGTATGTGAGATGTTCGCATTTTTTAATACGGTTGTTTCATTAACAACAATGAAAGAACAATTAGCAGTTGCTTCCCCTTGTTTACTATAAACTCTTGTATGGTTCAATTTTGTGAACTTGGGATACTCATATTCCGTCACCATAGGCGAGGCTGGAGGGAAAAAAGCACAAATTTTCAAACTGCTACGTCATGTACGAGAAGATTGTTTGACGCTAGGGACTTAACACGCGAAGGTCAATTTTCCTTTTTATTCAGTTATCTTCACGTCTTAATATTTCTGCTACAACTTTTTACGGTTATTTACACTGCTGACATGAGACATCGATATCAAGTTCTTCAACTGAAGTTGCTCTCATGTTAGTCTGTGCCGCCGCTTGTGTGAACAAAGGTTCAGTAAAATATATAGGATACCTCACAAAATAATGTAATCTGGTAAGCTGAAGCCACTCTAAGGCCACATGGTAGCGGGCATTACCCCTTAAATCTACCGAAGACTGAGCCCAAGCATTAGCAGCCATGGACAGCTGTTTCGGCCTTGTTAGGCCTCGTCAGCATGGCATAGCTAATGCTCAGGCTCAAGTACCTACATATCAATAAATCAAGCAGTGAAAACGTAAAGCTTTTGGGATGTGGCTGGAGTGACAAGGATACGTCACAAATTAATGTGATCTGGTAAGCTGAAGCCACTCTAAGGGCACTAAGACCACATGGTAGCGGGTATTACCCTTTAAATCTAACAAAGCAAAGATTGAGCCCAACTATTAGGAGCCATGGACAGGCCCCAGTTGTTTAGAGAGTGGACAAACGTACATCAATTTCAATAACTGGGGCCAGAAGCTGTCCTCACTTATTTTGTATTTAGAGAGCTCAGTCGGGCAACATTATCTGTGAAGTATCCGCTTACGTGCTTAGTTTTGTTTCGGCGCATTTATAAAATTCTCAGCCGTACAAGAGCGGGAAAAAAGGCGGGAAAACCTGCCTTAATGACGTAACAATATCCCCATGTAGAATTGCAAAATCCCTGCGTCGTGACTGGAAACGCGTGAATGCGCAAGAATTTACGCTTTCTTTCCGACAAGCAGTAGTGTCTTGGCAAGCCTTTGGACGTCTAGGACGTCTAGTTGTTGAAACTGATAAGGCAGGATTCGTCTTTCGTGAAATTTAGTGACCAGTGACGTTAAAACGAGACCAAACGAGTGGTGATACTCATCATACTAATGTAGCTTTGGATAGGGTGCAAAACCTTTGCTCCATAAAGAAATGAGTCAATTTAGTCTTGGCGTTGAAGAGAGAAATTTCGGCTCATTGTTTATCGCGAGAATTAGGAGAACGTTAACAATTAGACGGTCTGTAACAGAATACGTGAGGGGTCTGACTTCAATCGAAAGTTATCTTAGTGCCTTGGTTATCTTTTTATTCTTTTTTAAACTAAGGTACGTCGTAATATAACGTGATTTGTAGGAGGTCACGTGATTTTCCCAGATTCAGCGTTTTCTTTAGTTGTAATTTTTCATCCTTAGCCAACACCTTACAAAATCATCGGGTATGAAACGCGGAAGCAAACATTGCACAACTAAACAAAGAGTTTATTGAAGGAAAAATTCCCGAAACGGCATCATAATGTACATGGCCTCAAGCGACGTAATGTTTACCGACAAAACTTTGCGTCTCTTAAGGCGATCGATTTCAGAGTTCAAACGCCCGTGGTACAAGGTTATTGAAGTATTATTGCAAGCGAAAAGTCTTAACAGTTGTAAAGGACAATTTTGCAATAATTTCCGTTCAGAACAAATTTTCAATGTCTGCAGACAAGATTGATAATTAACCATGCACGACAAAGCGTAACCACAGGAAAGGGAAAAGTCCCGACGTTTGTTTCAATTTCAAAACAAACCTCACAGCATTTTTCCGGCGAATTTGCCGAACTTGTCTAAAAAGTGAACAAAATTTTCAAAACTAAGAGTTGATTATTCCTTTACTAACGAAATAAGAGGTACATAACAATGATCTTGAGTTCTTTGTATGCTACGATTATGCGAACAGATAGTTTCGCTTGATATCCGCGGGCAACTTTTACATTTGTTCATAAACGATTTTCAGCTTTGTTGAAGCTGGGTACACGTTTTATTCGTATGTCTCTTCGTAGAAGTCCTCTGTCTGTTTTAACGGTTTTAATTTATAGATCTTATTTGATTTCAAGTACAATCTCACAGTGACAGCTTCTCTAAAAATAACTCATTTTGTTTTGAGCTGGTTGGTCAGTGGAGTGGAAAAGTCACCAAGAATCAATCGAGTATGTTTATTGGCGGGATTTCAAACACAAATTTTATTGAAATAGTCGTCTCGATCAGTAGTCTTCGTTGGCTTAGTTTTAATGTTGGTCCTTATGTTAGTGCTGTGACGTGCGTGAATATCATTTCCTTCCTCTTCTAGTACTGACAAATTTAAAAGACGAGATACTTTTTTAGGGTCACAGTCGATGGAATACTCACTGGAGCAATTAAACTCCTTTCAAATTTGCCACGTTGCGTTCAACTTGGTTCCTGTGGGATTGCGACAGATCTTTAGACAAGAATGGGATTTCCTTTACAAGACAACTCCACTGGGAGAGTGGAAAGACACGCCACAGAATGGCCACGACTTCTACAACAACGAATCTAGAAAAAGTCGCCCGAAAAACGCGCGGTTTCTGGCGACTCCCGCCGTACAGAACGGTGACACGTCTGAGTGGGATTGTAGTTGTTTGTTTTTTGCGATCCTGTATTCAGATAGCATTGGCACCACCCTCAGTCCAGCCATCAAATCAGCTGTCGATAATATTCGGCAAGTTGGTAACGATATCGCTCATATTAACGAGGCTAAGCTTACTGACGCTGAGCTTCAAACGTATGTAGGAGGAGTGTCAACTGCATTTAAATCTTTGGGACTTCCTTTTAAGGAGATCGACGACGTTAAGAACCAGACGAGCTTTCCAACGGAAGAAGTCGAAAACTTGAAGAAGGAAGTTCGTGATCTCAAAAATGAGTTGGACAGGACAAAAGAAGAAAACAGGGCTCTCAAGCAAGAAATAAACTTGAAGATCGAGTCATTTTCCTTTCTACCATTACAACCACCACACGAAGTCATTAGACGTACTAGTGATCTACAAAGATTGTCATCCAAAATGCAGCAACTTCACGATAGCGCTAACGGGATAGTTAGCACAATATATCTCTCAGCAAATCCCGGACGCGGCAAAAGTCAGCTTGCTCGTCAACTTGGACTCCAGTTCTTCTCGCAAAGGTCACACAATGCTGGAGTAATGACATTTGTCGCCACTGTGAATGGAGAAAACATAGAGACACTTACTGATTCTTATATCACCCTCGCTAAGCACCTTGGATTTACAGAATATACCTTGACCAGCCTCGAAAGCTCAAAAAGAGAGAAGCCACAAGAAACAATTCAGCATCTTCTTCGTTTGATGTTGCCACAGGTTCGAAAGTACTCCAAGTGGTTGATTGTAGCCGATAATGTAGTCGACTTAAAATCAGTGCGCGGTTTTCTGCCTCAAACTGGCAGCGAGGAATGGGGCCATGGTCAAGTGCTGATCACTACTCAAGATAGCTCTACGGTTCCCCATTGTGCTCCTCATACATATCATGAATCGCTCAGTGAAGGAATACAGGAAGAAGACGCAGTGGAGTTGCTGGGAAAAGTGTCGCAAATTAATGACCGAGAACAAGCAAAAACTGTTGCCAAGGTTCTCGATTATCCGGCCTCTGGCCTTAGCAGCTGCTGCTTATTACGTCCAAACCGTTGTGAAGAATGGCTCTCCAAATTATGACTGGAGAAAATACCTGGAAGGATTAACACAAAGCAAGCGAGAAGCGACTGAAAATGTTCTTGCAAGTGAGAGTTCAGCTTATCCAAAAACAACCACGAAAGTAGTAGAAATGGCCCTGCAAAGAGCGGTTGAAATTGATAACGTCCTTCGTCATACATTTTCTTTCTTTGCACTCTGTGCTTGCGAGGTTGTCCCACTTGACGCCGTCACAAAGTTTGTCAAGGCTCGAGTATCGGACCAACCAGAGGAGCTGATTAAAGGAGGAATTTTAGATCCTGTATGATTCTTGTTTCATCTGAGGAAGAAGAGCAACGCCTATATGTAGGTCTGCATAACATTGTACACGCAGTGCTAAAACAAGACACGATTTGTGAAAAGGAACCATCGGAAAAATATCAGAACATGGCCGAAGCAATGAAGATATTTAAATCAATTCTTGAAGATGAAGGTGGAAATCACGCACTGTTGAAGAGACTGATGCCGCATTGCAAATCTCTATTGGAGGACATGAGGTCTCGTTCTTCTTCGCCCGAAACATCTTTGTTAAACATGTTGACACCGTTTATAACTGTTAATGAAGTTCTTCAATGGCTATGCACCTTTGCTCGTGCTTGTAACTGAAAGGTTGTCTGATTTCATATTTGCCGCAAAACACGTCGTCGATTTAGCTCGCAGTTTACTGAAGAACATAGCCGATACTGAGGACAAAGAAGCCTTTATGAAACGGAGAGGAAGAATTTTTCACTTGAGTGGATCGGTTTATCTCAGAATTGGAAAATACAGTCAGGCTAAAGAATTTTACGAGGAGTCACTTAGGATTTATACGACGATTTATGGTGAAGAACATTCAGAGGTTGCAACAATTTATGACAACCTGGGAAATATGGACAACAGCACTAGGGAATATACGAAAGCAAAAGAACTTTATGAAAAGGCGCTGGAAATTAAGCAAAAGATTTTCGGCGAAGACAACGTCCACGTAGCAGCATATTTTGTTAAGCTGGGAAATGTGTTCAGAAACACCGGAGAATACGCTAAAGCAAAGGAACTTTGCGAAAAGGCGCTGGAGATTCGGAAAAAAAGTTTTGGCGAAGACGATGCCAACATAGGAACAAGTTATGGTAACCTGGGACTTGTGTACAGCAGGACTGGAGCATACACGAAAGCAAAAGAACTTTACGGAAAGGCGATGGAGATTCAGAAAAAGATTTCCGGCGAAGACAACTTCGATGTAGCAACAAGTTATCATAACCTGGGAGCTATGTACAGCAGCACTGGAGAATGCACGAAAGCAAAAGAACTTCACGAAAAGGCGCTGGAAATTAGGAAAAAGATTTTCGGCGAAGATAGTGCTGACACTGCAAAAGTTATAGTAGTCTGGGAAATGTGTGCATCTGCATTGAGGAGTACTCGAAAGCAAAAGAAATTCATGAAAAGGCGCTGGAGATTCAGGAAAAGGTTTTCGGCAACAAGTTATGGTAACCTGGGACTTGTGAACCGCTTGACTGGAGAATTAACGAAAGCAAAAGAACTTTATGAAAAGGCGCTGGAGAGTGAGAAAAAGGTTTTCGGCAAAGAAAACGCCGCTGTAACAAGAACTAAAAACAGGCTCGCTAAAGTGAATAATCTTATAGCTGAGAGCGGACAATCAAGAGAAAATGGTCAACTTAAAGTAACTGAGGATTTGAAAAACCACGCTATTAGAGGTGTAGGCCATGGGAATAACAATGAACTGAATAACAAATAACTGTGTTTTTTTTTTATTATTGTGTTTCACAGGAGCATCACACCACACTTTTCATCTTAATTCCACGTAGAAAGTAAGCCAGAGTTTTTTTTTATGATTTTGTACTTTGGCTAACATATTGAGGAGTTTTCGTTTTGTTTTTTTCATTACTTGCTTGTACATTTAATTAAGATTCCAAATTTCATTCACAGCCTTGCTATACTGTGTTTCAAATGGTGTATTGGTTGTCATTTTAAAGCTTTTTAATCATTCTAAAAGATCAGAGGAGGCTCGCACCAGTTTCTTTGGCCTTGGGGTGTACCTGTTGAAATTAAAATTTCCTATAGAAGACAAGCTTCGATTTCCTTGACACTACAACATCTTTTCGACGTATGTCATTCCCTGGGTCCTAATTTCAGCTTATTTCTCTTTTCCATTTCACTCTAGCTTGCGAACCCTTCCTTTCACGACTGGGAAAGCGTCCTGGTTTCAAGCCTAACGCCGTTAGCATGAATAAATTGCAGTGGATAAACTTCATTGGATCTGTTATTGATTGGGCCCAGGGGATGGTGAACAAAACCCATATCTCTGATCACGCGATATCGTCCAAGACTTGCAAGGAAATTCATTGGCAGATATGTCTCGCCTTTTCCGAGATCCAGATCACTTCCGGGCGGGAAACTCCATCGCCATGCACCGCAATGGAATACCTTGTTAGATGATCTGAATGACGAGCGCTTCTGTGAAATCCATGATTGGATTACTAATGGTGTTGACGTAACCAAGTTTTTTAGATCGTTTAAAGGTAGTTATAGAGGAAAGAATTACGAGTGCAGTAGTCCACCACCGTGTATTCTCCCCAATCACCCGTTATGCAAACCTTTTGCCTCTTTCATATCTGATGCGCTCCAGGATCGTTTGTGTTCCGGTGAGATTTCTTTTGGGGCAAAGTTGGAGAATGCACCCCTCCTCACCTCGTCTTCCCTCTCACAGTAGAACCCAGCAAGCCGCGTCTCTTTAACGATGATAGATTTCTTAATCTCTGGATCGAAGACTGTCCGTTTTCCCTGGATAGCGTTCAACATTTGCCTAAGTATGTTGATAAAGGATTTCACATCAGACAGTGTGTGACGATAAGTCAGCCTGAATACGAACACATCAGGCTTCACCCTACCAGTCGAACTTACTTTGGCTTCCACTGGGGAGGCTGGTATTTCGTGAGTGAATGTATTTCTTTTGGCTGGAAATCCTCCGCATACATTTATCATACGACTGGTCTTGTCGCGTCACATAGGCTCCGTATATGGAACATTCCGTCTTATTTGTACATTGACGACCGCCATAGTGGGCAACTGTCGTTTCCAGGTGGCAACTTGGCAGCCGCCTATCAAGCTCTCGTTTCAAAGGATGAAGTGAATTTTGCTCTGGCCCTCGCAGGCATTTTCCTCACGTGTTACATCTTAACTTCTCTTGGCTACATCATAGGTCTGGCGAAATCTAAACTTATCCCTCAAAAGCAGGTCCCATACCTTGGTTTCGTCATCGATTCGGAACTGCAGGATTTTACTTTGTTGCCTCTCAAAAAGGAAACGTTTCTTTGTCTCGTCAGGGAAACATTGCCTCGCGATACCTTAGATATATTAACACTGCAAATGCTCAGCGGAAAATGCATGTCCTTGAGTCTGGCTGTCCTGGGTGCAAGGCTTTATGTTAATGAAATTAACCTAGCTGTGTCTCGCGCCACTCGCTCTTCGCGTCCTGTGAAGATGTCTCCAGCTCTGAGGAATGAGATTGAGCACTGGCTCTTCCTTGAGACCTGGGACGGGTTTCTTCTTTGGCGATCTGAGAAACACACACATGTCAAGCTGTTCTCCGACGCTACTCGCTTCGCTTGGGGAGGTGCGTTGAGCCCGAATGCCATTGAGGCGAACGTTCATGATTACTGGGACGCCTCAACAATACAAGCCGATATCGCCACCAAGGAGACCTTGGCGTTAAATAACGTCCTTGAGTCGTTCGCTGATACCATCGGAAACTCATGGGTTGACGCCTTTGTCGACAGCATGGCTCTGATCCGTTCACGGAACTGACAGGGTTCTCGTTCTCAACCGCTTTCAGACGCCTTGAAGGAATTGTTCGATACTATGACGAAACTCAATATCGATATACACCTTACCTTTGTGCCTAGTTCTCAGAATCAAGCCGACTTCCCCTCACGACGCCTTAGCCTGCAGGATGCCAAGTTGTGCCCATCTCTGTGGATGTGGTACAAGAGCTGTATGGCGACGAAAATGGACACTCTGTAGACCTAATGGCACGTCCATCAAACGCCAAATCTGACTTATCAAGTGTTAAGGTTGCCGTTCTCAGTTCTCTGAGAATCCTCTGCCGGGATCCCTGGGAGTCAACGTGTTCGCTCACTCACCTAATCTCTACGATGTTTCAGTATTTAGGAACCCATATGTCTTCCCACCGATCTGCTTAATGCCTCATGTTATCAAGTATATGAGATGCCTTCAATTATCCTACACCATCGTAGTACCCGACGTATGCCCAAGGCGTTTTTGGTGGCCCTTATTAGTATCTACATGTTCTTCACGATACCTTTTAGCTGTTGCCGGAACTGTTGGAGCTCTTCTCACGCCATCTAAGAACGGATTTTCAAAAAATTGGCCTATCTCTTGGGATTCTGGGTGTTCCGCCTCCGATAAGCATGTGGTTCCTCTTTGCTAGTGCTCTCACAGTAATGTCTTGTAATATAATAATGACTTTGAAATAATAATAATAATAAAAAAAACATTTACATCATTTACAATCAAATTCAATTCATCAGCCCCGTTCTTCCCTACTTCATTATCAAGCCCTCCTCGGACTTTCAGTTTGTTAATATTCAACAGGGTTGTAAGTTATATAAAGGTTGTTGAATAACAAAAGAAAATGTGTCAATCATGAAATAATGAGTTTCGTTTAAGGTTTCAGTTTTTGAGAAGAATGAGTCCGCCAGGGAAATTCCCGTGATCTCCGTTCCTTTCAGTCTGCACGCAAGTTATTTTGAGTTATGCAAATTTACCGTACTCGATTTAACGCCGGACCCCGCTTAAACGTGAAAACTAGTAATTTTGAAATAAACGCCGGGGGCGTTTGATCGAGGCCCCGGCGTTTGATCCAGAAAAGGCGCTGTACTTGCAGTCGAACTAACAACTAAATCTGATTAAATTTTTAGCTTCTGTCAAAGTCATTGTTAATTAGTTACTTATCTTAAATTTAAAATTTAGTTGTTACTTTTATTCCTAACGGTCACTTGTGAAGATGTATGTCGAAACATACGAAACATCAAGTTAAACGATATAGTTTTATTTTTTGTTTTCCAACAATGCGTTTTATTATCGTGTTTATCACCGCAGTTTGTGTGTTATTTGTTGTTATGCAACGTCATGTACCACAACTCGTTTGACTCTTGGGAGGTAACTGCGCAAAGAAAGATCAATTTTTCTGCCTATTGTTATCTTCACCTCTTTATGTTCCTGCTACAGTTACAGACTCTTACACTTGTGGTCTTGTGACGTGAATTTGTTCTTGTGCTAGTCTATTCAACTGTATGTAAATTATCCAATTACGTGCACAGTGTTCTTTGAAAACATTGATGGTTGATTCTGTTCGAAACTACGAAGAAGGAAAAACAATTTTCAGTCATAAAAGAAAGGGGGAAAGGCGTGAAAACCTGGCTTGATGACGCAACAGTGTTCTCGTGGAGACTCGCAAAATCCTCGCGCGCTGGCTGTTACTCGTGACTAGAAACGCGTGAGTACACACGAATTTCTGCTTTCATTGTGGTAAGCAGTGGTCAGCCTGAGTGGTGTCTTGGCAAACCTTTCGAAGTCTTGTTGTTTAAGCTGATAAGGCAGGATTCATCTTATGTGAAATTCAGCGACGTTAAATCGAGACCAGGTACGTATAGTGGTGATACTCATCATACTAATAGCTTTGGATATGGTACAAAATCTTTGCATAAACACCATAAACAGTCTATTTTAGTCTTGACGTTGAAGAGAGAGGTTTGTCGCGAGAATCAGGAAAACGTTGAGTATCAGACGGTCTGAAGCAGAATTTATGAGGAGTTTGACCCTAGTCAAAAGCTATCTTTGCTATGTCTCTTCCTCTTCAAATCAGGTCTGTACTAAACGCACGTAATAACGTCGGGAATAACGTGATTTGTAGCAGGTCGCGTGATAGGGAACCATCTCGAATTCCTGTCGAGAAAATTCTGAAAGCATTTAAGAAAAAAGTGTTAAGTAAGAGAATACAATCTTATGTAAGAGATTATCTTCCTGATCCCTCATTTATCAACAATTTGTGTAAGAATTACAAATCCTGGCACTTGCGGTACAGTACTGCAAATCACCGACACTCCGTCATTAGCCAAAAAGACCAAAACCGATTGCGTAAAATAGCCAAGAGTATGTCTCTTCAAAGACACACCCTGCAACAACCTCAATTCCCATGACCAACATTCGAACGCACTTACTAATCCCTGGTTGCTGTTAGTAATACCTAAAAAGGCCGGAAGTTTGTGCTGCATTCGAAGCCAGAGAAACCGGATATTTTAGGGAAAGCACCCGAGAGGTCAAACTCGTGATCGGAAAGGCGTCATTGCAGAAATATTTCTCCGCCTGGTAAGCGCATTCACTTATTGCAGCGCTAAGCAATATTAGGTGTTTTACAAGCACCACACAAGACTGTCCCCGCGACGCAGTAAAGATCAGCGTTCGTTGAACGTTTCTGGTATGTACAAAAGTAATTTTCAACATAAGCATATTACCTACTAGGGTACAAAACGCTTCGATATATAAACTGTGTGTAAAGTGGTGGTATTTGCGTGTTTTTGCGTTCTCCTATCAATAGCCTTTCCGAGGGTTTTTAGTTTTAATGAAGAATGTCTGTGCGCCTTTGCAGTATCTTTAACTCTTTCCATTAAGCGGCTGGTATCAAAGAAAAGTCTCAGTTTAACATAAGTGATATGTTACATGTAGTCCCTAGTATTTGTATTCCAAAAATCGTGCTATGTATTCTAGGATGGTTTATTCCATTTAATGAATTTGTTAAAACGAAAAGACAGATTCTTCAGATAGACAGTTTGATAGGACAAAAATTCGTAAAATAACAGACTCCCAATGTGTCGTACAAAGTCTCCTTGTTTGTTGCTGATTCAGAGCGTAATAAGAAATTCTACTATCAAAACTGTCTTATTTGGCATTTCAACTACACCACTCAATAGCTCAAGAAATTACGAAGGGAGATCGAAAGACAAAATAAAAATGATTTTGACGGCATCGTGAAAAAATTTTTAGAAGTCACTAAATCCTGTCTTCGTTGTAATTTTATGAAATCATTAGCACGCGATTCTGTGAATTGAAAATTCATAACGGATGGTGGATAATTCTTATGATCTTATATTGCTGCGCAAAAAATAATTTCGTTCTACTCCATGATCATTGATTTCCCGTCGCCTAACAAAGGTCCCGGACAAAGGTCATCTTATTTGTGTCAATTTTGTAATTTCGTTTGATAGAAAGTTTCTGCTCTTGTTTGTAGTCTCTTGGTAACTTTTTCATCATTTTTATGCCTCCATTTCTACGTGTGAGTTTCATTGGAGCTAACACTGATTCTAAAATGTTTGCATTTCTTAAAATAGCGTGCCTAAATCGCGTGACTTTTAGCTGATGTTCATTTCACGTCTGGTAGTTGTGGTTAAGTCACGAAACATTGCATCAGACAGAGAATCAACTTTTGTTCTAATGTTGAACCAATATTAAACGCTTTTCATGGCTTTCGGTTTCGTAATTCGCAATGCTGATCTTTTCACTTAAGCTGTTTTCTAAGAAAAGCCGGAATTTTTGGAGGCATTAATTACTCAGTGCAAAGGGAAAAGTCCCGTCTCATATCTTATCATGCATTTTAACCTTTCTTTCTAAAGCATTTTAAAAGAAACACACGGTGAAAGTATGACTTCTCAATATCATAACTCATCTACTAGATCATGAAGACCTTTCTATTGACTATTATTTGGCAAAAGCCGCGTTGAGCGTTTAGAAAACTCGCTTAGAGTGCATTCCATTCTGCAAGTTATAAAACAACAAATATTTCATTACAATCAGCACTACAATCCCCACGCATCACCAGTTGTCGCTTTGCAAAGACCGTTAATTTTCACAACATAAATCGCGGAGGTGAATCGCAAATAGCCTACGAGCAAGCTTTTTCGGGGGGTGGGAGTGGGAGGAGGGAGTCCCCCTACCCCGCGGGAGAGCTTGCTCGCAGGCTAATATCGCAAAATAGCAACGCAACATTTACTTCGTCACCACTAAGGCAAAAATTGTTGTCTCCATTACTCAGTTTCCCTTTTTTTTTTTTAATGGAACTAAATTTCCACCTGACAAAGATTTTCAATTACAGGGTAAAAACGCGATGGAGTACTCATTGGAACAATTAAACTACTTTCGAATCTGTTACGTTGCGTTTAATTTGGTTCCTGTGGGACTGCGACAGATCTTTAAACAAGAATGGGATTTCCTTTACAAGACAACTCCACTTGGAGAGTGGAAAGATACGCCACAGAATGGCCGCGACTTCTACAACAACGAATCTCGAAAGAGTCGCACAAAAAACGCGCGATATCTGGCGACAATACAGAACGGTGACACGTCAGAGTGGGATTGTAGCTGTTTGTTTTTTGCGATCTTGTACTCAGATAACATTGGAAACACCCTAAGTCCAGCCATCAGATCAGCTGTCGATAATATTCGTCTCGTTCGCAACGACATCGCCCATATTAATGAGGCTAACCTCACTGATGTCGCGTTCCAAATTTATGTAGGAAGAGTGTCAAGTGCCTTCACAGCTTTGGGTCTGTCTCTTACAGAGATCGACGACGTTAAGAACCAGACGAGCTTTCCAACGGAAGAAGTCGAAAACTTGAAGAAGGAAGTTCGTGATCTCAAAAATGAGTTGGACAAGACAAAAAGAGACTTGAAACAAACAAAATCTGACTTAAAGACAACAGAGGAATCTCTACAAAAGACACAAGCCGATCTTCAGTCTTCAAAACAAGAAAACAAGGCTCTCACGCAAGAAATAAATTTGAAGCTCGAGTCATTTTGCTTTCTAGCATTAAAACCACCACATGAAGTCATTAGACGTGCCAGTGACATACAAAGATTGTCATCCAAAATGCAGCAACTTCGCGATGGCGCTGACAGGGTAGTCAGCATGATGTATCTCTCAGGAAATCCAGGATGTGGCAAAAGTCAGCTTGCTCGTCAACTTGGACTCGAGCTCTTCTCACAAAGGTCAGACAACGCTGACGAAATGACGTTTGTTGCCACTGTGAATGCAGAAAATATTGAGACACTTACTGATTCATACGTCACCCTCGGTAGACAACTTGGAATTACAGAATATACCTTGACTAGCCTTGAAACCTCAAAAAGAGAGACGCCTGGGGAAACAATTCTACGTCTTCATCGTTTGATTCTGCCGCAGGTTCGAAAGTACTCCAAGTGGTTGATTGTAGCCGATAATGTAGTCGACTTAAAATCAGTGCGCGTTCTTCTGCCTCAAACTGGCAGCGAGGAATGGGGCCATGGTCAAGTGCTGATCACTACTCAAGATAGCTCTGCAGTTCCCCACTGTGCTCCTCATACATATCATGAATCGTTCAGTAAAGGAATGCAGGAAGAAGACGCAGTGGAGTTTCTGGAAAAAGTATCGCAAGTTAATGGCCGAGAAGAAGCAGAAAATGTTGCCAAGGTTCTCGATTATCAGCCTCTGGCCTTAGCAGCTGCTGCGTATTACGTCCAAACCGTTGTGAAGAATGGCTCTCCAAATTATGACTGGAGAAAATACCTGGAAGGATTAACACAAAACAAGCGAGAAGCGACTGAAAATGTTCTTGCGAGTGAGAGTTCAGCTTATCCAAAGACAACCACGAAAGCAGTAGAAATGGCCCTGCAAAGAGCTGCTGAAACTGATGAAGTCCTTCGTTATACATTTTCTTTCTTTGCACTCTGTGCTTGCGAGGTTGTCCCACTTGACGCCATCGTAATTTTCGTCAAGGCTCGCGTATCGGACCAAACAGAGGAGCTCAGGATTAAAGGAAAAATCTTGAAGTCCAGCATGATCCTCGTTTCATCGGAGGAAAATGAGCAACGCGTATATGTAGGTTTGCATAACATTGTATACGCAGTGCTAAAACGAGACACAATTTGTAAACAGGAACCATCGGAAAAATATCAGAACATGAGGGAAGCAGTCAAGTTATTTACATCAATGCTTGAAGCTGACGATAGAAATTACGCACTGTTGAAGAAACTGACGCTGCATTGCAAATCTGTGTTGGAGCACATGACGTCTTGTTCGTCTTTTGGAAACGTGTTGTCGCCGTTTATAACTGTTATTGAAGTTTTTCGATGGTTTTGCACTTTTGTTTTTGCTTGTTACAGTCTGTCTGATTTTATATTTGCAAAACACGCCTTAGATTTAGCCCGAAGCTTGCTAAAGAACAGAAGCGATGCTGGCGAAGAAGCCTTTACGGAATTGAAAGGAAGAATTTTTAACTTGAGCGGAATGGTTTACTTCAGAATTGGAAAATATAGACAGGCCGAAGAATTTCATGGGGAGTCACTGATGATTTATAGAAAGAGATATGGTGAAGAACATTTTAACGTTGCAGCAAATTATATTAACCTGGGAAATGTGCGCAGTAGTATTGGAGAAAACATGAAAGCAAAAGAACTTTACGAAAAGGCGCTGGAGATTCGGAAAAAGATTTTTGGCGAAGACAGTGCAGACGTAGCTACATGTTATGGTCACCTGGGTAATGTGTACAACCGCACTAGGGAGTACACGAAAGCAAAAGAGTTTTACGAAAAAGCGCTGGAGATTCATAAAAAGATTTTCGGGGAAGACAACCTCGAAGTAGCAACAAGTTATGGTAACCTGGGAGTTGTGTACAGCAACACTGGACAATACACGAAAGCGAAAGAATTTAGCGAAAAGGCGCTGGAGATTAAGAAAAAGATTTTCAACGATGACAATGCCGACGTAGCAACAAGTTATGGTAACCTGGGACTATTGTACAACAGCACTGGACAACACACGAAAGCAAAAGAACTTTGCGAAAAGGCGCTGGGGATTCAGAAACAGTTTTTTGGCGAAGACAATGCCGACGTAGCAAGAAGTTATGATAACCTGGGACTTGTGTACAGTAGCACTGGAGAATACACGAAAGCAAAAGAACTTCACGAAAAGGCGCTGGACATTAAGAAAAAGATTTTTGGCGAAGACAATGTTGACGTTACAAGAACTAAAACCAAGCTCGCTGAACTGAATGATCTCATCGTTGAGAGCAGACAATCAAGGGAAAATATTCAACTTGAAGAAAATGGGTGTTTGAAAAGCCGCATCAGTTGTGAAAGTGCAGGCCGGAGGCATGACTACCATAAACCGGTCAAATGCTGTAATTGTATTCTTGTTTGATTATGGTGTTTCACAGGCGCATCAGCCCACTCTTTTCGTTGTAGGTTCAATCGGCGAGCAGAACAAAACTTTATTTAGTGATTTCGTAGTGAGACTATCAAAGTGATGGGTTTTCAGCTCTTTTTTATTATTATCATCTGCTTTTACATTTCAGATTCCAAGTTTCACAGCCTACGTGTAATGGACTGTGTTTTCATATGGCTGTGTTGGTCATCAAATTAATCATTTTAAGAAATCAAGTTTGGGTCTTGCAAGCCGATTGAAATAGCTGATGATATCCTAACCTTACCCGATGTGTAAGTAGCAGCAGTCAATGTTTCTTGTCAGATTACGGGCTATGTTGCATCTTGTACAAATAGACTTGAATGAGCGAGGATCTTCAGGGTTATATGACTTACAGAGTGATTGCTTATAGTAACTGAGTACTGAGGTGTGCCTTAAAAAACTGAGAGAAATGGTTACAGAAAGACCAATGTCGTCAGCTAGAGCGTTCCATATTCTCACTGTTTGGATGAAAAAGGACCTCTGATATGTAGTTGTTTTGCACTTTCTGGGAACAATAAAAGTTACATTTGTGTTGCTACTGGATCTAGTTTCTCGTGCGGGGAAGCGTCTAGTGGGGATTACAGTAGGGTTAACCTTAACTAGCCCAGTCACAAATTTGAAGAAGAAAACCATATCTAGATACTCGTGCCAGTAGGACAAGGGGAGAAGGTCCAGTTTAATCAGTCTGTCCTTATAAGATTCCTCGCAGAGGAAAGGCAAGTTGAGGATGTATTTTGTAGCCCGGCGCTGAATCCGTTCGGTCTTACGGATGAGTTCTTTCGACTGAAGCGCCCACACTTAAGTGGCGTAGCCGAGATGTGACCTGACTAGCGTGTGATAAATGGCACGTCTCACTGATGCATTCTTGATAGACCTGGTGTTACGTCTCACAAACCCTAGCGAAGCGGACGTGTTCTTTAACTGCTCCCGCGAAATTCAGACTTTAACAGGTTTCTTTCCCCGTCAACATGCCGGAGCAGAACCAGAGGCAATTGTCCAGGCATGAGAGGCAACTTAAAGAGGAAAATTA
This sequence comes from Pachyseris speciosa, assembly GCA_016490735.1. Lineage (NCBI taxonomy): Eukaryota > Metazoa > Cnidaria > Anthozoa > Scleractinia > Pachyseridae > Pachyseris > Pachyseris speciosa. The sequence goes on along the minus strand of JAEMWC010000089.1, from coordinate 298,686 downwards.
AGCTCTCCGAAGTGAAGTTACCGAGCTTAAAGCTCAAATTAGCCGTTTGGCAAACAAGATCGAAGGAGGAAAATGGCCGCCGGCAGCGCCTGACGGCTTACTATCTCCTGAAAAGAGGAAGTCGGTACAGTTTCTTAGTGACGACTATGACGATTTAATGTCTTCTAAAACCCAAATAATGGATGAACTGAGATTAGTGTTTTCGAGGCTGGAAGTTATCGAAAAGAAGTGTCAAGATATGACGAGAACAATCTGAAAATAGTGGGAGTACCGGTTCTTGCCGAAAGAGAAACTCCTGAGCAGACAGCCCTACTGTGCCTACGCCTTTTCTCTGCCCTGGGAGTCAAAGATATCTCGATATTAGACATCGACACTGCTCATCGTGTTCCCGCTAGGCGAGCATCGAACAAGCCCAACGCCATTGTATGTAAATGTACACTGCGCTTGGAAAAAGATAAAGTAATGGCTGCAAGACGCAGAAATTCCTCGCTTCAGGCCAAAGATCTAGGTTTTGAGGAAGACGTGCTAGTAGAGGACATAGCGCTGTTTGACCATCTCTCGCCGCGACTCCAGACACTGCTATACGAAGGCAGAAAGTCCAAGAATGAGAAAGGCTTCAAGTTTTGCTGGGCTAGGGGAGGCTCTGTATTCCTACGCAAGACGGATTCCTCAAACGCTATCAAGCTCGCCCGTATCGATGACCCTTTCGCGCTTGTACGCGATGGGATGGTAGGAGCAATTTCGCGAGGCTAGAGATAAGTTCACTCCCTTGTATTTCCTACCTTAATTGATTTATATATCAACATACTCTGATGAGAACTCAAGGTTTACGTAGTAGACAGTCTAAACAAGAACAGAAATGTACTAGATCGTTGTTAAAAGAGCTACCGTACTTCAACTTAAGTGGCAATTTGCCCCTCTATCGTGGTCAATTTAACAACTCACTTGCAAGTGAGCTACCTACAAAAAGAAATCTTGAATGTTTACCCTGTCTATACGATCTCCATTTATTTAGTATGAATTCAACTCTTGATGAGAACTTAAACCCGGATGGTAACCTAGAATTTTCGCGTGTCCAATGCGGATACTTTTCCCCACATAGTTTTAAAGAGTATAATATGACAAAGACTATGTGGGCGAAACGTCTCGTTTATTGGAAACTCGAGTAAAGGAGCATCTTTCTACAAACTCGTCAGCTGTTCGAGAGCATTGCCACCTCACAAGTCATTCGGTGGATTCCAGTAAAACAAAAGTTCTTGCCACGGAAAGTAACACTTTCAAACGCCGCATAAGGGAGGCAATTGAGATAAAATTACGTAAGCCCTCCTTGAACAGAGACAATGGGTTCGAATTAGCCAGAATCTATGACACTATCTTAGCTCCCTCGGGTCCATTATATAACCCTTCTTAACTTTCAAATTTACATTGTGGCTGACGAAGTTCGGTTGATCCGAACGAAATATTCTACTTTTTTTAAGACTTTTAATTGTGCTCTGAGTACAGGAAAAATTTTTTATATTTTTTTACGTTTTAAAATCATGATTCCAGAACAGGAAAACAATATTTTTGATTCTAGTATAATTCTAGTTTTTCTCCAAGTCAAAAAGAATCAAGTCTTTCATTTTTCCATAATAATATTATAAGTCTAAACAAAAATCTCGATAATTTAGTAGCCCATTACTTAAAATAGACGAATTAGATTTTCATTTCAATGTTATTGGTGTAACGGAGACCAAAATTACAAAGTCAAATGAGCACTTGCGTAATTACCAAATCCCAGTTACAATTTTGAACAAGTGCCTACACCTCTGGTCTCCGGGGGAGTGGGTCTTTTCATTGATAACTTACACCGTGCTCGAAAAAACGTCAACTGAAGCTTTCCAGGCTCTGTGGGTTGAATTTTCATTCGTCAAACAAAAAAACATTATTTGCGGCATTATTTATCGCCAACATAACTCGCCTGATCTTTTCCTTAATTATTTAACTGATACTTTAGAAAGACTAAACTCAACAGGAAAGCGAGTTTGCCTTTTAGGTGACATTAACTTGTGTCTTCTCAAAACACCAAAGTCGCATCATAGTCACGATTTTCTAACAATCCTCCAAGGCAATTATCTCATTCCAACTATTGATAAGCCAACCTGTGTTCATAGAACAACAGCAACGCTAATTGACAATATTTTTGTCAACAACCCTGAGCAGGTTTTACTGAGCGGAAATATTATTACTGACGTTTCTGATCACTTTTCACAATTTTGCATTTTGTCTTCTGTAAAAGAGAACTCCAATTTAAAGAAAATAATTCGCAAACGTGACTTCTCACATTTCTCTGCAGAAAGCTTTAATAGTGACCTTTCTGCAGTCGACTGGGAAAACATACTATTAACAAAATCTAACAATATTGATGATTTATTTCCAATCTTCTTTAAATGTGTTAATAACATTGTTAACAAACATGCTCCTATTAAAAATCTATCAAAACGTAAAATTAAGCAACTTGCTAAGCCTTGGATTACAAAGGGACTCAGAACCTCAATTAAAGTAAAAAACAAACTATACGTACTGGGTGACTCCGTTAAATATACATACTACAGAAATAGGGTAACCACCCTTACACGCCTTAGTAAACAAAAATATTGTGCTAATTACTTCCTTGCAAATATTAACAACACGAAGAAAATGTGGGAAGCAATAAATACGCTTCTCACAAACCGCAAAAGAAAGTCTCACATTATAACGCACTAAAAGGCCCACGTGATAATAACCTTGTCACACACAAACCCTCAAGAGAAAACCTAACATCTTGAACGAACACTTTGCAACTATTGGTAACAAATTAGCGATGAAATTATCCCCACGCAGTAATTATACGGACTATCTGGCTAAATCCAAATAACCTGATTCTTCCTTTCTTTTTCAGCCTGTCTTACCAGAAGAGGTTAAATTTGAAATTTTATCGCTTTCTAATAATAAATCCCACGGGCTTTACTCATGCCCCGCGCAGCTCTTGAAATGTGCATGCGATATCATCTCTCCTGTCTTAGCGGAAATCTTCAACATCTCCATCTCATCAGGGGCTTATTCCTCAAAAATTTAAAATATCAAAAATAACTGCGATATTCAAATGCGACGATGAGGTGGATGCTTTAAACTATAGACCTATATCTTTACTTTCTAACTTTAATAAAGTTTTCGAGAAAATTATGTACAATCGGATGGTCAGCTTCATTGAACAGCATTCCATTCTATATTCGTCACAGTATGGCTTTCGCCAGGGGCACTCTACCCATCATGCTATCATCGATATAGGTGAAGCTATTCAGTCAAATATGAATCGACGCTTGTTTACCTGTGGGATCTTTATTGACCTAAAGAAAGCTTTTGATACTGTTAATCATAAAATTCTACTTGACAAACTTAATCATTACGGTTTTCGAGGAATTATATTATGGTTTGAATCCTATTTGACTGATCGCACCCAAACAACCCAGACAGACTCCCACATCTCGGATAAGTGCGCATGCACATGCGGCGTACCACAGGACTCTGTGTTAGGGCCCCTTCTTTTTCTACTTTACGTAAATGATATCCGTAATTGTTCTAGCAAATTGAAGTTCTTTCTTTTTGCCGATGACACCAGTATTATCATATTTGCTGATGAAGACCTGAAAAAATTAGAAGTGACTGCAAACAACGAGATTGATAAACTTAACGATCGGCCAACTTCTAATAAATTAACATTGAATACTAAGAAATCTAACTATGTCATCTTCCGACCCTACCAAAAGAAAATCCAAAATATTCCCCAAATTTGTATATTTGATCATGATTCAAACAAAAATGTAAACCTTGAATATAAAGACTGTATTAAGTATTTAGGCGTTCTTATCGATGAAAACCTTTCCTGGAAGAACCATATCGATTCTCTTATAACCAAAATAAGCAAAGCTGTTGGTATGTTAAGTAAACTAAGACATTATATACCATTTTGTGTTCTTATAAATATCTATAATGCTCTTATAACACCTTATCTCTCCTATGGACTTATTTCATGGGGCCACGCCTCTAAAACACATCTAAATAAACTCAGTATTCTACAGAAGCGCGCCCTACGCTTAATTCACTTTGCAGACAGAAATGAGCACGCTATCCCTTTATTTGTCAAAACTAGCGTTTTACCTTTAAGTTTTCTTTGTGTCCAAGCGGTCTCAAACTTAATGTATGATATAAATGCAAACCAAGCACCGCCAAATATTCTAAATCTTTTCTGTAGAACTTCTAGCACACACAAATATGCTACCCGCTCGTCAACCTCTCAGAACTTTTTTATTAAAAGTTCTAGAATCGACCGAAAAAAATACTCTTTTTCACGTGTTGGAGCAAAAGTGTGGAATGGGATACCTAAAAGAATAAAAAAGTTGCCAAAAAAATAGTCTTAAGAAAGAAATGAAAAGAGTACTATTTGACATTTTGAAAACTGAAGATAGCTACATTGAAATCGATAAAATAATATATATTTTTTTATTCCTTTATTACAAAAAAACCCACAAAAAAACAGAGTTTAACAAGACTAACATAGTTCTAACGCTACTTACATTGCTAAAATGAGAAGACAAAACAAAAAAAGAGAATAAAAAGCACCAAATTACATACAGTACTGAATAAAAATACACACTCTACACTAAGTTACATGAATCTTTACACTAACTACAAGAGTTCGGGAGACGTTAAAATTGTTTCGGTACCGGCTACTGCTCTATCATTGGAAGCAGAGGATTCCATTTTTTATAATGAAAGTTTAACTTTTTATTTTTTCTCGCAATGAAGCGTTCGGATTCGAAAGTTCTTTTAAACTTGGCAACTAGTGATGTTAAACATAATGCTTTCTTGGTTAGTTTACTACGATATATGAAAAATTTACTTTCAAGGATAATATAGTTAAGTAGGACACCTCCGTGGGATAAGACTAAAATTCCGAATAAAATGTCTTTAATTTCGAAAGAATTAACAGTTATTTTTATCGAGTTAAGCAATTCTTTCAATTCGCCCCAAAAACAACGTACTTTAACACAATAGAAGAAGAGGTGTTCTAAAGTCTCCATCTCATTTCCGCAGAAATCACACTGAGGAGATTCGACTTTTTACCCGGGCTGCGCGCGTCTCGCGCGGCGCCCGGGTCTAGAACTACCGACGGTTCTCGAATTCTTTTTCGTCGTCCAGTATCATCCGCAAATGGCACTTCCGGCGTTTCTGCGCAAGCGCTAACTATTTTTAACAACAGTGATGCCTGTTGTCACGTATGGGAAAATGTCGATTCATCTTGTGGCTTTTGAAGTCTGAACAAACAATATGTTAAGAGAAGTGTCTATGCGAATGTTTGGAAGTTCAACGGCGAGAAGAAAGTTTTTAACATGAGTAAACTTAACGGCAGATGGACTGCTGTGTTTCCCCGTGCCTGCTTCAGTAGACAGCGAGTAGTCTCTAATTTTGGCGACGGATTGTGGGGGCACGTGCGCGCGCGAAGTTGCGAGGAGACGCGACGCGTGGGGAGCGCCAAAAATTAGAGACTACAGACAAAGGGAGTTTGACCTTTCACGGCCGAGTGATTCGAGTGTAAATCTCATATCAACAGCAAGAATGATGCCTGTTGTCACGTATCGGAAAACGTGGATTCACCTTGTGTTTTTGAAGTCTGAACAACTAATATGTTAAGAGAAGTGTCTATACGGATGTTTGCAAGTTCAACAGCGAGAAGAAAGCTTTTAACATGACCAAAATTTAACTCCAGATGGACTGCCGTGTTCCCGTATCCGCTCCATTGAGATGTACATTTTGTTGAATAACTCAAGTACGGGATATCATACACCCCTGAGACTTTGACAGGTAGTTAATTTACTATTTTAATTTCTGGACTTTAATTTTTGAATGATAAAGCGATTAGTTTTTACAAATGTACTAGCGTCCCTTGAAACTGTCCAGAAACGTTCCTTCTTGTGTTTCAAATGACCCTGGATTGACGTATTTGTAAACAGTTTCACTCTGCTAATTAATTTTCTACTCACATTTCACCGAGACTCCATTCACATTTATGCGAAAAAATCCTACATCGTTCGATAAGCGTTTCCTTTCTCAAACAATTATCCATCGAAGCGAAAACAAGTGTGCTTCGTTTTTTTTTGGAATTAATACACTATTTTTATCACCTTGCATAATGATAAACCTCTGTGGCCTAAAGGTCATTGTTCCTACCTGCGACGTAGCTAACCCGGGTTCGATGTCTGTTAGTGGTATATATCACGGGCTTTATTTTTTTCTGTTTCTCTTTTTCTTGTTCTTTTAGAAAATTTTTTACAAGTGTTATAATTATTGTTCTCAATGGTTGAGCTGTATTTTAGAGGAATATATGTTGATAGGGGTCTAAAGAAATAGACTCCAACACAAGCTAAACACAATGCGTCCGATGTAAGAAAGACAGACTTCCCTCTATTCTTTTGTTTAGCACTAAGTTAGGGATACAATACTGTTTTTTGCAAGCCCGGGTTTAGGCTAATTGTAGCCTCTTGTTTAAACTTAAACAACATGTCGTTTGTATACAATATTCTGTTTAATATTTTGTACTGGAATTCCCTTAGCTTTGTGTCCAAGGTAGTTTCGTAAGGCAGTAAATATATTTTTTCCCAATCTAACTGAAAGGTATTTGTGTTGAAAATTTCGTTGTATTTCTTTGTGCTGTTGGCGTGTTGGATATTTTGGAAATAAGACTATCGTAGATTTCTTTTGAGTGGAGCTTCTCCAAGTTAGTAATTTTTTCTTTAATATGCAAATAAAAGTCACCTGGAATTATATTTCTCGTATTTAAAGGGACAGAGAGTTTATTCGCTTTTAAAGTTTTCCGCCACTCTTGTGGAATTGCACTAAAAATACTAAAGAGTAAGAAATGTTCTATAGGCGAAAGTATTGAATGCAATGGCTCCTTGTTGGACTTTAATTCTCCTCTTGAGTCGCATAAGTCGCCAACTTTTACAATTCCGAAGTCAATCAGTCTTTGATTGTAAATTGATTTAGATTCAATACAAATAAAACGGTTATTCCAAATGACTTGGTTTGCTATTTCAGAGATTAAGAGAGGGTTATCCTGGCTGAGAGAGGTCCATGCCACTAAACATTCTTTGTAAAACTCTGGGAGTGCTATAGGAAGCCGAGGATAGCTGAAATTACAATAAAACAGGAATTTTCCCCCGACTTTTTTAAGGTAGAAATCTAAGAAGAAATTCCATGTAGCTGGCTCATGAGATAGGTACCTCTTGATGCAAATTATTCTTTGAGCCGAGATCATTGACCCAATATCGGGCATTTTTAGACCTCCTTTATCAATAGAGTTAATCAATGCTGTGCGCTTTACTTTGTCCTTTCCTTTCCATACGAAACAATATAATAAGGTGTTAATTTTCTTTATGAACTCTTTATTTCTTGAGATAAGGGTAACCTTATATAAAATCTTGGGAATAGCAAACGATTTAATGACTTGTATTTTCCCAAGTAATGTGAGTCCTCTCCAATCCCAGCAGTTAAACAATCCTTTCAAGGATTTCTCAATTGATTCGAAATTAAGCTTGTAGAAGAGCGAGTAGTTTTTTGTAAAATTGATCCCTAAAATTTTTATAACTTTGCTTATTTCATTCACCCCCAATTCTGAACTGCTGATGTTCATATTCCCGAGTAGGAGGATTTCTGTTTTGTCTTGGTAATCTTTAATCCGGAGTATGCACCGAACAACTCTAGGGTGTCAAAAAGGGCGCTATGGGATGATTTGTCACAGACAAAAGATGTCATGTCATCCGCAAAAGCAACTAATTTAATTTCATTCCCGTCCACCATGATACCTTTAATTTGGCCATTGTTTTTTATAGATATCGCCAGTAATTCAAGTACTATGATGAAAAGTGAAGGTGATAGTGGATCGCCTTGTCGAACACTTCGTTTGAGTTTGAATGAAGGAGTGAAAAAGCCGTTATTAGCAACGCAGCTGGTTATGTTCTTATAAAATGTTCTAATCCATGCTAAGAATGATGCTCCGAAACCAAAGGATTCTAACGATCTTGAAACAAAGTTCCAATTTAGAGAATCAAAGGCCTTTTCAAGGTCTATAGCGGTCATTATGCCCGGATAGTCTCGCGCACTTGTGAATTCCATGATGTCACTAATTGTTCTCACTGCATCGAAGATGGTCCTCCCTTTGACAAAGGCATTTTGATCATGGTGAATAATGTAAAGTAAAACCTTTTCTAACCTTTGAGCGATAGCTTTTGAGCCAATTTTTGACATCCAAATTAACTAGAGAGATTGGTCTCCAATTTTTGATCCATCTCCTATCTTTGTCTTTCTTCTCTATTAAGGTTATTACGGCTTGCTTTTGCGAATTTGATAGTTCACCATAAAAATAAGCATAATTAAGTGAATCCACTAAGAGCGTCCCGAGTTCTGGCCAGAAAAATTTGTAAAATTCAATTGTAAGCCCATCATTCCCAAGCGTTTTTATTGTTACTAAATGTGAACAAAACCTTAAAACATTCTGAGTATGTTAACTGGCCTTCGCACAAATCGCGCATGGAATCAGATAGCTTGGGAATTGACGAAGAGTTCTGAAGGAAGGGACAATTTGTATAGTCAGTTCGTATTCCGGGCTTTTCATCATAAAGGTCTGAGTAGAAGTTGTATATTTCATTCATTATGGTTTTTGAATCAGTGGTCTCCTCATCGTTGTCCCGAACCAGTTTTCTTATGCAACTTTTCTTCTTATTTCTAGTTTCTAAATTCAAAAAGTATTTACTATTTTTTCCCCTTGCTCAAGCCATGTCGCACGGGAACGAATCATTGATCCCCTCACAATATAATTGTACTCGTTTTCATATTCCACTTTAGCCGATTCAAGATTTGCTAAGTTTTCCTGCGTGGGCGTTTCCGCTATTTTCTCCTCACAAAACTTAAGTTTTCTTTCAATATCTTGCATTTTCTTTCTCCTTTCCTTAGCTTTTGATTTACTGTAAGATATACTTTCCTCACGAATTGTATATTTCATCCAATCCCATTTAACTCTTAAATCATCACAATAATTAATTTCTTCAAGCCACTTTGGGAAACCATCACGTAAGCACTGAGCATACAGAGGGTCTTCTAATAGGCTGTTATTGAACTTCCAGAAAGGGACCACGCTGTTGATCTTTTAAACTGTTAATTTCAAGGGTTATTGCGGAATGGTCCGTTTTGATTGCTGTCACAATGTCTACATTAGCTACATCGTCTTGTAGCAAATCGCTTATAAGCCAGTAGTCTAATCGCCTTTGAATTATTGGGCTTTTTGCCTCCAAGTAAACTTTTTAGCATCGGATTACGGATTCTCCAAATGTCTACTAAATCGTTATTTAACAAAATGTCGTCTACAAACTTCACCGATTCTTTTAGCACTGGTTATAAAAATAATATTTGATCTAAAGAATCATTAGAGAAGACACAAGTGCAAGTACTTTTATTATCTTAGTATCTCAAGCCCTTCCTCTCTTTTTTGTTTTGTTTTTCTTTTGTTGTTGTTGTTGTTGGTTTTTTTTTGTTTTTTTTTTGTTTGTTTGTTCAATCTCGTACAAATACATTTTTTTTTTTTTTTTTTTTTTCTCTTTTTTTAATCCTGTACTGTAATATAATTGCCTCTGTTTCAATAGACTGGCCTGCCACGATTAGCTAAGTTACTTGTAGGTCAGCCTAAATTGTAATATTTCTATTCATTTTATTTTTAATAAACCTTTATGAACCTTTATGAACCTTACGAACCTTATGGTCGCACACCTGTTTATTCCACGATAGCTTGTCGGAGATGACGACCCCAAGGTCCTTTTCTGCGCTGGTGACGCCAACAGGAACCTCGTTTATGTGGTACGTGTTGGACACAGGGTTCTGTTACCGGGTAATTCGTTGTGCCTTGCACTTAGATTCGTTGAACATCAGGCCGGCAGAGAAGACCTTGGTGTCATCAGCAAAGGCAGTGACGTGGCTGGATTTTACAGTACCAGGGAGAAAATTCGCGTATAGGAGAAACAGCATGGGGCCCAATATGCCCCCTGAGGGACTCCTGATGTCACTGGAAGTGCCTGCGAGTTCGCAACAAGTGCCGTTATCCTCTGCGTCCGATCGTGGAGGTAGGACTCAAGCCAGGCCAGAAGCTCCCCGCTGAAACCGTAGTCGCGCAGCTTCCTGAGCTGTTTGCGATGACTCACTTTGTCAAAGGCCTTTAACATATCAAGGTAGATAACATCAATCTGGGCCCCGTTGTCGAGTTGGGAGCCGATGTAGTCGAGTACCTCCAAAAACTGCGTCACGCACGACCGCCCTGTTATGAAATCGTGTTGTGAGCTATCGATCAGACTTTACACTTGGTCTTTGATTGAGTTGAACACGCAACGTTCCATCACCTTGGAAACCAGGCACAGTAGTTCTCGGCATGTTCTTTGTTGTTCTTAGCTTCTTGATACAGGAACCACATTGGCCAGTTTCCAGATTCGAATCAGAAAAAAAATTGTTAAAATTAAAGACAAAGTAATAAAAAATTTAATATTTTATTATGTTTTTAAAACGAAAAAATGCAATCAAAAGCAAAATAAAGTGACTAAAGAAATCAAAGATTTCCATAGCCTAGCGGTACCATAGACCACAATCACTTGCGGTCGTGCATAATCCAGTATTCCTTGTAGTCCGTCAAAATGGTAAGCAAAGAAGAAGACACTTGAAGAGATAGCTGAGAGGGTCCCTTTTCCATTCTGAGACTGGGACCGGGTGTCACGATCGCCGAAATTCATCTTCGTGAGAGGCTTCGTTCGGAAAATGCAAAAACAACATGGCGCCCCTCCAGTTTATTCACTCATTCAACCTCGGTTCCAGTGAATCGTTTTTGATTGAATCCAATCCATTCTTCATTAAAAAAAAAAAAAAAAAGATCTACTGAACCCATTACTCCAAGTCACAATCAAATGTCAAAGTAGGGCTCAAATGAGCTGCCAACACTGATGCAGGAAGTGGTCGTGGGGTGGCTAAAAGAGAAAGATCGAAGGAAGCTGAAGAGGCTCCCTCCTATCTCAACTGTTACCATGACAACAACTCAGTTAACGCCAGAGGCTGTTGCTGTTGAAGATGATCTGCCACATCAAGTCCATGCTGAAGAACACTGTCAAAAAGATCACGTCATGCCATTCTCTTTAGATCCTGAACCATTCTCCTCTCAATTTGAAAGTGCTCAAGAGCCAAACTTTGATGCTTATGTGGCTGCTCTCCAGCTCCAAGACTGCGACGACATGGAAGATTCTGACTACGAATGAGAATATTTTTCTGATTGATATCAAACATGAGCTGCTTTCTGACATTTGGCTCACTTGACTTCACATTATAATCAATGTTACAATATGGATAAATCTGGGTAGTGATTCTACTTTTCCTTGCATAAAAAATCTTGTGAATTTAGTGTTATTTTACACAGTTGTGTTAAGCTAGAAATAAATATCAAGGTTGAACCAGGCATAAAGTGAACTTTATTTTCTTTTGATAAACCAAAAGAGGCACATATTTGAAATAGTAAGACAAATACGGCCTCCATTACATAACCAAAAAGCCAAAATTTTCATGTTTTATGGGAAGTTACACCTGAATGCTACGTTTTTGTCACCTTTTGACCTTTTCTCCTTATTATCTTCTCGAGATTTCATGTAATTTAAAAAAAGCCATCATCGTTTTGTAGTGTATAACCCCGTAAATATCTCAGAATTTCTAGGTGATTTTTAGAGTGTTTATGAAGAAGGAGAAAAAGGGCGGGGAGAGAGTGATTTAAGGGAAGATGAGAAAAATGCAAATTAAAAATTAAATTTGGAGGTTAAAAATTAATGGACAAACACCAAACAGTTCGCCCTCAACCTGACGTGCACTGGCGTTGTAGTGGACTGTCTGAATGTTTGTGTATGTCTTATTTCATTTTTTAATTTCTTCATCATCAAATAACTTCTTATTTCATCAACAACCAGGTATAACGCCCCCTTAAAAGCAAACAATGCCTCTATTAAGGAATGAAAACAAGGAGCCAAATTGAGCCTTAAAAATTCAAAAATTTTCTGGGGGAGGCCCCTATTCCCTCCACACCTACCCCGACTTGCCACTGCGTGCCAAGATGGCGGCTATGCCGCCTTATTGGTCCCTGCTATTTGCTCAGTAATTAACAAAAACCCTATTGTTTGATTAATAATCGTGCAGAGATAATTAGCAATTGCCTCATGCATGGTTCAATTTTGTGAAGTTAGTGTATTCATATTCCGTCACCATAGGCGAGGCTGGCGGCAAAGAGACTCAAATATCATGTACGACAAAATAATTTGACGCTTGGGACGTAACAACACGAAGAATGATCAATTGTCCTTCTTATTGTTATCTTCACGTCTTTATGTTTCTGCTACAGCTGTATACTGTCATTCCCATTCTCTGACTGACGTGAAACATCGACATCAAGTTCTTGAACCGAACTTGCTCTCATGTTAGTCTGTGCAGTCGCTTGTGTGAACAAAGCTTCAGTAAAATTTGATTAATGAAGCCCTGGTATTAAGTTGGATTTAGTCGTTAATACACCGTTTGCTAATGATCAGTTGCTGCTGAATTGTGGGTAGATCCAGTCCTTTGTGGGGGTCAGCGGCCATTTTAAGACGTAATTTGAAATTGAAATTTTGACCGTTTGTCCCCACAAAGGACTGGATCTACCCACTAATCACCAGGAACTGATCATTGACAAAATGGTGTATTAGGAAATACATTCCATTTGGCAGTGTGTGTGTACCCTGATAACGCAGGTAAGAACAAGGAAGAAGGCTATGAGCCCCAGGCGAGTAGCGTGACTGATGTTCTTAAAGTGCATATCAACCCAAAATATTTTTTCACTAAAATGAACCTTTGCACCGCTTCGAAACGCGTTTCACCTTTCGTTTCTCTTTTTTACCAATTGCTAACTTTTTATAGTATTTCAAAGTTGCGAAAAATTGAGCATCGTTGTTTCACGACCGAGTCAGAAGGGGAATGGGTCTATTCCTGGGTTGACGTCACAAACTGATTTGCATGCATGTTTACAAAGACTTGATGCGATGCAAATCAGTTTGTGACGTCAACCCAGGAATAGACCCATTCCCCTTCTGACTCGGTCGTGAAACAACGATGCTCAATTTTTCGCAACTTTGAAATACTATAAAAAGTTAGCAATTGGTAAAAAAGAGAAACGAAAGGTGAAACGCGTTTCGAAGCAGTGGAAAGGTTCATTGTAGCGAAAAAATATTTTGGGGTGATATGCACTTTAACACATTTTCAAGACCTCAGTGCGTTATCAGAGGACACAAGCACTGACAAATGGAATGTATTTGTTTTATACTTGTTTTTACTTTCTACCGACTCATCACGTCATTTGTGCGTCTGTATGATGATCACAAACTGCTCTTGACCAATCAAAACGCGAAGATTCCACCGACGATTGTACATGTGGGTTATTGGCCAAGCGTGAGGCCAAGATAGCGGGATATTGGCCAAGTTCATTTTTTGCGTGTGTATGGACCGAGACGAAATCAAGGTCCATAAACAAGAAAAAACAGAACGAGGCCAATATCCCGCCATCTTGACCTCACGCTTAAATGATTTATTATATGACTCAAAGGACGCTATTAAAAGACAGTAAAATGGTCAACATGGCTCCATCTTGACGTCGTGGGTAGCCAATCACACCAGGAGAATTGATTAATCTTGACCGCTGAAAGAGGCAGTCATATAATAAAATAGGTATGGCTAAGAAGGACAATAGACATAGACAATGGTACAGACTTCAAAGAGCATCCAATGGTAAGCTCATGCACATGCTTTTTTACAAGCATATCACGAAAGAATATGCTAAGATATGTTTTGAGGCGAGTTTTGCAAAACAGTCTCCTTCTTATTCACCAACATAAATAGATTTGTTTGTTTGTTTGCTTTAGTTTTTGCTCTGCAAGTGATGGCTTCCTTTCCCAACTGCAGTTGTTTAACGAGTGGACCGGATAACGTTCAGAACATTACCCAGTGGATAAACGTACGTCAATTTTAAACAATCTAGTATCCGATGGACAAAGCTATTCTCTCTTTGAAGAATTGCGGCCAAATGCAGTCCTTGTCTTAAGAGAACTCATTTGACAGTATCTGTGAATTTTCCACTTATATGCTTAGTTTCCTTTCGGCGCATTAACCTGGCGCGCTGGGTGCAACTCGTGACTATAAACGCGTGAGTGCACAAGAATTTCCGCTTTCATTCCGACGAGCAGAACTATCCTGGCAAGCCTTTGGATGTCTTGTACGCCTTAGTCGCCTTGTTGTTTAAGCTTATAAGGCAGAATTCATCTTATGTGAAACTCAGCGACGTTAAAGCGAGAGCAGGTTCGTACAGAGGTGATACTCATCATACTAACAGCTTTGGATAGCTTGCAAAATCTTTTCACAAACACCACAAAGAAATCAGTCTGTTTTAGTCTTGATACGGTTGAAGAGAGAAATTTCGACGCACTTTTTCTCGCGAGAAACAGGAAAACGTTGAGTATTAGACGGTCTGTAGCAGAATTTGTGAGGAGTCTGACCTTAGTCAAAAGTTATCTCGGTGTCTTTGCTGCATTTCTTCCTCCTCAAAGCAGGTCTGTACTAACGTACGTAATAACGTGATTTCGTTGTAACAGGTCGCGTGATATTTGCCAGACTGGAATGTTCCGCGCTCAGCTCGCAACATTCAGCGTTTTCTTTAGTTGTAATTTTCCATCCTTAGCCAACACCTTACAAAACCATCGGGAAAGAAACGTGAAAGCAAACGTTGCACAATGAAACAAAGAGTTTATCTGAGGAAAATTTCCCGAAACGGCATCATAATGTACATGGCCTCAAGCGACGTAATGTTTACCAACAAAACTTTGCGCGTCTTAAGGCGATCGATTTCAGAGTTCAAATGCCCGTGGTACAAGGTTATTAAAGTATTATTGAAAGCAAAAAGTCTTACCAGGTGCAAAGGACAATTTCACAATAAATTCCGCTTAGAACAAATTATCAAAATCTGCAGACAAGATTGATAATTAACCATGCACGACAAAGCGTAACCACAGGAAAGGGAAAAGTTCCGACGTTTGTCTCAATTTCAAAACAAACCTCACAGCATTTTTTCGGCGAATTTGCCGAACTTGTTCAAAAAGCGAACTAAATTTTCAAAACTATGAGTAGATTATTCCCTAACTAACGAAATGAGAGGAACATAACAATGATCTTGATTTCTTTGTATGCTGGGATTATGCGAATAAATAGTTTCGCTTGATATCCGTGGAACACGTGTACGTTTGTTCATAAACGGTTCTAAGTTTTCTTGAAGCTGGGCACACGTTCTATTCGTATGTCTCTTCGTAGAAGTCCTCTGTCTTAGCGGTTTCAATTTATAGATCTTTTTTTATTTCAAGAACAATCTCACAGTGACAGCTTCTCAAAAAATAACTCATTTTGTTTTGAACTGGTTGGTCAGTGGGGTGGAAAAGTCACCAAGAATCAATCGAGTATATTTATTGGCGGGATTTCAAACACAAATTTTATTGAAATAGTCGTCTCGATCAGTAGTCTTGGTTGGCTTAGTTTTAATGTTGGTTCTTATTTATTTAGAGTTCGGAGCGCTTTTCAATACGTACAATTAAAATTGTACGTATTGTAAAGTGCTCCGAACTCTAGGGCGACCGCTATAGAAATCTTATATTATTATGATGATGATGATGATGATGATGATGATGATGTTAGTGCTGTGATGTGCGTGAATATCATTTCCTTCCTCTTCTAATACTGAAAGCTAAGAAATAGGAACAGGATTGCTAAAAGGACGAAGGTTTCACCCTTCCCTTTCCATTGCACCCCGCGTGTTTCAATTTTCTTTCCTATGTTAATCTTCTCTTGTCCCGGATACCAGTCGGTAAAATAGGATAGTGCTGTATTCAAATCGGCCGAGGGAAGAAAAGGTTCACTAAAAATGATTAGGTATCATAGAACTTAAAAAATGAAAGTTTGGCTTAAGTCCTTTAAGGCTTAAAACCAACATTTGATTTAATTTGACTTGATTTGAGATTTGTAATCAGTAGGCGAAGAACCACCTTGTGGAAGTACCACCAATATATCGTTATTATTATTATTATTATTATTATTATTATTATTGTTATTATTATTATTATTATTATTATTATTTATTAAGTCCATATTTTGACGAATATAAAAGAAGAGTTACTTTTTTAGGGTCACAGACGATGGAATACTCACTGGAGCAATTAAACTACTTTCGAATCTGCCACGTTGCGTTCAACTTGCTTCCTGTGGGACTGCGACAGATCCTTAAACAAGAATGGGATTTCCTTTACAAGACAACTCCACTTGGAGAGTGGAAAGACGCGCCAAAGAATGGCCATGACTTCTACAACAATGAATCTCGAAAAAGTCGCCCGAAAAACGCGCGGTTTCTGGCATCAATACAGAATGGTGACACGTCAGAGTGGGACTGTAGCTGCTTGTTTTTTGCGATCCTGTACTCAGATAGCATTGGCGCCACCCTCAGTCCAACCATCAGATCAGCTGTCGATAATATTCGGCAAGTTCGTAACGATATCGCTCATATTAACGAGGCTAAGCTTACAGACGCTGAGCTTCAAACGTATGTAGGAAGAGTGTCAACTGCATTTACATCTTTGGGACTTCCTATTAAGGAGATCGACGACGTTAAGAACCAGACGAGCTTTCCAACGGAAGAAGTCGAAAACTTGAAGAAGGAAGTTCGTGATCTCAAAAATGAGCTGGATAAGACAAAAGAAGAAAACAAGGCTCTCAAGCAAGAAATAAACTTGAAGATCGAGTCATTTTGCTTTCTACCATTACAACCACCTCACGAAGTCATTAGACGTACTAGTGATCTACAAAGGTTGTCATCCAAAATGCAGCAACTTCGCGATGGCGCTGACGGGATAGTTAGCACAATATATCTCTCCGGAAATCCAGGATGCGGCAAAAGTCAGCTTGCTCGCCAACTAGGACTAGAGTTCTTCTCGCAAAGGTCACACAACGCTGGAGAAATGACATTTGTCGCCACTGTGAATGCAGAAAACATAGAGACACTTACTGATTCTTATATCACCCTCGGTAAACACCTTGGAATTACACAATATAGCTTGACCAGCCTTGAAAGCTCAAAAAGAGAGAAGCCAGAAGACAGAATTCAGCATTTTCTTCGTCTGATGCTGCCACAGGTTCGAAAGTACTCCAAGTGGTTGATTGTAGCCGACAATGTAGTCAACTTAAAATCAGTGCGTGGTTTTCTGCCTCAAACTGGCAGTGAGGAATGGGGCCATGGTCAAGTGCTGATCACTACTCAAGATAGCTCTACGGTTCCCCATCGTGCTCCTCATACATACCATGAATCGCTCAGTGAAGGAATGCAGGAAGAAGACGCAGTGGAGTTGCTGGGAAAAGTGTCGCAAATTAATGGCCGAGAACAAGCAAAAACTGTTGCCAAGGTTCTCGATTATCAGCCTCTGGCCTTAGCAGCTGCTGCTTATTACGTCCAAACCGTTGTGAAGAATGGCTCTCCAAATTATGACTGGAGAAAATACCTGGAAGGATTAACACAAAACAAGCGAGAAGCGACTGAAAATGTTCTTGCGAGTGAGAGTTCTGCGTATCCAAAAACAACCACGAAAGTAGTAGAAATGGCCCTGCAAAGAGCGGTTGAAATTGATGAAGTCCTTCGTCATTCATTTTCTTTCTTTGCACTCTGTGCTTGCGAGGTTGTCCCACTTGACGCCGTCACAAAGTTTGTCAAGGCTCGAGTATCGGACCAACCAGAGGAGCTGATTAAAGGAGGCATTTTGAGATCCTGTATGATTCTTGTTTCATCTGAGGAAGAAGAGCAACGCCTATATGTAGGTTTGCATAACATTGTACACGCAGTGCTAAAACAAGACACGATTTGTGAACAGGAACCATCGGAAAAATATCGGAACATGGCCGAAGCAATGAAGATATTTAAATCAATTCTTGAAGATGAAGGTGGAAACCACGCACTGTTGAAGAGACTGATGCCGCATTGCAAATCTCTATTGGAGGACATGAGGTCTCATTCTTCTTCGCCCGAAACATTATTGTTAAACATGTTGACACCGTTTATAAATGTTAATGAAGTTCTTCAATGGCTATGCACCTTTGCTCGTGCTTGTAAAAGGTTGTCTGATTTCATATTTGCAAAACACGTCGTCCATTTAGCTCGCAGTTTACTAAAGAACATAGACGATACTGATGACAAAGAATCCTTTATAAAACTGAGAGGAAGAATTTTTTACTTGAGTGGATCGGTTTATCTCAAAATTGGAAAATACAGTCAGGCTAAAGAATTTTACGAGGAGTCACTTAGGATTTATACGAGGATTTATGGTGAAGAACATTCAGAGGTTTCAACAATTTATGACAACCTGGGAAATGTGTACAACAACACTAGGGAATATGCGAAAGCAAAAGAATTTTATGAAAAGGCGCTGGAAATTAAGCAAAAGATTTTCGGTGAAGACAACGTCGACGTAGCAGCATATTTTGTTAAGCTGGGAAATGTGTACAGGAACACCGGAGAATACGCTAAAGCAAAGGAACTTTGCGAAAAGGCGCTGGAGATTCGCAAAAAAAGTTTTGGCGAAGACGATGCCCATATAGCAATTTGTTATGGTAACCTGGGACTTGTGTACAGCAGGACTGGAGCATACACGAAAGCAAAAGAACTTTACGGAAAGGCGCTGGAGATTCAAAAAAAGATTTTCGGCGAAGACAACTTCGATGTAGCAACAAGTTATCATAACCTGGGAGCTATGTACAGCCGCACTGGAGAATGCACGAAAGCAAAAGAACATCACGAAAAGGCGCTGGAAATTAGGAAAAAGATTTTCGGCGAAGATAGTGCTGACACTGCAAAAAGTTATAGTAGTCTGGGAAATGTGTGCATCCGCATTAAGGAGTACTCAAAAGCAAAAGAACTTCAGGAAAAGGCGCTGGAGATTCAGGAAAAGGTTTTCGGCAAAGACAATGCCGACGTAGCAACAAGTTATGGTAACCTGGGACTTGTGAGCCGCTTGACTGGAGATTATACGAAAGCAAAAGAACTTTATGAAAAGGCGCTGGAGATTGAGAAAAAGGTTTTCGGCGAAGAAAACGCCGCTGTAACAAGAACTAAAAACAGGCTGGCTAAAGTGAATTATCTTATCGCTGAGAGCGGACAATCAAGAGAAAATGGTCAACTTGAAGTAACTGAGGATTTGAAAAACCGCGCTATTAGAGGTGCAGGCCGTGGGAATAACAATGAAACTGTCAAATGTTGTAACTGTGTTCTGTTTTGATTATTGTGTTTCACAGGAGCATCACACCACACTTTTCATCTTAATTCCACGTAGAAAGTAAGCCAGAGTTTTTTTGTTTATGATTTTGGACTTTGGCTAATATATCGAGGAGTTTTCGTTTTGATATTTTCATTACTTGCTTGTACATTTAATTAAGATTCCAAATTTCACAGCCTTGCTATACTGTGTTTCAAATGGTGTATTGGTTGTCATTTTAATCATTCTAAAAGAGGAGGCTCGCACCAGTTTCTTTGGCCTTGGGGTGTACCTGTTGAAATTAAAATTTCCTATAGAAGACAAGCTTCGATTTCCTCGACACTACAACATCTTTTCGACGTATGACCAAAGTTTGTTTTCTTATTGGTTTCTAAGCAACAGATGTTACCATAGCAATGATAACTCGTGGCCGCTCATTTTGAACAAGGGCAGTTATCTCGAAATCCAGTCAGACACTGCATAACAAAACTTAAAGCGTGTAAACTACTCAAATCCGGCTACTTGTAAGCCAAATTAGAAAAAAAATTTGTAAGAGCGTTTTCAAGGTTCTGTAATTGTGAGTGGTACATTTTGCTGAATAACTCAAGCACGGGATATCACACACCCATGAGACTTTGACAAGTAATTTGTTTACCATTTTTGTGCAATATCTCAATATCTTGACATTATTTCTGGAATGATAAGCGATTTTAGTTTTTACTTGCGTGACGTGAAACTCACCGCAGAAACAAGCTATAGTACTGTCTCTGTTTCAAATGACGTGTTTGCAAACAGTTTCACTCTGCTGAATATTTTTTCCTATTACATTTCACCGAGATTCCAGTAACGTTAATGCATAAAATTCTCCGTTCTTCAATGCAAGCTAGCGGACCTATGAGGGAACATAAACTCCTAGGATCAAAAGCGACTAATCATTCATTTTTTTACGGGTCATCGTTTTCTACTTAGACGGTTTACTATGCCGTCGATTTTTGGGTCGTCGTTTTCTAGACATCAATAACACAAACAATTTTCAATGTGCTTGAAAATGCGATGTATTAGTGAAGGCAGAGCAACTATTCTCAGCGGTCTCACTTCTCACGTATAAAAGGAGATGTGACAGAATGAATAGTGCCATTCTGTCGATCTAGCCAAGTGATATATTTGAAATGGCTAAGTATCCTTGTCACTCCAGCCACATCCCACAAGCTGTACGTTTTCATTGCTTGTTTTATGGATATGTGGGTACTTGAGCCTGAGCATTAGCTATGCCATGCTGATGAGGCCTAACAAGGCCGAAACAGCTGTCCATGGCTGCTAATGCTTGGGCTCAATCTTTGCTTTGGTAGATTTAAGGGTAATGCCCGCTACCTTGTGGCCTTAGTGCCTTTAGAGTGGCTTCAGCTTACTTGATCACATTAATTTGTGAAGTATCCTTGTCACTCCAGCCACATCCCACAAGCTGTACGTTTTTATTTGAAATGGCTGATTGTTTCGTTTCGTTTCGTTTCGCGGAATACCGTAAGCCCTGATCATGATGTCCAAGTCCCTGTGGACGGAAACCTTCAAGCCGCTTAGGCGGTGGCCGTTTCACAACCACCGGCGCCTCCACCTCCACAAATTCCAGAGGAACCTACTAATCCAGATCCCTTTCAAAACCCCGCACGAGAAGAGGTCACTTTAGAGGTTTGTTCAACGTTTTGCTTTTCTCGTTCTGCGCACGTGTTCTTGCATTTATATTTCCGTTCTAGTTTTAAAGTTGTTTTCGGTTCATGTTCAGATAGTTAAGCTTACCAGAGTAATCACTGGCAGCCGGAAGTGGACATTTCAAATGTAGTCCACCATTTTTAGGATTTTTCTTGGTACTTTTCAGGAGATAAGCCGAACAATCTGAGGAAAAACTTGACTACTTCGCTAGCAATACCTAAAAACGCCGGACGTTTGTACTGCATTCGAAGCCAGAGAAACCGGATGTTTTAGGGAAAGCACCCAAGAGGTTAAACTCGTGATCGGAAAGGCGTCATTGCAGAAATCATATTTCTCCGCCTGATAAGCGCATTCACTTATTGCAGCGCTAAGCAATATCAGGTGGTTGACGTCCAAGCTAAGCGCCAGACAAGACGTGTTACTGTCCCCCGTGTTACGCAGTAAATATCAGCGTTCGTTGAACGTTTCTGGTACGTATACAAACGTAATTTTCAACATAAGCATATTACCTACTAGGGTACAAAACGCTTCGATAGATAAACTGTGTGTAAAGTGGTGGTATGTGCGTGGGTTTGCGTTCTCCTATCAATATAGCCTTTGCGAGGGTTTTTAGTTTTTAATGAAGAATGTCTGTGCGCCTTTGCAGTATCTTTTACTCTTTCCAGTAAGCGGCTGGTATCAAAGAAAAGTCCCAGTTTAACATAAGTGATATGTTACATGGAGTCCCAAGTATTTGTATATCAAAAATCGTGCTATGTATTCTAGGATGGTTTATTCCATTTAATGAATTTGTTAAAACGAAAAGACAGAGTCTTAAGATAGACTTCCGGGACAGTTTGATGGAACAAACATTCGTGAAATAACAGACTCTCAATGTGTGGTACAAAGTCTGCTTGTTTGTTGCTGAAATTCTACCATCAAACTGTCTTATTTGGCATTTCAACTACACAGGCTCAATAGCTCAAGAAATTACGAAGGAAGATCGAAAGACAAAATAAAAATGATTTTGACGGCATCGTGAAAGAATTTTTAAAAGTCACTAAATCCTGTCTTCGTTGTAATTTTATGAAATCATTAGCACGCGATTCTGTGAATTGAAAATTCATAACGGATGGTGGATAATTCTTATGATCTTATATTGCTGCGCAAAAAATAATTTCGTTCTACTCCATGATCGTTGATTTCCCGTCGCCTAACAAAGGTCCCGGACAAAGGTCATCTTATTTGTGTCAGTTTTGTAATTTCGTTTGATAGAAAGTTTCTGCTCTTGTTTGTAGTCTCTTGGTAACTTTTTCATCATTTTTATGCCTCCATTTCTAAGTGTGAGTTTCATTGGAGTTAACACTGATTCTAAAACGTTGGCATTTCTTAAAATAGCGTGCCTAAAATCGCGTGACTTTAAGCTGATGTTCATTTCACGTCTGGTAGTTGTGGTTAAGTCACGAAACATTGCATCATACAGAGAATCAACTTTTGTTCCAATGTTGAACCAATATTAAACTGCTTTTCATGGCTTTCGGTTTCGTGATTCGCAATGCTGATCTTTTCACTTAAGCTGTTTTCTAAGAAAAGCCGGAATTTTTGGAGGCATTAATTACTCAGTGCAAAGGGAAAAGTCCCGTCTCAGCTCTCTAGGATACTATCATGCATTTTAACCTTTCTTTCTAAAGCATTTTAAAAGAAACACACGGTAAAAGTATGACTTCTCAATATCATAACTCATCTACTAGATCATGAAGACCTTTCTATTGACTATCATTTGGCAAAAGCCGCGTTGAGCGTCTAGAAAACTCACTTAGAGTGCATTTCATTCTGCAAGTTATAAAACAACAAATATTTCATTACAATCAGCACTACAATCCCCACGCATCACCAATTGTCGCTTTGCAAAGACCGTTAATTTTCACAACATAAATCGCGGAGGTGAATCGCAAATAGCCTGCGAGCAAGCTCTTTCGGGGGTTGGGGGTTGGGAGGAGGGAGTCCCCCTACCCCGGGAGAGCTTGCTGGCAGGATAATATCGCAAAATAGCAACGCAACATTTACTTCGTCACCACTAAGGCAAAAATTGTTGTCTCTATTACTCAGTTTCCCTTTTTTTTTAAATGGAACTCAATTTCCACCTGACAAAGATTTTCAATTACAGGGTAAAAACGCGATGGAGTACTCATTGGAACAATTAAACTACTTTCGAATCTGTTACGTTGCGTTTAATTTGGTTCCTGTGGGACTGCGACAGATCTTTAAACAAGAATGGGATTTCCTTTACAAGACAACTCCACTTGGAGAGTGGAAAGACACGCCACAGAATGGCGGCGACTTCTACAACAACGAATCTCGAAAGAGTCGCACAAAAAACGCGCGATATCTGGCGACAATACAGAACGGTGACACGTCAGAGTGGGATTGTAGCTGTTTGTTTTTTGCGATCTTGTACTCAGATAGCATTGGAAACACCCTAAGTCCAGCCATCAGATCAGCTGTCGATAATATTCGTCTCGTTCGCAACGACATTGCCCATATTAATGAGGCTAACCTCACTGATGTCGCGTTCCAAATTTATGTAGGAAGAGTGTCAAGTGTCTTCACAGCTTTGGGTCTGTCTGTTACAGAGATCGACGACGTTAAGAACCAGACGAGCTTTCCAACGGAAGAAGTCGAAAACTTGAAGAAGGAAGTTCGTGATCTCAAAAATGAGTTGGACAAGACAAAAAGAGACTTGAACAAACAAAATCTGACTTAAAGACAACAGAGGAATCTCTACAAAAGACACAAGCCGATCTTCAGTCTTCAAAACAAGAAAACAAGGCTCTCACGCAAGAAATAAATTTGAAGCTCGAGTCATTTTGCTTTCTAGCATTTAAACCACCACATGAAGTCATTAGACGTGCCAGTGACATACAAAGATTGTCATCCAAAATGCAGCAACTTCGCGATGGCGCTGACAGGGTAGTCAGCACGATGTATCTCTCAGGAAATCCAGGATGTGGCAAAAGTCAGCTTGCTCGTCAACTTGGACTCGAGCTCTTCTCACAAAGGTCAGACAACGCTGACGAAATGACGTTTGTTGCCACTGTGAATGCAGAAAATATTGAGACACTTACTGATTCATACATCACCCTCGGTAGACAACTTGGAATTACAGAATATACCTTGACTAGCCTTGAAACCTCAAAAAGAGAGACGCCTGGGGAAACAATTCTACGTCTTCATCGTTTGATTCTGCCGCAGGTTCGAAAGTACTCCAAGTGGTTGATTGTAGCCGATAATGTAGTCGACTTAAAAATCAGTGCGCGTTTTTCTGCCTCAAACTGGCAGCGAGGAATGGGGCCATGGTCAAGTGCTGATCACTACTCAAGATAGCTCTGCAGTTCCCCACTGTGCTCCTCATACATATCATGAATCGCTCAGTAAAGGAATGCAGGAAGAAGACGCAGTGGAGTTGCTGGAAAAAGTATCGCAAGTTAATGGCCGAGAAGAAGCAGAAAATGTTGCCAAGGTTCTCGATTATCAGCCTCTGGCCTTAGCAGCTGCTGCTTATTACGTCCAAACCGTTGTGAACGATGGCACTCCAAATTATGACTGGAGAAAATACCTGGAAGGATTAACACAAAACAAGCGAGAAGCGACTGAAAATGTTCTCGCGAGTGAGAGTTCAGCTTATCCAAAGACAACCACGAAAGCAGTAGAAATGGCCCTGCAAAGAGCTGTTGAAACTGATGAAGTCCTTCGTTATACATTTTCTTTCTTTGCACTCTGTGCTTGCGAGGTTGTCCCACTTGACGCCATCGTAATTTTCGTCAAGGCTCGCGTATCGGACCAAACAGAGGAGCTGATTAAAGGAAAAATCTTGAAGTCCAGCATGATCCTCGTTTCATCGGAGGAAAATGAGCAACGCGTATATGTAGGTTTGCATAACATTGTATGTGCAGTGCTAAAACGAGACACAATTTGTAAACAGGACCCATCGGAAAAATATCAGAACATGAGGGAAGCAGTCAAGTTATTTACATCAATGCTTGAAGCTGACGATAGAAATTACGCACTGTTGAAGAAACTGACGCTGCATTGCAAATCTGTGTTGGAGCACATGACGTCTTGTTCGTCTTTTGGATACGTGTTGTCGCCGTTTATAACTGTTATTGAAATTTTTCGATGGTTTTGCACTTTTGTTTTTGCTTGTTACAGTCTGTCTGATTTTATATTTGCAAAACACGCCTTAGATTTAGCCCGAAGCTTGCTAAAGAGCAGAAGCGATGCTGACGAAGAAACCTTTGCGGAATTGAAAGGAAGAATTTTTAACTTGAGCGGAATGGTTTACTTCAGAATTGGAAAATATAGACAGGCCGAAGAATTTCACGGGGAGTCACTGATGATTTATAGAAGGAGATATGGTGAAGAACATTTTAGCGTTGCAGCAAATTATATTAACCTGGGAAATGTGCGCAGTAGTATTGGAGAAAACATGAAAGCAAAAGAACTTTACGAAAAGGCGCTGGAGATTCGGAAAAAGATTTTTGGCGAAGACAGTGCAGACGTAGCAACAGGTTATGGTCACCTGGGTAATGTATACAACCGCACTCGGGAATACACGAAAGCAAAAGAGTTTTACGAAAAAGCGCTGGAGATTCATAAAAAGATTTTCGGGGAAGACAACCTCGAAGTAGCAACAAGTTATGATAACCTGGGAGTTGTGTACAGGAACACTGGACAATATACGAAAGCGAAAGAATTTAGCGAAAAGGCGCTGGAGATTAAGAAAAAGATTTTCAACGATCACAATGCCGATGTAGCAACAAGTTATGGTAACCTGGGACTATTGTACAACAGCACTGGACAACACACGAAACCAAAAGAACTTTGCGAAAAGGCGCTGGGGATTCAGAAACAGTTTTTTGGCGAAGACAATGCCGACGTAGCAAGAAGTTATGATAACCTGGGACTTGTGTACAGTAGCACTGGAGAATACACGAAAGCAAAAGAACTTCACGAAAAGGCGCTGGACATTAAGAAAAAGATTTTTGGCGAAGACAATGTTGACGTTACAAGAACTGAAAACAAGCTCGCTGAACTGAATGATCTCATTGATGAGAGCAGACAATCAAGGAAAAATATTCAACTTGAAGGAAATGGGTGTTTGAACCGCATCAGTTGTGAAAGTGCAGGCCGGAGGCATGACCACCATAAACCGGTCAAATGCTGTAATTGTATTCTTTTTTGATTATGGTGTTTCACAGGCGCATCAGCCCGCTCTTTTCGTTGTAGGTTCAATCGGCGAGCAGAACAAAACGTTATTTAGTGATTTCGTAGTGAGACTATCAAAGCGATGGGTTTTCAGCTCTTTTTAAATTATTATCATCTGCTTTTACATTTCAGATTCCAAGTTTCACAGCCTACGTGTAATGGACTGTGTTTTCATATGGTCATCAAATTAATCATTTTAAGAAATCAAGTTTGGGTCTTGCAAGCCGATTAAAATAGCTGATGATATCCTAACCTTACCCGATGTGTAAGTAGCAGCAGTCAATGTTTCTTGTGAGATTACAGGCTATGTTTCATCTTGTACAAATAGACTTGAATGAGCGAGGATCTTCAGGGTCATATGCCTTACAGAGTGATTGCTTATAGTAACTGAGTAGGTGTGCCTTAAAAAAAAAACTGAGAGAAATGGTTACAGAAAGACCAATGTCATCAGCTAGAGCGTTCCATATTCTCACTGTGTGGATGAAAAAGACCTCTGATATGTAGTTGTTTTGCACTTTCTGGGAACAATAAAAGTTACATTTGTGTTGCTACTGGATCTAGTTGCTCGTGCGGGGAAGCGTCTAGTGGGGATTACAGTAGGGTTAACCTTAACTAGCCCAGTCACAAATTTGAAGAAGAAAACCATATCTAGATACTCGTGCCAGTAGGACAAGGGGAGAAGGTCCAGTTTAATCAGTCTGTCCTTATAAGATTCCTCGCAGAGGAAAGGCAAGTTGAGGATGTATTTTGTAGCCCGGCGCTGAATCCGTTCGGTCTTACGGATGAGTTCTTTCGACTGAAGCGCCCACACTTAAGTGGCGTAGCCGAGATGTGACCTGACTAGCGTGTGATAAATGGCACGTCTCACTGATGCATTCTTGATAGACCTGGTGTTACGTCTCACAAACCCCAGCGAAGCGGACGTGTTCTTTAACTGCTCCCGCGAAATTCAAACTTTAACAGGTTTCTTTCCCCGTCAACATGCCGGAGCAGAACCAGAGGCAATTGTCCAGGCATGAGAGGCAACTTAAAGAGGAAAATTAAGCTCTCCGAAGTGAAGTTACCGAGCTTAAAGCTCAAATTAGCCGTGTGGCAAACAAGATCGAAGGAAAAATGGCCGCCGGCAGCGCCTGACGGCTTACTATCTCCTGAAAAGAGGAAGTCGGTACAGTTTCTTAGTGACGACTATGACGATTTAATGTCTTCTAAAACCCAAATAATGGATGAACTGAGATTAGTGTTGTCGAGGCTGGAAGTTATCGAAAAGAAGTGTCAAGATATGACGGCCGCCATTGAAACTTTTGAGGACTACAGTTACAAGAACAATCTGAAAATAGTGGGAGTACCGGTTCTTGCCGAAAGAGAAACTCCTGAGCAGACAGCCCTACTGTGCCTACGCCTTTTCTCTGCCCTGGGAGTCAAAGATATCTCGATATTAGACATCGACACTGCTCATCGTGTTGCCGCTAGGCGAGCATCGAACAAGCCCAACGCCATTGTATGTAAATGTACACTGCGCTTGGAAAAAGATAAAGTAATGGCTGCAAGGCGCAGAAATTCCTCGCTTCAGGCCAAAGATCTAGGTTTTGAGGAAGACGTGCTAGTAGAAGACATAGCGCTGTTTGACCATCTCTCGCCGCGACTCCAGACACTGCTATACGAAGGCAGAAAGTTCAAGAATGAGAAAGGCTTCAAGTTTTGCTGGGCTAGGGGAGGCTCTGTATTCCTACGCAAGACGGATTCCTCAAACGCTATCAAGCTCGCCCGTATCGATGACCCTTTCCCGCTTGTACGCGATGGGATGGTAGGAGCAATTTTGCGAGGCTAGAGATAAGTTCACTCCCTTGTATTTCCTACCTTAATTGATTTATATATCAACATACTCTGATGAGAACTCAAGGTTTACGTAGTAGACAGTCTAAACAAGAACAGAAATGTACTAGATCGTTGTTAAAAGAGCTACCGTACTTCAACTTAAGTGGCAATTTGCCCCTCTATCGTGGTCAATTTAACAACTCACTTGCAAGTGAGCTACCTACAAAAAGAAATCTTGAATGTTTACCCTGTCTATACGATCTCGATTTATTTAGTATGAATTCAACTCTTGATGAGAACTTAAACCCGGATGGTAACCTAGAATTTTCGCGTGTCCAATGCGGATACTTTTCCCCACATAGTTTTAAAGAGTATAATGTGACAAAGACTATGTGGGCGAAACGTCTCGTTTATTGGAAACTCGAGTAAAGGAGCATCTTTCTACAAACTCGTCAGCTGTTCGAGAGCATTGCCACCTCACAGGTCATTCGGTGGATTCCAGTAAAACAAAAGTTCTTGCCACGGAAAGTAACACTTTCAAACGCCGCATAAGGGAGGCAATTGCGATAAAATTACGTAAGCCCTCCTTGAACAGAGACAATGGGTTCGAATTAGCCAGAATCTATGACACTATCTTAGCTCCCTCGGGTCCATTATATAACCCTTCTTAACTTTCAAATTTACATTGTGGCTGACGAAGTTCGGTTGATCCGAACGAAATATTCCACTTTTTTTAAGTCTTTTAATTGTGCTCTGAGTACAGGAAAAATTTTTTATATTTTTTTACGTTTTAAAATCATGATTCCAGAGCAGGAAAACAATATTTTTGATTCTAGTATAATTCTAGTTTTTCTCCAAGTCAAAAAGAATCAAGTCTTTCATTTTTCCATAATAATATTATAAGTCTAAACAAAAATCTCGATAATTTAGTAGCCCATTACTTAAAATAGACGAATTAGATTTTCATTTCAATGTTATTGGTGTAACGGAGACCAAAATTACAAAGTCAAATGAGCACTTGCGTAATTACCAAATCCCAGTTACAATTTTGAACAAGTGCCTACACCTCTGGTCTCCGGGGGAGTGGGTCTTTTCATTGATAATTTACACCGTGCTCGAAAAAACGTCAACTGAAGCTTTCCAGGCTCTGTGGGTTGAATTTTCATTCGTCAAACAAAAAAACATTATTTGCGGCATTATTTATCGCCAACATAACTCGCCTGATCTTTTCCTTAATTATTTAACTGATACTTTAGAAAGACTAAACTCAGCAGGAAAGCGAGTTTGCCTTTTAGGTGACTTTAACTTGTGTCTTCTCAAAACACCAAAGTCGCATCATAGTCACGATTTTCTAACAATCCTCCAAGGCAATTATCTC
The DNA here is from genome assembly GCA_016490735.1 of Pachyseris speciosa. Lineage (NCBI taxonomy): Eukaryota > Metazoa > Cnidaria > Anthozoa > Scleractinia > Pachyseridae > Pachyseris > Pachyseris speciosa. The sequence goes on along the minus strand of JAEMWC010000089.1, from coordinate 269,097 downwards.
ATTCCAACTATTGATAAGCCAACCTGTGTTCATAGAACAACAGCAACGCTAATTGACAATATTTTTGTCAACAACCCTGAGCAGGTTTTACTGAGCGGAAATATTATTACTGACGTTTCTGATCACTTTTCACAATTTTGCATTTTGTCTTCTGTAAAAGAGAACTCCAATTTAAAGAAAATAATTCGCAAACGTGACTTCTCACATTTCTCTGCAGAAACCTTTAATAGTGACCTTTCTGCAGTCGACTGGGAAAACATACTATTAACAAAATCTAACAATATTGATGATTTATTTCCAATCTTCTTTAAATGTGTTAATAACATTGTTAACAAACATGCTCCTATTAAAAATCTATCAAAACGTAAAATTAAGCAACTTGCTAAGCCTTGGATTACAAAGGGACTCAGAACCTCAATTAAAGTAAAAAACAAACTACACGTACTGGGTGACTCCGTTAAATATACATACTACAGAAATAGGGTAACCACCCTTACACGCCTTAGTAAACAAAAATATTGTGCTAATTACTTCCTTGCAAATATTAACAACACGAAGAAAATGTGGGAAGCAATAAATACGCTTCTCACAAACCGCAAAAGAAAGTCTCACATTATAACGTACTAAAAGACCCACGTGATAATAACCTTGTCACACACAAACCCTCAAGAGAAAACCTAACATCTTGAACGAACACTTTGCAACTATTGGTAACAAATTAGCGATGAAATTATCCCCACGCAGTAATTATACGGACTATCTGGCTAAATCCAAATAACCTGATTCTTCCTTTCTTTTTCAGCCTGTCTTACCAGAAGAGGTTAAATTTGAAATTTTATCGCTTTCCAATAATAAATCCCACGGGCTTTACTCATGCCCCGCGCAGCTCTTGAAATGTGCATGCGATATCATCTCTCCTGTCTTAGCGGAAATCTTCAACATCTCCATCTCTTCAGGGGCTTATTCCTCAAAACTTAAAATATCAAAAATAACTGCGATATTCAAATGCGACGATGAGGTGGATGCTTTAAATTATAGACCTATATCTTTACTTTCTAACTTTAATAAAGTTTTCGAGAAAATAATGTACAATCGGATGGTCAGCTTCATTGAACAGCATTCCATTCTATATTCGTCACAGTATGGCTTTCGCCAGGGGCACTCTACCCATCATGCTATCATCGATATAGGTGAAGCTATTCAGTCAAATATGAATCGACGCTTGCTTACCTGTGGGATCTTTATTGACCTAAAGAAAGCTTTTGATACCGTTAATCATAAAATTCTACTTGACAAACTTAATCATTACGGTTTTCGAGGAATTATATTATGGTTTGAATCCTATTTGACTGATCGCACCCAAACAACCCAGAAAGACTCCCACATCTCGGATAAGTGCGCATACACATGCGGCGTACCACAGGACTCTGTATTAGGACCCCTTCTTTTTCTACTTTACGTAAATGATATCCGTAATTGTTCTAGCAAATTGAAGTTCTTTCTTTTTGCCGATGACACCAGTATTATCATATTTGCTGATAAAGACCTGAAAAAATTAGAAGTGACTGCAAACAACGAGATTGATAAACTTAACGATCGGCCAACTTCTAATAAATTAACATTGAATACTAAGAAATCTAACTATGTCATCGTCCGACCCTACCAAAAGAAAATCCAAAATATTCCCCAAATTTGTATATTTGATCATGATTCAAACAAAAATGTAAACCTTGAATATAAAGACTGTATTAAGTATTTAGGCGTTCTTATCGATGAAAACCTTTCCTGGAAGAACCATATCGATTCTCTTATAACCAAAATAAGCAAAGCTGTTGGTATGTTAAGTAAACTAAGACATTATATACCATTTTGTGTTCTTATAAATATCTATAATGCTCTTATAACACCTTATCTCTCCTATGGACTTATTTCATGAGGCCACGCCTCTAAAACACATCTAAATAAACTCAGTATTCTACAGAAGCGCGCCCTACGCTTAATTCACTTTGCAGACAGAAATGAGCACGCTATCCCTTTATTTGTCAAAACTAGCGTTTTACCTTTAAGTTTTCTTTGTGTCCAAGCGGTCTCAAACTTAATGTATGATATAAATGCAAACCAAGCACCGCCAAATATTATAAATCTTTTCTGTAGAACTTCTAGCACACACAAATATGCTACCCGCTCGTCAACCTCTCAGAACTTTTTTATTAAAAGTTCTAGAATCGACCGAAAAAAATACTCTTTTTCACGTGTTGGAGCAAAAGTGTGGAATGGGATACCTAAAAGAATAAAAAAGTTGCCAAAAAATAGTCTTAAGAAAGAAATGAAAAGAGTACTACTTGACATTTTGAAAACTGAAGATAGCTACATTGAAATCGATAAAATAATATATATTTTTTTATTCCTTTATTACAAAAAAACCCACAAAAAAACAGAGTTTCACAAGACTAACATAGTTCTAACGCTGCTTACATTGCTAAAATGAGAAGACAAAACAAAAAAAGAGAATAAAAAGCACCAAATTACATACAGTACTGAATAAAAATACACACTCTACACTAAGTTACATGAATCTTTACACTAACTACAAGAGTTCGGGAGACGTTAAAATTGTTTCGGTACCGGCTACTGCTCTATCATTGGAAGCAGAGGATTCCATTTTTTATAATGAAAGTTTAACTTATTATTTTTTCTCGCAATGAAGCGTTCGGATTCGAAAGTTCTTTTAAACTTGGCAACTAGTGATGTTAAACATAATGCTTTCTTGGTTAGTTTACTACGATATATGAAAAATTTACTTTCAAGGATAATATAGTTAAGTAGGACACCTCCGTGTGATGAGACTAAAATTCCGAATAAAATGTCTTAAATTTCGAAAGAATTAACAGTTATTTTTATCGAGTTAAGCAATTCTTTCAATTCGCCCCAAAAACAACGTACTTTAACACAATAGAAGAAGAGGTGTTCTAAAGTCTCCATCTCATTTCCGCAGAAATCACACTGAGGAGATTCGACTTTTTTAAACTTAAACAACATGTCGTTTGTATACAATATTCTTTTTAATATTTTGTATTGGAATTCCCTTGGCTTTGTGTCCAAGGTAGTTTCGTAAGGCAGTAAATATATTTTTTCCCAATCTAACTGAAAAGTATTTGTGTTGAAAATTTCGTTGTATTTCTTTTGTGCTGTTGGCGTGTTGGATATTTTGGAAATAAGACTATCGTAGATTTCTTTTGAGTGGAGCTTCTCCAAGTTAGTAATTTTTTCTTTAATATGCAAATAAAAGTCACCTGGAATTATATTTCTCGTATTTAAAGGGACAGAGAGTTTATTCGCTTTTAAAGTTTTCCGCCACTCTTGTGGAATTGCACTAAAAATACTAAAGAGTAAGAAATGTTCTATAGGCGAAAGTATTGAATGTAATGGCTCCTTGTTGGACTTTAATTCTCCCCTTGAGTCGCATAAGTCGCCAACTTTTACAATTCCGAAGTCAATCAGTCTTTGATTGTAAATTGATTTAGATTCAATACAAATAAAACGGTTATTCCAAATGACTTGGTTTGCTATTTCAGAGATTAAGAGAGGGTTATCCTGGCTGAGAGAGGTCCATGCCACTAAACATTCTTTGTAAAACTCTGGGAGTGCTATAGGAAGCCGAGGATAGCTGAAATTACAATAAAACAGGAATTTTCCCCCGACTTTTTAAAGGTAGAAATCTAAGAAGAAATTCCATGTAGCTGGCTCATGAGATAGGTACCTCTTGATGCAAATTATTCTTTGAACCGAGATCATTGACCCAATATCGGGCATTTTTAGACCTCCTTTATCAATAGAGTTAATCAATGCTGTGCGCTTTACTTTGTCCTTTCCTTTTCATACGAAAGAATATAATAAGGTGTTAATTTTCTTTATGAACTCTTTATTTCTTGAGATAAGGGTAACCTTATATAAAATCTTGGGAATAGCAAACGATTTAATGACTTGTATTTTCCCAAGTAATGTGAGTCCTCTCCAATCCCAGCAGTTTAACAATCCTTTCAAGGATTTCTCAATTGATTCGAAATTAAGCTTGTAGAAGAGCGAGTAGTTTTTTGTAAAATTGATCCCTAAAATTTTTATAACTTTGCTTATTTCATTCACCCCCAATTCTGAACTGCTGATGTTCATATTCCCGAGTAGGAGGATTTCTGTTTTGTCTTGGTTAATCTTTAATCCGGAGTATGCACCGAACAACTCTAGGGTGTCAAAAAGGGCGCTATGGGATGATTTGTCACAGACAAAAGATGTCATGTCATCCGCAAAAGCAACTAATTTAATTTCATTCCCGTCCACCATGATACCTTTAATTTGGCCATTGTTTCTTATAGATATCGCCAGTAATTCAAGTACTATGATGAAAAGTGAAGGAGATAGTGGATCGCCTTGTCGAACACCTCGTTTGAGTTTGAATGAAGGAGTGAAAAAGCCGTTATTAGCAACGCAGCTGGTTATGTTCTTATAAAATGTTCTAATCCATGCTAAGAATGATGCTCCGAAACCAAAGGATTCTAACGATCTTGAAACAAAGTTCCAATTTAGAGAATCAAAGGCCTTTTCAAGGTCTATAGCGGTCATTATGCCCGGATAGTCTCGCGCACTTGTGAATTCCATGATGTCACTAATTGTTCTCACTGCATCGAAGATGGTCCTCCCTTTGACAAAGGCATTTTGATCATGGTGAATAATGTAAGGTAAAACCTTTTCTAACCTTTGAGCGATAGCTTTTGAGCCAATTTTGACATCCACATTAACTAGAGAGATTGGTCTCCAATTTTTGATCCATCTCCTATCTTTGTCTTTCTTCTCTATTAAGGTTATTACGGCTTGCTTTTGCGAATTTGATAGTTCACCATAAAAATAAGCATAATTAAGTGAATCCACTAAGAGCGTCCCGAGTTCTGGCCAGAAAAATTTGTAAAATTCAATTGTAAGCCCATCATTCCCAAGCGTTTTATTGTTACTAAATGTGAACAAAACCTTAAAACATTCTGAGTATGTTAACTGGCCTTCGCACAAATCGCGCATGGAATCAGATAGCTTGGGAATTGACGAAGAGTTCTGAAGGAAGGGACAATTTGTATAGTCAGTTCGTATTCCGGGCTTTTCATCATAAAGGTCTGAGTAGAAGTTGTATATTTCATTCATTATGGTTTTTGAATCAGTGGTCTCCTCATCGTTGTCCCGAACCAGTTTTCTTATGCAACTTTTCTTCTTATTTCTAGTTTCTAAATTCAAAAAGTATTTACTATTTTTTCCCCTTGCTCAAGCCATGTCGCACGGGAACGAATCATTGATCCCCTCACAATATAATTGTACTCGTTTTCATATTCCACTTTAGCCGATTCAAGATTTGCTAAGTTTTCCTGCGTGGGCGTTTCCGCTATTTTCTCCTCACAAAACTTAAGTTTTCTTTCAATATCTTGCATTTTCTTTCTCCTTTCCTTAGCTTTTGATTTACTGTAAGATATACTTTCCTCACGAATTGTATATTTCATCCAATCCCATTTAACTCTTAAATCATCACAATAATTAATTTCTTCAAGCCACTTTGGGAAACCATCACGTAAGCACTGAGCATACAGAGGGTCTTCTAATAGGCTGTTATTGAACTTCCAGAAAGAGGGACCACGCTGTTGATCTTTTAAGCTGTTAATTTCAAGGGTTATTGCGGAATGGTCCGTTTTGATTGCTGTCACAATGTCTACATTAGCTACATCGTCTTGTAGCAAATCGCTTATAAGCCAGTAGTCTAATCGCCTTTGAATTATTGGGCTTTTTTGCCTCCAAGTAAACTTTTTAGCATCGGGATTACGGATTCTCCAAATGTCTACTAAATCGTTATTTAACAAAATGTCGTCTACAAACTTCACCGATTCTTTTAGCACTGGTTATAAAAATAATATTTGATCTAAAGAATCATTAGAGAAGACACAAGTGCAAGTACTTTTATTATCTTAGTATCTCAAGCCCTTCCTCTCTCTTTTGTTTTGTTTTTCTTTTGTTGTTGTTGTTGTTGGTTTTTTTTTTTTTTTTTTTGTTTGTTTGTTCAATCTCGTACAAATACATTTATCTTTTTTTTCTTTTTTTTTTTTTCTCTTTTTTTAATCCTGTACTGTAATATAATTGCCTCTGTTTCAATAGACTGGCCTGCCACGATTAGCTAAGTTACTTGTAGGTCAGCCTAAATTGTAATATTTCTATTCATTTTATTTTTAATAAACCTTTATGAACCTTTATGAACCTTACGAACCTTATGGTCGCACACCTGTTTATTCCACGATAGCTTGTCGGAGATGACGACCCCAAGGTCCTTTTCTGCGCTGGTGACGCCAACAGGAACCTCGTTTATGTGGTACGTGTTGGACACAGGGTTCTGTTACCGGGTAATTCGTTGTGCCTTGCACTTAGATTCGTTGAACATCAGGCCGGCAGAGAAGACCTTGGTGTCATCAGCAAAGGCAGTGACGTGGCTGGATTTTACAGTACCAGGGAGAAAATTCGCGTATAGGAGAAACAGTATGGGGCCCAATATGCCCCCCTGAGGGACTCCTGATGTCACTGGAAGTGCCTGCGAGTTCGCAACAAGTGCCGTTATCCTCTGCGTCCGATCGTGGAGGTAGGACTCAAGCCAGGCCAGAAGCTCCCCGCTGAAACCGTAGTCGCGCAGCTTCCTGAGCTGTTTGCGATGACTCACTTTGTCAAAGGCCTTTAACATATCAAGGTAGATAACATCAATCTGGGCCCCGTTGTCGAGTTGGGAGCCGATGTAGTCGAGTACCTCCAAAAACTGCGTCACGCACGACCGCCCTGTTATGAAATCGTGTTGTGAGCTATCGATCAGACTTTACACTTGGTCTTTGATTGAGTTGAACACGCAACGTTCCATCACCTTGGAAACCAGGCACAGTAGTTCTCGGCATGTTCTTTGTTGTTCTTAGCTTCTTGATACAGGAACCACATTGGCCAGTTTCCAGATTCGAATCAGAAAAAAAAATTGTTAAAATTAAAGACAAAGTAATAAAAAATTTAATATTTTATTATGTTTTTAAAACGAAAAAATGCAATCAAAAGCAAAATAAAGTGACTAAAGAAATCAAAGATTTCCATAGCCTAGCGGTACCATAGACCACAATCACTTGCGGTCGTGCATAATCCAGTATTCCTTGTAGTCCGTCAAAATGGTAAGCAAAGAAGAAGACACTTGAAGAGATAGCTGAGAGGGTCCCTTTTCCATTCTGAGACTGGGACCGGGTGTCACGATCGCCGAAATTCATCTTCGTGAGAGGCTTCGTTCGGAAAATGCAAAAACAACATGGCGCCCCTCCAGTTTATTCACTCATTCAACCTCGGCTCCAGTGAATCGTTTTTGATTGAATCCAATCCATTCTTCATTAAAAAAAAAAAAGATCTACTGAACCCATTACTCCAAGTCACAATCAAATGTCAAAGTAGGGCTCAAATGAGCTGCCAACACTGATGCAGGAAGTGGTCGTGGGGTGGCTGAAAGAGAAAGATCGAAGGAAGCTGAAGAGGCTCCCTACTATCTCAACTGTTACCATGACAACAACTCAGTTAACGCCAGAAGCTGTTGCTGTTGAAGATGATCTGCCACATCAAGTCCATGCTGAAGAACATGATCAAAAAGATCACGTCATGCCATTCTCTTTAGATCCTGATCCATGCTCCTCTCAATTTGAAAGTGCTCAAGAGCCAAACTTTGATGCTTATGTGGCTGCTCTCCAGCTCCAAGATTGCGACGAAAATCAGTCAAACATGGAAGATTCTGACTACGAATCAGACTATTTTTGTGATTGATATCAAACATGAGCTGCTTTCTGACATTTGGCTCACTTGACTTCACATTATAACCAATGTTACAATATGGATAAATCTGGGTAGTGATTCTACTTTTCCTTGCATAAAAAATCTTGTGAATTTAGTGTTATTTGAGACAGTTGTGTTAAGCTAGAAATAAATATCAAGGTTGAACCAGGCATAAAGTGAACTTTATTTTCTTTTGATAAACCAAAAGAGGCACATATTTGAAATAGTAAGACAAATACGGCCTCCATTACATAACCAAAAAGCCAAAATTTTCATGTTTCATGGGGAAGTTACACCTGACTGCTACGTTTTTGTCACCTTTTGGCCTTTTCTCCTTATTATCTTCTCGAGATTTCATGCAATCCAAAAAAGCCATCATAGTTTTGTAGTGCATAACCCCATAAATATCTCAGAATTTTTAGGTGATTTTTAGAGTGTTCATGAAGAAGGAGGAAAAGGGTGGGGGAGAGTGATTTAAGGGAAGATGAGAAAAATGCAAATTAAAAATTAAATTTGGAGGTTAAAAATTAATGGACAAACACCAAACAGTTCGTTCTCAACCTGACGTGCGCCCGTGTTGTAGTGGACTGTCTGAATGTTTGTGTATGCCTTATTTCATTTTTTATTTTCTTCATCAAATAACTTCTTATTTCACCAACAACCAGGTATAACGCCCCCTTAAAGCAAACATGCCTCTATTAAGGAATGAAAACAAGGAGCCAAATTGGGCCTTAAAAATTCAAAAATTTTCTGGGGGAGGCCCCCATTCCCTCCACACCTACCCCGACTTGCCACTGCGTGCCAAGATGGCGGCTATGCCGCCTTATTGGTCCCTGCTATTTGCTCAGTAATTAACAAAAACCCTATTGTTTGATTAATAAATCAATCGTGCAGAGATAATTAGCAATTGCCTCATGCATGGTTCAATTTTGTGAAGTTAGTGTATTCATATTCCGTCATCATAGGCGAGGCTGGCGGCAAAGAGACTCAAATTGTAAAACTGCTACATCATGTACGACAAAATAGTTTGACGCTTGGGACGTAACAACACGAAGAATGATCAATTGTCCTTCTTATTGTTATCTTCACGTCGTTATGTTTCTGCTACAGCTGTATACTGTCATTCCCATTCTCTGACTGACGTGAAACATCGACATCAAGTTCTTGAACTGAACTTGCTCTCATGTTAGTCGGGTGTGCAGTCGCTTGTGCGAACAAAGGTTCAGTAAAATTTGATTAGTGAAGCCCTAGTATTAAAGTGGATTTAGTCTTTAATGGCTACTTCCAATCTTTATGGACCAATTCTATTTGCTCCATAAAGATTGGAAATAACCAGACAAGATCATTTCAGTACGCGAGAGGTGTTCGCCAAGGATGTATTTTGAGTCCTTTACTCTTTAAACTGTACATTAACGACTTACCGTTCTCATTTGGACATACTCTATCAGATCCTTTTGTTTTACCAAACGGGACTAAATTAAATTCTCTTCTGTATGCAGATGATTTATTTATACTATCACGATCACGAATAGGTTTGCAAAATTTTCCCACTACGTTATCATCATATTGCAAATCGTGGATGTTAAATATCAATCCTAAAAAGACCAAGATTATGGTATTTCAACGGCGAGCAAAGAAAGATGACCATAAGTTTCATATAGGAAATAAAAACATTGATATTGTCCAAAATTATACGTACTTAGGGACTCGCATTTCTTCGACTGGAAATTTTACTATGTCACTAGATCACTTAAGGGAAAAGGCTCTTCATGCTCTTTTTAGCCTACGTCGACATATAGATTTTAGCAGTTTTCAAACCTTCTCTTGCCAGTAAAATTTTTGACACAATGATTTCCCCAATCTTAACCTATAACAGTGAAGTCTGGGGTGTCTATACTAAATCTCATCTTAAGTCTTGGGAAAATTCACCAATTGAAAAAACGCATCTACAGTTTTGCAAACGTTACTTAGAAGAAAGCAATAAAGCGTCCAATATTGCGTGCAGGGCTGAACTTGGCCGATTTCCCTTGATTATTGAAATAAATAAAAGAATACTTAATTACGTAACTTATCTTCAAAATAAGGCCCAAGATTGTTAAACAGTCCCTTCTAACGTCAAATGATCTTCATTCTCATGGCAAAAGTAGCTTTTAGTCCAATCTCATAAACATTTATCATTACTATGATCTCCATGACTTCGATCATATCGAATTAGATAACAGTATGATTAAGCGCCACTTGGACGTCATGAAAAAGAAATATATCGATCATTGGAAGCATACCCCTCAGCATTAAAAAAAATTAGAATTTTATAACACTTTTAAGAACAACTATGCACCCTCAATTTATTTAGATATAACCAGGAAAAACTGTAATAGAAAAACGTTAGTGAAACTGAGAATTGGTAATCATAAACTTAAAATTGAAACCGGTAGGTATGATAATATCCCTAGATGTGAAAGACTTCGCAGTCTTTGTGCTATGAATGAGATTGAAGATGAAACCCACTTTCTGTTTCGTTGTCCAAAGTATTCATCAATCAGAAATGCCTTTTATGATGAAATAGTTAATAGAATACCGAATATTAAGCTTCCGCGTGTTTTAATTTACGAAACGATCTGTTGTCAAACTAGTGTAGTTTAATTCTTGTTGCCTGCTTTCGCAATACTGTAATGTTTCACGGTCGTGCAAATAAAGCTTGTTGTTGTTGTTAATACACCGTTTTGCTAATGATCAGTTTCTGGTGAATTGTGGGTAGATCCAGTCCTTTGTGGAGGCAAACGGCCATTTTAGGACACGTAATTTAAAATTGTAATTTTGACCGTTTGCCTCCACAAAGGATTGGATCTACCCACAAATCACCAGGAACTGATCATTGACAAAATGGTGTATTAGGAAATATATTCCATTTGGCAGTGCGTGTGTACCCTGATAACACAGATAAGAACAAAGAAGAACGCTGTGAGCCCCAGGCGAGTAGCGTGACTGATGTTCTTAACACATTTTCAAGACTACAGTGCGTTAGCAGGGGACACAAGCACTGACAAATGGAATGTATTTGTTTTATACTTGTTTTTACTTTCTACGGGCTCATCACGTCATTTGTGCCTCTGTACGATAATCACAAACTCCTCTTGACCAATCAAAACGCGAAGATTCCACCGACGATTGTACATATGGGTTATTGCCCAAGCGTGAGGCCAAGATGGCAGGATATTGGCCAAGTTCACTTTTTGCGTGTGTATGGACCGAGGCGAAGTTGAGGTCCATAAACAAGAAAAAACAGAACGAGGCCAACATCCCGCCATCTTGACCTCACGCTTAAAGGATTTATTATATGACTCAAAGGACGCTATTAAAAGACAGTAAAACGCGGGACGAACGGGCTATCCCGAGCGGTCTACATGGTTCCATCCTGACCTCGTGGGTAGCCAATCACACCAGGAGAATTGATTCATCTTGACCGCTGAAAGAGTCAGTCATATAATAAAATAGGGTATGGCTAAGAAGGACAATAGACATAGACAATGGTACAGACTTCAAAGAGCATCCAATGATAAGCTCATGCACATGCTTTTATACAAGCATATCACGCAAGTATATGCTAAGATATGCTAAGATATGTTTTGAGGCGAGTTTTGCAAAACATTCTCCTTCTTATTCACTAACGCAAATAGATTTTTTTGTTTGTTTGCTTTATTTTTTGCTCTACAAATGTTATTTCTGACGAATGAGCTCGCGAATAAGGTCGAAATAACTATTTTGTCGGCACGGGAATCAACGCGGCCTCGGCTCCAGGCCGGTGCGTCATGGGTAGAGAGAAAACCGTATATAAGGGAAAGTGTAGCACTTGATAGTCATCTAGGCCTCTGAATCAACCCAGTTCAGAGCTCCGTTTATTTTATTTTAGTTCATTCATTTTATTCTAGTTTCATTCTAGTTGTCTAAGATGTTTTGTTTTTTCTGCACTATCGGCTGTCTTACCTTTGTAAAGCCCCCGTAGGAAAGGCTACCAACCGCCGGAGCTTGAGCCATAGTTCCTACCCAGATCCTGTTTTTTTTCCCCAAGGGGTTTTTTATGGCAGGTTTTTTCTGGCCTCCGTCCTAATCGCACGTCTATTGTAAGCGGTTGCTCAGCTCCTGTATTATTATTATTATCCTCTTTTGAATTAGCGTTGTCTACTTGTACGATATTTTTGTATTTTAGGTTAAGTGTACGACTCAGCTTGTCCAACATAATGTGCTCGTTTTTAGGGTTTTTGTCCAAGGTAGTGGGCACCCTAGCCTAACTAGCATGATATAATGTTTGTATATGGGGTTGTTGGGTCCGTAGTAGCAGACACCTCAGCCTAAGCGGCTTGGTATGTTTTTGTACGGGGTTCGTCCAAAGTTGTGGACACCCTAGCCTAACTGGCTGCATATCTTCTGTACGGGGATTTATGTCCAAAGTTGTGGACGCCCCAGCCTAACTGGCCTGATATGCTTCGTTAGGGGATTTGGTCCAAAGCTGTTGATACCCCAGCCTAACTGGCCTGATATGTTTTGTACGGGGATTTGTGTCCAAAGTTGTGGACTCCCCTGCCTAACTGGCGTGACGTGTCTGTTCATGATGATTTTCGTCTAAAGTAGTGGATATCCCAGCCTAAGCGGCACAATTTTGTTTGCATATAGGGATCGGTCCAAAGTTGTGGACCCACCAGACTATGTTTTAGCTGCGTGCTTGTTTCTTTGTTCTGTGACACGCATTTGTGTACGTCCAGAGTAGTGGACAATCTATAGAAACACTCGTCAAATACCTATTGTAATATGCTCAGATCTGCTTTGAGGATGGACTCTTCACAAGTTTCCACATGGACAATTCGCACAAGTGGTAGGCGACAGGAGGTCATACCCATCAAAAAACAGTTATTGAGCGTGTTATGTAGATTCTTATTCAGGTAATGTTTGGGTTGGTTCTTGCCAGGCCCTCCCCAAATAAACTTATTTGCTATTAGCTGTGTGTTTCATTCGTTGTGAAGTGGAGACAAAATGTGATGGCTTCCTTACCAAACCGCAGTTGTTTAACGAGTGGACCGGATAACGTTCAGAACATTACCCAGTGGATAAACGTACATCAATTTTAAACAATCTAGTATCCGATGGACAAAGCTATTCTCTCTTTGAAGAATTGAGGCCAAATGCTGTCCTTGTCTTTAGAGAACTCATTCGACAGTATCTGTGAATTTTCCACTTATATGCTTAGTTTCCTTTCGGCGCATTAACCTGGCGCGCTGGGTGCAACTCGTGACTATAAACGCGTGAGTGCACAAGAATTTCCGCTTTCATTCCGACGAACAGAACTATCCTGGCAAGCCTTTGGACGTCTTGTACGCCTTAGTCGCCTTGTTTAAGCTCATGAGGCAGAATTCATCTTATGTGAGATTCAGCGACGTTAAAGCGAGAGCAGGTACGTACAGAGGTGATACTCATCATACTAACAGCTTTGGATAGCTTGCAAATCTTTGCATAAACACCACAAAGAAATCAGTCTGTTTTAGTCCTGATACGGTTGAAGAGAGAAATTTCGACGCACTGTTTCTCGCGAGAAACAGGAAAACGTTGAGTATTAGACGGTCTGTAGCAGAATTTGTGAGGAGTCTGACCTTAGTCAAAAGCTATCTCGGTGTCTTTGCTGTCTTTCTTCCTCTTCAAAGCACGTCTGTACTAACGTACGTAATAACGTGATTTCGTTGTAACAGGTCGCGTGATATTTCCCAGACTGGAATGTTCCGCGCTCAGCTTGCAACATTCAGCGTTTTCTTTGTTTGTAATTTTCCATCCTTAGCCAACACCTTACAAAACCATCGGGAAAGAAATGCGATACCAAACGTTGCACAATGAAACAAAGAGTTTATCGGAGGAAAATTCCCGAAACGGCATCATAATGTACATGGCCTCAAGCGACGGAATATTTACAAAACTTTGCGCGTCTTAAGGCGATCGATTTCGTCCGTGGTACAAGGTTATTGGAGTATTATTGAAAACAGAAAGTCTTACCAGGTGCAAAGGACAATTTCACAATAATTTCCGCTTAGAACAAATGATCAAAATCTGCAGACAAGATTGATAATTAACCATGCACGACAAAGCGTAACCACAGGAAAGGGAAAAGTCCCGACGTTTGTCTCAATTTCAAAACAAACCTCACAGCATTTTTTCGGCGATTTTGCCGAATTTGAGTGAAAAATAAAATAAATGTTCAAAACCGAGAGTAGATTATTCCCCCAGTAAAGAAATGACAATGTAGCCTACGTGTAGCCGTACCCATCCCCGGAGGAAATACGGGAGGAGGGAACATCGTTCCCTCCTCCCCGGTTTTTCCACGGGGGATGGGTACGGCTACACGTAGTCTAGCAACAATGACCATGAGTTCATAGTATGCTACGATTATGCAAATTCCTCAGTTGATTTCTTTCGCTTGATCTCGGGCAATTTCGGTTCACAAACGCTTTTCACCGGCTTTTGTTGATACTGGGCATGCTTTCCATTCGTATGTGGCTTCCTAGCAGTCTTTTTAGCGATTACAATTTATAGGTCTCATTTGATTTCAAGAGCGATAGTCACAGTGACAGCTTCTCTAAAAATAACTCATTTTGTTTTGAGCTAGTTGGTCAGTAGAATAGAAAAGTCACTAAGAATCAGTCAAGTATATTTATTGGCTGGACTCAAACACAAAATTTATTCAAATAGTCGTCTCAGTAGTCTTCGTTGGCTTAGTTTTGATGCTGGTCCTTATGTTAGTGTTGTGATTTGCATGAATATTTCCTTCCTCTTCCAGGTAAAGCTGAAATTAGAACAGAATTGCTAAAACGCCGAATGTTTTACTCTTCCCTTTCCATTACACCCCGCGTGTTTCAATTCACTCTCCTATGTTAATCTTCTCTTGCCCTGGGTGCCAGTTGGTAAAATAGGAGACCGCTGTATTCAAATCTGTCTTCGTTGGGCGCTTACCATTTATACGATCCATCCGGGTGGAAATTTCAGGTGTAAATATTCAGTGCTGCAGCTTGTCCAAACGCAAAATGGACAAATCACAAAATGCACTAGTATCAACTGGAAATCTCAAAAAGAAAAGAAAAAGTGCATTGATTAAGCCTATAGCCTATAATTTCTGAAACGAACCAAATGGAATGGTGTGTACCATTTCATTTTCCAACCAGAATTTCCGGGTTTTCCTTGTAAATGGTAAGGACCCGTTATCTTACATACGGTGTAGAGGAAGAATAATTTTGGCTGGGTTATAAAAAGCGATTAAGTATCATAGAGATTAAAAGGTGACAGTTTGGCCAAACTCGCTATTTTTGACGAACTTAAAAGGAGAGTTACTTTTGCAGTTTTTGCAGGGTCATACACGATGGAGTACTCACAGGAGCAATTAAACTACTTTCGAATCTGTCACATTGCGTTCAACTTGGTTCCTGTGGGACTACGACAGATCTTTAAACAAGAATGGAATTTCCTTTACAAGACAACTCCACTTGGAGAGTGGAAAGACACGCCACAGAATGGCCGCGACTTCTACAACATGGAATCTCGAAAAAGTCGCACGAAAAACGCGCGATATCTGGCAACCATACAGAACTTTGACACGTCAGAGTGGGATTGTAGCTGTTTGTTTTTTGCGATCTTGTACTCAGATAGCATTGGCACCACCTTAAGCCTAGCCATCAGGGCAGCTGTCGACGATATTCGGCAAGTTCGTAACGATATCGCTCATATTAATGAAGCTAAGCTTACTGATGCCGAGTTCCAAACTTATGTAAGAAGAGTGTCAAGTGCCTTCACAGCTTTGGGTCTCTCTGTTAAGGAGATCGAGGACGTTAAAAACCAGATGAGCTTTCCAACAGAAGAAGTCGAAAACTTGAAGAAGGAAGTTCGTGATCTCAAACATGAGCTGGACAAGACAAAACGAGACTTGAACCAAACAAAATCTGACTTACAAACAACAGAAGAATCACTGCAAAACACACAAGCCGATCTTCATACTTCAAGAGAAGAAAACAAGGCTCTCACGCAAGAAATAAATTTGAAGCTCGAGTCATTTTGCTCTCTAGCATTTCAACCACCTCACGAAGTCATTAGACGTGCCAGTGAGATACAGAGATTGTCATCCAAAATGCAGCAACTTCGCGATGGCGCTGACGGGTTAGTTAGCACGATATATCTCTCAGGAAATCCCGGATGCGGCAAAAGTCAGCTTGCCCGTCAACTTGGACTCGAGTTCTTCTCACAAAGGTCAGACAACGCTGGGGAAATGACGTTTGTCGCCACTGTGAATGCAGAAAACATAGAGACGCTTACTGATTCTTACATCACCCTCGGTAAACACCTTGGAATTACAGAATATACCTTGACCCGCCTTGAAACCTCAAAAAGAGAGACGCCTGAAGAAACACTTTTACATCTTCATTGTCTGATGCTGCCGCAGGTTCGAAAGTACTCCAAGTGGTTGATTGTAGCCGACAACGTAGTCGACTTAAAATCAGTGCGCAGTTTTCTGCCTCAAACTGGCAGTGAGGAATGGGGCCATGGTCAAGTGCTGATCACTACTCAAGATAGCTCTGCAGTTCCCCATTGTGCTCCTCACTCTTACCATGAATCGCTCAGTGAAGGAATGCAGGAAGAAGACGCAGTGGAGTTGCTGGTAAAAGTGTCGCAAATTAATGACCAAGAAGAAGCAAAAATGTTGCCAAGGTTCTCGATTATCAGCCTTTGGACTTGGCAGCTGCTGCGTATTACCTCCAAACCGTTGTCAAGAATGGCTCTCCAAATTATGACTGGAGAAAATACCTGGAAGGATTAACAGAAGGCCAGCGAGAAGCGACTGAAAATGTTCTTGCAAGTGAGAGCTCAGCTTATCCAAAGACAACCACGAAAGCAGTAGAAATGGCCCTGCAAAGAGCGGTTGAAATTGATGAAGTTCTTCGTCATACATTTTCTTTCTTTGCACTCTGTGCTTGCGAGGTTGTGCCACTTGAAGCCGTCGCAAAGTTTGTCAAGGCTCGTGTATCTGACCAACCAGAGGAGCTGATTAAAAGAAAGATTTTAAGGTCCTGTTTGATTCTTGTTTCATCTAAGGAAGAGGAGCAACGGCTATATTTAGGAATTCATAACATTGTACAAGCCATGCTAAAACAAGACGTAATTTTAAAACAAGAACCATCGGAAAAGTATCAGAATATGGCAGAAGCAGTCAAAGTATTTAAATCAATGCTTAAAGCCGAAAAAGAAAATTACGCACTGTTGAAGAAACTGACACCGCATTGCAAATCTATATTGGAGCAGGTGGCGTCTCTTCTTCTTCGCCCGAAACACCTTTTGTAAACCTGTTGTCGCCGTTTATAACTGTTAATGAAGTTCTTCGATGGCTGTGCACTTTTGCTCGTGCTTGTTACAGTCTTTCTGATTTCATATTTGCAAAACGAGTTCTAGATTTAGCTCGAAGCTTACTACAGAACATAAGCGGTGCTGACGAAGAAGCCTTAATGGGAATGAGAAGAAAAATTTTTAAATTGAGTGGACGGGTTCACTTCAGAATTAAAAATTTTAGTGAGGCTGAAGAATTTGAGAACGAGTTACTGATGATTGCTACCAAAAGATATGGTGAAGAACATTTAACTGTTGCATCAAATTATGTTAACCTGGGAAATGTGTACAGGAAGACAGGAATGTACTCGAAAGCAAAAGAACATCACGAAAAGGCCCTGGAGATTAAGAAAAAAGATTTTTGGCGAAGGCAGCGCCGACGTGGCAGCATCTTACGGTAACCTGGGAAATGTGTACAAGAGTGCTGGAGAGTACTCGAAAGCAAAAGAACTTCACGAAAAGGCCCTGGAGATTCAGAAAGAGATTTTTGGCGAAGGCAGTGCCGACGTGGCAACATCTTACTGTAACCTGGGAGATGTGTCCAAGAGTACTGGAGAGTACTCGAAAGCAAAAGAACTTCACGAAAAGGCGCTAGAGATTCAGAAACAGATTTTTGGCGAGGGCAGTGCCGACGTGGCAGCATCTTACGGTAACCTGGGAGATGTGTACAAGAGCACTGGAGAGTACTCGAAAGCAAAAGAACTTCACGAAAAGGCGCTGGGGATTCTGAAAGAGATTTTTGGCGAAGGCAGTGCCGACGTGGCAACATGTTACGGTAACCTGGGAAATGTGTACAAGAGCACCGGAGAGTACTCGAAAGCAAAAGAACTTCACGAAAAGGCACTGGAGATTAAGAAAGAGATTTTTGGCGAAGGCAATGCCAACGTGGCAACATCTTATGGTAACCTAGGAAATGTGTACTTCCTCACTGGAGAGTATTCGAGAGCTAAAGAACTTCACGAAAAGGCGCTGGAGATCAAGAAAGAGATTTTTGGCGAAGGCAGTGCCGACGTTGCAACATCGTACGGTAACCTGGGAAATGTGTACTCCCGCACTGGAGAGTACTCGAAAGCAAAAGAACTTCACGAAAAGGCGCTGGAGATTCAGAAACAGATTTTTGGCGAAGGCAGTGCCGACGTGGCAACATCTTACGGTAACCTTGGAGATGTGTACAAGAGGACTGGAGAGTACTCGAAAGCAAAAGAACTTCACGAAAAGGCGCTGGTGATTAAAGAAAAGATTTTTGGCGAAGACAGTGCCGCTGCAACAAGAACTATTAACAGGCTCGCTAAACTGAATGATCTCATCGCTAAGGGCAGACAATCAAGGGAAAACAGTCAACTTGAAGTTACTGAGGATTTTGAAAACGGTATTAGAAGAGTTGCAGGCCGCGGGACTGACCATGAAACTGTCAAATGTTGTAATTGTGTTCTTGTATAACTCAGGCGCATCATATCTCTGTTTTCGTCTTAGTGCTGCGTGGCAATCAAGCCAGAGGGTTTTTAAATGATTTTGTATTTAGGCTATCATAGAGAGGAGTTTTCGTTTTGAATTTGTTATCATCTACTGTTATATTCAAGATTGTAAGTTCCACAACCTTGTTATATGCTCTATGTATAGGACTGTGTTTTCAAATTGCTTTATTGGTTATCATATTTTAAAATCATTACATAAGACCAGGTTTGGGACTTTTAAGCCGATTAAAATAGCTGATGAAAAAGATATTAACCCAAGGTTGTAATTTGTTACCGTTGTCGTGTTTTTTCTTTTAAGTAAGCTTAGTTAGAAAGCTAAGCAAGATGTTTGAAGGAATTAAATATAAGTACAACATCGTTTGAGTATTTTCTCGTTTGGCATTCTCAAAAACTACGTGATATCATAGAACGATATAACAATCATTGCTTTCTCTCTTCGACATTTAGAAAAGAGCGGTGGTTTTCCCACTTATTTTTAAAGGGAGGGTTTCACGGTTCGGCGCATGTGCAAACTATAACGTTAACCGATTCGATTCTTTTGTTTATAAAACAATCGGCAGCGTGCAGATGGTTCTCGCGGTAAATTAGTTTTTGAAAATTTGGCGGTCAGTCGCGAAAACGTGACGATAAAGGTGAGCCGCTTGCTCATTAGAATTGATTTTCAATGTTCCGACTCTATGCATAAAGTACATTTTAGGCCCGATTCAGACGCCGATCATTTTGCCTCCACTACTCAACCGGGCACGCAATGTGATAATATATGGGCGGGTTGGCCAGCCAAGCCACCGTCCCTTTTGTTAAGCTTCAAAATGCTTACAAAAATTCCCTACCATTAAGGAAATCTAAATGCACCAAAGCTGGGTACTAAAACCCCCCAAAAAACCAGCAGGTGGAAAAAAGGAGGGGAACATGCACCCCCGACTAAGGCAGTGGTGCCACCCTCGGGGTTTTAGGGTATACTATGTAAAACCTGGCACGCACAAACAAAAACAGTTACAGAAGGATTTGACCACCCACAAGAGTAAAACCTGGTGTCCACATAACGATATTTAGAAAATTGAAACAAAAACGAAACCAAATACACAACTTAACACGGCGAAGGCTGGCCGTAGAAGGTTCAATCTCCTAACGGCCATGCAATACGAACTACAATCCCAGAACTCTCTCACGCTTAGCACCCGTCCCAAGTGCTCTGATTCGTGTCGTCAAAATAGTAATTTATGGTAATATAGGATTATTACAAATTACATTGACTTATGGAGCGGAAAGCAAGAGAGACAAATACGCAAGCGTTCAAGGCAACTTGGAAATCGTTAACGGTTAAGGAAGCCATTTTAACAGTGATGAGCGATAAACGTCTCGAATTAAAAATCTCGGAGAAAAGTTTTCCCAGCAAACGAATTGCAAGAGTGACGATACCAACAGAGGGCGTTCGTTTATTTCGAACACATAATAGATTCTTGACTGACCAATCCATGTTGACAAACAGTGGGCTAGTTTGAGCAGGTCTATTGTTGCTATTGTACTTGAGTGACGCTCATTAGTATTCCTATCCACTTATTAGTATGCAGGAACGCAATTTTACTTCGGCAGTTTGAATAATTATGATTTTTATGCCTTTTCTCCCTTATAAATTATAGGCACAACCTCAAAATGCTGCCTTGCCTGAGCTATGTTTACTGGGCAAAAATAGAACCAATCATCGAATGGAGTAAATGGCTATGGGCAAAAATCCCATAGCCGTATTTATTTAAAAATACTGTTCAATCAAATCCTTGATACAAAGTTTGGCCCAGTAAAGGTGAGGGCACTGAAAACGCAAAAATACACTTTAATTATATGTAAAAGGGGAGTGGCTGGACAAGGGGAGGAGGAGGGATGAAGAAACACGTCTTTAACCACCGTCAAGATGAAACGAAGTGACGCTCACATGGAAGCCTGGTCACTTGGCAAGCACAAGTATCCTAAAGGGTATTGACTATAATCCAAATACATGCCACCCCAAGTCCCAGGCCCCAGAGAAATAAAAAATAGACAATGGGAAGAAGAAGCATAAAAATTCTATTTGCAAGCAAATATTTCCTTTATGCCTTTTCTCCCTTATAAATTATAGGCACAACCTCAAAATGCTGCCTTGCCTGAGCTATGTTTACTGGGCAAAAATAGAACCAATCATCGAATGGAGTAAATGGCTATGGGCAAAAATCCCATAGCCGCATTTATTTAAAAATACTGTTCAATCAAATCCTTGATACAAAGTTTGGCCCAGTAAAGTGAGGGCACTGAAAACGCCAAAGCATGTGACCGTACACATGCAGCCCCACCCCAGGCAAGCGCAGCACAGAAAACAAATTCAACTGAAAACTGTTACCTCAATGAATTAGGTGTACACTACCTGATACGAAAACCCAAAAACCCAATGGGAAAAATTGGGAACGTATCCCCCAACCAATGTAGCCACACAAAACCTCTGGGGGTTAAAGGTTAAAAAATTAGAATACCAATACTAAACCTTTCCTTAACCATTCTTAAAATACTCTATATGCTGACAATCTGAAGCAAGAGCCGCCCATGCAAGCTAATGCTGTGGATGACAGTAATAAACTATTTGGATAAACCGTAAACCAGATTAGGCCTTTAAATAGACTGTCGGAATGTAATCGGGATCATGCTGACCCGAGGCACGCCGCCCATGCTAGCTAATGCCCCGGATTAACATTAGGATACCAAACAAACATATCCTAAAGCAAGAGCTGCCCATGCTAGCTAATGCCCCAGATCAACAATGTATAGTCCTGTAGTAATGAACAATTTACACTAACCTTCCCTACTCAAGGAATAGAAAGAATATTTTCAGGTACACCAAAAGTAGGAACCACCCATGATAGTTAATACTTCAGATGGAAGAAAATAGTAGACTGAGGCAAATTGCACCTGCTGGATGGTAAGCAAATTTTTAAGCTTAAAGAGCAAAGACTAGGCGTTCTAAGATACTTAAGAAATGCATTAGATTTCCATCGCCCCATGAGGCGGATTTGAGCATCGGATAACCCCTTATCTGCAGCATGAGAGCAGCACCAATTCGAAAACTGTGCCCCTTGTAAACTGAGGGGGACAAACCACAAAACTGTATAGCAGATGACAACTGATTTGAAAAATAAGATCTAGAAACTGGAGCCCCATCCACTGTAATGAATAGAGCACCCGGTCTGGGTCCTCGCATTTCTAAATACTTGGCCAAAAGTTCCACAGGGCAAGATTGTGGCTGACGAGACACGAAAAATGGAAAAAGGGCGATCGTTGTAGCTATGTTTAAAATTACCAAAAGTAATCTTGAAAGCAATCAGATCCCTTGAAGAGCTGAGCAGCTTATTAATATGCGAAATTTGTAAGGGAGAAGTATCACTGCGCCCACTAGTTGAAGTCATTTCACCAATTCGTAAAAATGCAAAGAATGCCAGTGAACACATCGCCTGAAATTGACAAATTTGATAAGGAGAACCGACCAAAGAAGGTGCCACTGAAATTAATTTATCTAAAATGGGCAGTGTAATTGGAAGGCGACTATCAAGGCGAAAGCCAACTTTGTTAAAACCTTTAAGCATTTGCGCGACATAAAAAACTTTAGAGGGATCTGAGAAGCCCTTCAGCTTATGGCAGTAACCCAAACATGACACATATGTCACCACAGTGGATGGAGCATACTGTGAACGAAACAAATAAGCTATAAATAAGGCCAAAATGGAAGGTGAAATAGGCAATGCTCGAAAAGGATGGTAAAAGGTAGAAACAAAAAACTTATGGAAAAGCTTCCAAGCACGCTGATAAGTTGGTATGGATGAGGGCTGAAGACTGGAGCGAAGTAAAAAGGAAGCTATGGAAGCCAACTCAGCGGCTGCAGATGAGGAGGTATGACCGTGGGGCTTTGTGCATGTAAGCCGGTGCCAGCTGTTTGAAAATCTGCAACTGTAACCGAGACAACGAATCAGCCAACTTATTCTGTAAGCCTGGGACATGCTTAGCTTTAAAGCAAATATTGTAATTCAGACAAACCAGAACCAGCTTACGCACAAAAAACATTAAGTCCTTGTCACGACAAGTCTGTTTGTTAATAACATGGACCAATGCTTCATTGTCAGTAAAAAACAAAACACGCTGATTCTTAATAGTATTTCCCCAGAGATGCAGACTAAGGACAATGGGATAAAATTCAAGAAATGCTATGTTGCGATGACGCCAGCTCCTGGGCCATTCACCGTAGCACCAATGCTTGCCAAAAACTGCCCCAAAGCCTATGGCACCAGATGCATCTGTATACAATTTGAGATGGTGCGAATTAGCCCAATCGACTGAGAGAAAAAAGGAACGACCATTAAAACCAGACAGAAATTGCTGCCAGACTCTAAGATCTTCTTTAACTTCTCGAGTCAACCTGATAAGGAAATGAGGATGACGAATACCTATTGTCAAATCAATGAGACGACGCAAAAATGCACGACCAGGAATGACTACTGTACAGGCAAAGTTCAATAAACCTGTCAACGACTGTATCTCACTTAAAGTAACCTTGCGACGCCTGAGAAAACCGGCAGCCGAGCCTCCATAAGGACCGAGTCCAGTTCAATACCTGCGAATGAAATGGTTGATGAAGGGCCAATTGTCTTTTCTGGTGCCATAGGAATGCCCAGGTATTGGCAGAGCATTAAAAATAAATCAAGCTGTTGTTTACACAAATCATGAGAGGGGGAAACAATGAGAAAATCATCCAGCAGGTGCAAAATGTGATCGATCTGCAATTTCTTTTGGGCAATCCATTCTATGGCAGAAGAAAAAATTTTCAAACGTTTTGCAAGAGCTTGAACAACCCATCGGCATACAGCGATCATAATAATATAATCCTTTCCAACAAATCCCCAAAAGGTTGTAATCTTGGGGTTGAATAGGAATGATTCGAAAAGCATTCTTAATATCTGTTTTGGCCATAAAACAGCCGTGGCCAACAGTTCTAATGGTATGAATAGCATCTTCAACTGTAGCATAGGATACGCTAGTAAATTCTGAAGAAATACCATCATTCAATGACGAACCATGGGGAAAAGAAAGGTGGTGAATCAAACGGAATTCACCCACTGTCTTTTTAGGAACCAAACCAAGTGGAGATATACGAAAATGGGGAAAGGGTGGAGAGGAATAAGGGCCTGCAATGCGATGAGAGGCAATTTCTTTATCTAGTTTGGCATCAACTGCCTCAGGATTTTGGATTGCAGAAAGTAGGTTTTTAGCGCATGAAGAGTCTTGGGGTCCTTCATAGTGCAAAGGAAAGCCATAATTAAAGCCATTGAATAAAAGCTCTACCACAGAAGGGATATACCCAGAAAGAAAAAATTGCAATCGATCACTGTTGACGGGTGTTGGAAGCTCCCGAGGAGGTAGGTTGGGGAATGATCCGGCTGCTAGGGGTTTTATTGCTGCGTTGATTGTACAAGTTGGAAGCATTTCCTTTGCTAAAGGCACGAAAATTACAATGTATAGCCCGATGTGGACCATCACATTTAGCACATGAGTGCTTAAAAGAGCATCCTGAGCAATAACCCCCTTTATGAAACTTGAAGCAATAACCCCGAGGGACATCAGGGTTCTTAGCAACGCCGGTTGCTGGAATAGATTTGTTTGCATTAATCTGAGACTTCAACCACAGTTCCCAATGTATAGTCCCCCAGGGAAGAGAGGTGGCCTGAGACTGGCGTAGAAAACGGAAGTTTTCATCATAAAAACGCCAATTATGCCCCCTAGCAGCCAGATCCTGAATAGTAGCCCCATACTTCATGAGGCCGGGAGCCTCATGGGGATACTGTGCAGTAAAAATACCCACATACACGTGAAAAGCTTGGAGCCAAACATCTATTGATGTAATACGTTTAGCTTTGTTTACTGGCTCAAGAGCTAACGATGGGGAAGAGCCTTCCTGGGAGGGTTGGAGTGTGATACGAAATTTGTCATCAAAAGCTGGATTAAGAAGAAGGGAGCCAAAATCAACAAATTCATTTTGAATGATTTTGCTCCGAATCTTAGCTGGAACCCGTGCGTCAATTGGTAGGGTTACAGACATGAAAACATCATTGGGACGCTGTGTTCCCGGCAGCAAATTCTGCTCACCTGACACCGTCAAGATGAAACGAAGTGACGCTCACATGGAAGCCTGGTCACTTGGCAAGCACAAGTATCCTAAAGGGTATTGACTATAATCCAAATACATGCCACCCCAAGTCCCAGGCCCCCAGAGAAATAAAAAATAGACAATGGGAAGAAGAAGCATAAAAATTCTATTTGCAAGCAAATATTTCCTAACTGATCACCTAATCACCTAATCCAAAAACAGGGATAATTTCATCCCTCTCTAACTACTTTCCTGTCATTCCACTTTGACTACCCTCCTCGACATAACTAATGATTGGTATTCTAATATGGATAATGGCTTGTTACACGGTGTGCTCTTACTTGATCTTATTAAAACATTTGACACAGTGGATCATGACGTTCCTCTGCAAAAAATCAAACTCTATGGGGTTGACACCCTAAGCTTAAAGTGGTTTCAATCCAACCTGGCTGGCCGCAGGCAGAGAACACATGTAAATGGTGCATTGTCTGATTACTGCTCCGTTGTGTGTGTGGTGTCCCTCAAGGAACTATTTTGGGACCCTTAATTCCTGGTTTATATAAATGATCTTCCGGAATGCGGCCTAGCCTCAACACTGAGACTGTACACCGATTACCAACGTTTCTCACCCTTACTTCTCGTGATCCTATTGACCTTCAATCAAAGCTAAACAGTGATCTAAGTATAATCCAATCTTGGCTTCAAGCAAACAAACTTGGTCTGAATGTAAAAAAAATACTCTATTATTGCTAGTCAATATAAGATCGCCCATTTAGATTATCAACTCGATATAAAAATAGATGGGCATCAGTCAAGACCCACAGATATCTAGGAATCGAAATAGATGACAATCTAACGTGGCACTCTCTTATTAACGAGATAGTAAAAAAAAAAGTATCAAGTGACCTGGCAGTTATAAAGCGAGCTAAGGCTTTAGTACCGCGGGATACATTAATTAATATATACAAAGCTTTTGTTGTACCCTACCTTGACTATTGTAGTCCTTAATGGGTTTGCATTGGCGCAAGAGACGAGAGAATTAAGGAGAGACATTGAAATTGGCTTCTTCGTCCTCAGTAGCGAGGTCTGGTACGAGTTCATTCGCATTCTCTTGAACATCCGGGTTTCTTCTTCTTCTTCTTCGCTGCTGCTTTTCTTCTCAAACATAAAAGCAGCGACAACAAAGTTAATGGGTAAGAATTTTTTAAAGCGCTAATTAATAACAGTTAGCTTTAGATCAGACATTTTCAAGGGACACTATGTAAGCTTAGTGCTGTAAAATCAAAACCCAAGTAATTACTCCGGCCAATAACAGCACGTGCAAATAGGGGAATGAACCAATCAAAATTCGAAGCAAATGCATCCATGGCAACCGACTAAAAACGCGGGAAAATTCGTACCATCGTTGAGTTTGATTTTCAATGATTGAGAAAGTGGCGAGAATTTTGCCAGCCAATCACGGAGTGAAGCAAATCATAACCAAAGTAAACACGAATTGCTCTGGACACTCACTAGGAAGCCACTCCATTCGCATAGGGCGACAACTGATCCCGTGTATAACTTTGTGCTCAATGCAATATTAGCATACAATCACAGAGGGTAAACTTTTGTGATGTTTCCTTCTTCCATTCTAATGCGCTGACAGCGCGAAATTAAAGCCGAATAATAAAAGACCCAAGGCTACCCATTTGCCAGCGCTTGCTCCCAGTTGAAGCAAAACGTAGCGCGGAAACCACTTTTGTTGCCGCCTGTTTTCCCGCTATGCATTTAGGGGATGGTGGTGCGATAATTTAAATTTCTACCTCTGCTATTCAAGAACTATAATATACTGTGAGCAATGTTTATTTTTTTTATCGTAAAAGAACTTTTGAATATGTGAATGATCATAGCGGTAATTTTATGAACACTACTTAAGCAGTAGTGAAAATAAAGCCTGATAAAGCCTGTTTTTTCGCGCTATGCATTCAGGCGATGGTTGTGCGATAAGTTAAATTTCCTTCTTTATTTTCAGTCTTTATTTTCACTACTGTTTAAGCAGTGTTCATACCTGCGACGATCCTTCACATATTCATTCTTTAATCCACAGTTCAAATGTGTGATTTTTATATATTCATTCTCATAAAAGAACTTGTCGTTGCTAGTTTTAAGATCGTTTTTGCATAATGAACTTTGCAAGTAGCGCGTAATCAGAGAGTCTGTACAGTAGGAACTATTGCGACTGCTCGGAAGATGTTCGCTTTTATTGATAAGGTTGCTTGATTAATAATCGTGCAGAGATAATTAGCAATTGCTTCCCCTTGTTTACTATAAACTCATGTATGGTTCAATTTTGTGAAGTTGGTATACTCATATTCCGTCACCATAGGCGAGGTTGGAGCCAAAGAGGCTCAAATTGTTAAGCTGCTACATCATGTGCGACAAGTTCGTTTGACGCTTGGGACTTGACAACACGAAGAAAGACCAAGTTACCTTCTTATTGTAATCTTCATGTCTTTATATTTCTGCTACAGCTTTACACGTTATTCACATTCTCTGACTGACATTAAACATCGGCATCAATTTCTTGTACTGAAATTGATCTCATGTTAGTCTGTGCCGTCGCTTGTGTGAACAAGGCTTGTGAAGCCCTGGTATTCAATGCTGATTTAACCTTCCGTTAGCAAATACATTCCATTTGGTAGTGTGTGTATACCCTGATAACGCAGATAAGAACAAAGAAGTACGCTATAAGCTAATAGCGTGACTGATGCTCTTAACACTTTTCAATTCAATTCAATTCAATTTTATTCACACTTATTTGGCTGAAAAGCAAATGTTTATAATAGAAATAAATAAATAATAAACAAGCAGAGCATTATATTATGTGATTTTACCTTATAGGGGAGAAGTGCGTAATGGCCAAAGGAGCAAGGCTTTCGTGTTGGCCACTACCTCTGTGCAATTACAGATATGGGGGAAGTAGAATGTAACACTAATTATAGAGCTCTGGTGATTAAATTAGAGTCGAAAATACATCAGTAAGGCAAAATGTACCATTACATAAGTATAAAATAATATAACTGTTTTTTTTTTACACGTTTTATGTTTTTTAATTATGTTTGGCTATCAAGTAGGAAAAGTTTGTATTTCTTATTAAAAACATTGTAAGGCAGACACTTAACTACCGTTTGTGATGCCACTACTCTGAACCGTGCTTGTCCATAATTAGTTCTAGAAGATGGTCTGTATAGGTTTTGACTAGTGGTAAATCTTGTATTTTGCTTATGGACATCAGAAGCTAGGGAAACGAGATCATGGAGTCCAGGGGGTGTTTCTTGTTTATTGTATTGTAATTTATGGACAAGGGAACCAATTTTCAACTTAAAAATGTTCTCTAACTTAAGGATATCTAAAAGAGTAAAGTATGGTTTTACCTGCAAAGAAGATTCAGCGGAGGCAGTTGTTATGGCTTATTTTATCTTTTTTAATCTAGTTTGGCATGCTGTACCCCAGCTCATTAACCCGTAATTTAGATACGGATATATAAGCGTATAGTATAGTTGTTTGAGCGTATTCATAGAGACATAGTATCTAAGTTTATATAAAATTCCAATGTTTTTTGTTATTTTGTTGTTAATGTACTGGAGCTTGGCATCCCATTTTAGGCAATCACCGATAAAGACGCCGAGGTATTTAATGACTTTTGACTTCCCCCTTGCGTTATCAGAGTTTGTTTTCACTTCTCTTCGGCTCATGACGTCATTCGTGCCTCTGTACTTTAATCTGAAACTCCTCTAAACCAATCAAAACGCGAGGATTACACCGCCCATTGTATAAAAAGGTATAGTTAGAGGGTGTATAGAGACCAATACTGCAGACTTCAAAGAGCATCCGATGATAAGCTCATGCTTTGCATGCATATTCCCCAAGAATATGCTAAGATATATTTTGAGGCGAGTTTTGCAAAATCATTTATCTTCTTAGTCACCAATATAAATAGATTTGTTTGCTTGTGTGATTTTTTATTGCTCTGCAAGTAATGCCCTCGTTACTAGGCCCCAGTTGTTCAGAGAGTAGGTAACGTTACCCAGTATCAATCAACTGGGGCCAGAAGATGTCCTTACTTAATTTTGTATTTAGAGAACTCAGTCGGGCAACGTTACCTGTGAATTATCCGCTTACGTGCGAGTTTTGTTTCGACGCATTAATGAAACTCTCAGCCATAAAAGAACGGGAAAAAAGGCGGGAAAACCTGGCTTAATGACGTAACAATATTCGCCCGTAGCATCGCAAAATTCCTGCGTCGTGACTTGAAACGCGCGAATGCACAAGAATTTCCGCTTTCTTTCCGACGAGCTGTAGTGTCTTGGCAAGCCTTTGGACGTCTAGAACGTCTAGTTGTTTAAACTGATAAGGCAGGATTCATCTTAAGTGAAATTCAGTGACGTCAAAACGAGACCAGGTAAGTACAGTGGTGATACTCATCATACTAATGTAGCTTTGGATAGGGTGCAAAACCTTTGCTCCATAAAGAAATGAGTCTATTTTAGTCTTAGCGTTGAAGAGAGAAATTTCGGCTCATTGTTTATCGCGAGAATTAGGAGAACGTTAACAATTAGACGGTCTGTAACAGAATACGTGAGGGGTCTGACCTCCCTCGAAAGCTATCTTAGAGCCTTTGCTATCATTTTATTCTTCTTCAAACTAACGTACGTCGTAATAACTTGATTTGTAGGAGGCCGCGTGATTTGCCCAGACTGGAATCCGACGCTCACTTCCTACGTGTAGCAAAATTCAGCGTTTTCTTTAGTTGTAATTTTCCATCCTTAGCCAACACCTTACAAAATCATCGGGAAAGAAATGGGAAAGCAACCGTTGCACAATTAAACAAAGAGTTTATCGAAGGAAAAATTCCCGAAACGGCATCATAATGTACATGGACTCAAGCGACGGAATGTTTACCGACAAAATTTTGCGTGTCTTAAGGCGATCGATTTCAGAGTTAAAACGCCCGTGGTACAAGGTTATCCAAGTATTATTGAAAGCGAAAAGTCTTAACAGTTGCAAAGGACAATTTCACAATAATTTCCGTTTAGAACAAATTATCAAAATCTGCAGACAGGATTGATAATTAACCATGCACGACAAAGCGTAAACACAGAAAAAGGAAAAGTTCCGACGTTTGTTTCAATTTTCGAACAAAACTCACAGCATTTTTCCGGCGAATTTGCCGAACTTATTTAAAAAGCGAACTAAGTTTTCAAAACTAAGAGTAGATTTTTCCCTAACTAACGAGATGATAGGTGCATAACAATGATCTTGATTTCTTTGTATGCTACGATTATGCGAATAAATAGTTTCGCTTGATATCCGCGGAACACGTGTACGTTTGTTCATAAACAGTTCTAAGTTTTCTTGAAGCTGGGGACATGTTCTATTCGTATGTCTCTTCGTAGAAGTCCTCTGTCTATCTTAGCGGTTTCAATTGATAGATCTTTTTTTATTTCAAGAACAATCTCAAAGTGACAGCTTCTCTAAAAATAACTCATTTTGTTTTGAGCTGGTTGGTCAGTGGATTGGAAAAGTCACCAAGAATCAATCGAGTATATTTATTGGCTGGAATTCAAACACCAATTTTGTTCAAATAGTTGTCCCAGTTGTCTATGGCTGATCCTTGTGTTTGTGCTGTGATTTGCGTGAATATCATTTTGCTCTTCTCCTAGTAAAGCTGAAATAAGAACAAAATTGCTGAAAGGACGAAGGTTTCACTCTTCCTTCCATTACACCCCGTAACCCCCTGTCAATCTTCTCTTGTCCCGGATACCAGTCTGTGAAATAGGATAGCGCTGAATTCAAATCTGACTTCTTAGCAGTTGTTATCTTACATACAGTGTAAAGGAAAGAATAATTTTGGCCGGTTCGTTAACTGAAAAAGATTAGGTGTCATAGAGATTAAAAAGTGAAAGTCTGACCAAAGTCCCTATTTTTGGACGAACGTTAAAGGAGAGTTACTTTTTCAGGGTCACACACGATGGAGTACTCACTGAAACAATTAAACTACTTTCGAATCTGCCACGTTGCGTTCAACTTAGTTCCTGTGGGACTACGACGGATCTTTAAACAAGAATGGGATTTTCTTTACAAGACAACTCCACTTGGAGAGTGGAAAGACACGCCACAGAATGGCCAGAACTTCGACAACAACGAATCTCGAAAAAGTCGCACGAAAAACACGCGGTTTCTGGCGACCATACAGAACGGTGACACGTCAGATTGGGATTGTAGTTGTTTGTTTTTTGCGATCTTGTATTCAGATAGCATTGGCACCACCCTAAGTCCAGCGGTCAGAGCAGCTGTCGACGATATTCGGCAAATTCGTAACGATATCGCTCATATTAACGAGGCTAAGCTTACTGATGCCGAGTTCCAAAGTTTTGTAGGAAGAGTATCAAGTGCCTTTTTCGCTTTAGGCCTTCCTGTTAACGAGGTCGAAGAGGTTAAGAACCAGATGAGCTTTCCAACAGAAGAAGTCGAAAACTTGAAGAAGGAAGTTCTGCATCTCAAAAATGAGCTGGACAAGACAAAAGAAGAAAACAAGGCTCTTAAGCAAGAAATAAACTTGAGGCTCGAGTCATTTTGCTTTCTAGCATTTCAACCACCACACGAAGTCATTAGACGTGTTAGTGACATACAAAGATTGTCATCCAAAATGAAGCAACTTCACGAGGGCGCTGACGGGGTAGTTAGCACAACATATCTCTCAGGAATTCCAGGATGCGGCAAAACTCAGGTTACTCGTCAACTTGGACTCCAGTTCTTCTCGCAAAGGTCAGACAACGTTGAGGAAATGACGTTTGTCGCCACTCTGAATGCAGAAAACATAGACACACTTACCGATTCTTACATCAGCCTTGGTAAACACCTTGGAATTACAGAATATACCTTGACCAGCCTTGAAAGCTCAAGACGAGAGAAGCCAGAAGAAACAATTCAGCATCTTCTTCGTTTAATGCTGCCGCAGGTTCGAAAGTACTCCAAGTGGTTGATTGTAGCCGATAATGTAGTCGACTTAAAATCAGTTCGCGGTTTTCTGCCTGAAACTGGCAGTGATGAATGGGGCCATGGTCAAGTGCTGATCACTACTCAAGATAGCTCTACAGTTCCCCACTGTGCTCCTCATACTTACCATGAATCGCTCAGTGAAGGAATGCAGGAAGAAGACGCGGTGGAGTTGCTGGGAAAAGTGTCGCAAATTAATGACCAAGAAGAAGCAAAAACTGTTGCCAAGGTTCTCGATTATCAGCCTCTGGCCTTAGCAGCTGCTGCTTATTACGTCCAAACCGTTGTGAAGAATGGCTCTCCAAATTATGACTGGAGAAAATACCTGGAAGGATTTACACAAAGCAAGCGAGAAGCGACTGAAAATGTTCTTGCGAGTGAGAGTTCAGCTTATCCAAAAACAATCACGAAAGTAGTAGAAATGGCCCTGCAAAGAGCTGTTGAAATCGATGAAGTCCTTCGTCATACATTTTCTTTCTTTGCACTCTGTGCTTGCGAGGTTGTGCCACTTGAAGCCGTCGCAAAGTTCGTCAAGGCGCGCGTATCGGATCAACAGGAGGAGCTTATTAAACAAAGAATTTTGAAGTCCTGCATGATTCTTGTTTCATCTGAGGAGGAAGAGCAACGCGTATATGTAAGTTTGCATAACATTGTACACGCAGTGATAAAACAAGGCACGAGTTGTGAGCAGGAACCATTGGAAAAATATCAGAACATGGCGGAGGCAGTCAAGGTGTTTAAATCAATGCTTGAAGCCGAAAAAGAAAATTACGCTCTGTTGAAGAAACTGACGCCGCATTGCAAATCTATATTGGAGCTCATGAGGTCCCATTCTTCTTCGCCCGAAACACCTTTTATAAATATGTTGACGCCGTTTGCAACTGTTAATGAAGTTCTTCGATGGTTGTACACTTTTGCTGATGCTTGTCGTAGTGTGTCTGATTATATATTTGCAAAACATGTCGTAGATTTAGCGTGCAGCTTAATAGAGGACAATATAAGCGATACTGACGAAGAAGCCTTGATGGAGCTGACAGCACGAATTTATGACTTGAGTGGGATCGTTTACAAGAAAATTGGAGAATATAGCCAAGCTGAAGACTTTCACGAGAGGTCACTGATGATTTTTACAAGGCTTTATGGTGAAGAACATCCAAACGTCGCAATGAGCTGTGTTCACGTGGGAAATTTACACTTCAGTATTGGAAGAGAAAGAGAAGCAAAAGACCTTTACGAAAAAGCAATCGCAATTGATAAAAAACATTACGGTGAAGAAAGTGAGAGTGTAGCAGAAAGTTATGTTGGATTGGGAAATGTATATTGCAGCTTGGGAGAATTGTGGCAAGCAAAAGAAATGTATGAAAAGGCGCTTGCGATTCATAAAAATATTTTTGGGGAAGAAAATGCGCGCACAGCACATAACTATAACAACCTGGGAATTGCCTGCAACAAGATTGGAGATTACAAGCAAGCGAAAGAACTTCACGAAAAGGCGCTGACGATTGAGAAAAAGATTATCGGCGAAAACAATACCGCCGTAGCAAGAAGTTATGTTAACCTGGGAAATGTGTATTCCCGCACTGGAGAAGTTGGGAAAGCAAAAGAACTTCACGAAAAGGCGCTGGAGATTTACAAAATCACTTTAGGCGAGGGGAATGGTGAAGTGGCAACAACTTATGTTAATCTGGGAAATGCGTTCCTGAGGTTTGGAAATAACAAGAAAGCAAAAGAACTTTACGAAAAGGCACTGGAGATTCGGAAAAAGATTTTTGGTGAAGACAATGCCGACGTGGCAACATCTTATGGTAAGTTGGGAAATGTATATTTCCGCACTGGAGAGTACTCAAAAGCAAAAGAACTTTACGAAAAGGCGCTGGAGATTCGGAAAAAGATTTTTGGTGAAGACAATGCCGACGTGGCAACATCTTATGGTAACCTGGGAAATGTATATTTCCGCACTGGAGGGTACTCAAAAGCAAAAGAACTTTACGAAATAGCGCTGGAGATTGATAAAAGATTTTTGGCGAAGACAATGCCGACGTGGCAACATCTTATGGTAACCTGGGAAATGTATATTTCCGCACTGGAGAGTACTCAAAAGCAAAAGAACTTTACGAAAAGGCGCTAGAGATTCAGAAAAAGATTTTCGGCGAAGAAAACACCGCTGTAACAAGAACTATTGACAGACTCGCTAAGCTGAATGATCTCATCGGTGAGAGCAGACAATCAAGGGAAAACAGTCAACTTGAAATTACTGAGGATTTGGAAAACGGCATTAGAAGAGTTGCAGGCCGCGGGACTGACCATGAAACTGTTAAATGTTGTAATTGTGTTCTTGTATAATTCAGGCGCATCATACCACTGTTTTCGTCTAAGTTCTGCGTGGCAATCAAGCCAGAGTCTTAAAATGATTTTGTATTTAGGCTATCATAGGGAGGAGGTTTCGTTTTTAACTAGGCAATGTACTCGCATCTGATTGGTTTCTAAAACTATTCCTTTAAGTTGATTAAATCTAAATAGGACACCCATAATTATCTCGATGCGTTTCAGGCTTACTTTGACGCAAAAATCAAAACAAACCACAAATAAAAAATAAATGCAACCACCCCTCAAAATGACAGAGTCCCTCTGGGACAGAAAAATCCTAACCACGCCTAAAAGGCAAGATATCATCATCTTTGACAAGGCTTTTCCCAAACATACCCAACCAAAACCCGAGTCACTTTGATTGATAGTCTCCCTGGGCTTCGAAATTTCTAGCATATTTTCACCCTGAATATATGGTCATCGCAGTTATGAACATCGATATAGGTGCAGCGCTATACCAACTGAGCTAACAAGCCAACTGGAAGCTGGGCGACTAAATGGTTCGCAATATACCCGTGCTGAACAAATGACTATGAATATACGAAAATTATATATTTGAATTGCGGATTAATAAATGAATATGTGAGAGATGATCGCAGTTATGAGCACTAATTTAGCAGTAGTGAAAATAAACCCTGAAAAAAATGCAGGCTTGTACGGGATTCGAACCCAATGTAACGGCCTCTGATGCAGATGACCGAGTTTGACTCCTGCTAGTGGCACCTCTCGCGTTTTTTGTTTTTGTATTTTTTTTTTGTTTCGCGTTTCACTTTTTCTTCTTCTTTTATTATTTCTTTTTACAAGTGCTATTATTATTGTTATCAACGGTTGAGTTGTAAAGCAATTTTGTAATTTTAAAGAGATATATGTTGATAGGGGTCTATGGATAAACACTGCAAACAAATAGACTCGAACACAAGCGCAATGCGTCCGATGTGAGAAGGACAGTCATCTCTCTTTTCATATTTTTTCTTTTGTTTAGCGCTAAATACTGTATTTTTGCAGGCCCGAGGTTAAGCTAATTGTAGCCTCAAGTTTACATTAAACTCAGGAATGATCCGGTCTTATAAAATAACGTTACCGAAGTGCACAACATTTTCCATGTAATCAATTCTGATACGAGCTCGGAGCAATTCAGATGCAGTGTCAAATTGCTACATCAAGACATGCTTGTGCTTTCCCGCGCTTGGCGCCGGTTCCATTTGGGTTTCCATAGTGTCTTGGCGTGCTTTTCTCCAGCTCCATAGTGCTCTTTCGCGCTTGACGCCGGTTCGATAGTGTTTTCTCATGCTTGGCACCGGTTTTAGTTAGCATTTCCGCGCTTGGTACTGACTCCATAGTGTTTTCCCGTGCTTTTCACCGGCTCCATATTGGTTTTCTGCGCTTGCAACCTGTTCCATACCGTTTCCTCCTGCTTGGTACCGGTTTCAGTTAGCTATCCTGCGCGTGCGTGAGTACTTGGTTGGTGTCTTTACCCAGCGATATCTCTCCTGAGCATTGCACACGAGGCGGCGCATCTTATCCACTTGACCCTGCGATGTTTTGCCAAGTGTGTGTGCCAATCGACCTTGAGGCCTGATTGGTTCATTCTGACACTCGCTTTGAGTGTGATTGGTCTGGCATGATTCTTTAGTGCTGTTTTTATGTCGAGAGTTTGTGGCTTGTTTCCAAGTTTTTACTATTTTGAAGCAGCAGCGCTAGCGCTGTAGCCAGCTGAAAATCAGTGTTTGATATTCTGCGATAATAGAAGACTCTTCTTCCAAAGGCAAATTCAAATGGGCTTCTTGGTCCTCGGTAGCGAGGTCTGGTACGAGCTCATTCACAGCCTCTTGAACATCCGGGGTTTCATCTTCTCCTCTTTTTCGCTGGCGCTGTCAGGGAATTCTTCTAAAACATAAAAGCAGCGATAACAATGTTAATGCATAAGAATTATACCCTTGTCATTTCTTCTTTTGAACATGCAAGCGGCAATATGGTAGCTTAGTACTGTAAAATCAAAACTCAAGCAATTACTCTGGCCAATCTCAGCAAGTGCAAATAGAGGAATGAACCAATCAAAACTGGAAGAAGATGTATCCAAGGTAACCGACTACAATTGCGGGAAAATGCGTGCGCGGCGAGCGCCATCGTTGGTGCTGAGGAAGTGGCGCGAATAGACCATTTTACAGTTGTCGGTGAAAGCGAGGCTGGGGATGACCTTGTTTTGATACAAACCTACCTACTTTTCTTATGTAAATAATGTTTTTCCTCTGCTAACTAGTGTTTAATCAGCATAATTTCCATAAGAAAAGCAGGTAGGTTTTTATCAAAACAAGGTCACCCCTAGCCTCGCATTCAATCAAAGGCCAGGGTACTGCGCAAAGAACTGTAAAATGGTCTATTCTGCAAGCCAATGACAGAGCTTAGCAAATCAAAACCAAAGCAAACGCAACTTACTCAGGACACTCAACTGGAAACGGCTCTATTCGCACATGCGCAGGCCGGCAACTGATCCCGTAAAAAGTTTTACGCTCAATGCAATATAAAAATTGGAACAACGCAGGCAATTCCAGTCACTAGTTATGTTATACAAGTGCTTGTATGGTACAGTTTCAGTTCAGTTCAGTTCAGTTTATTCACACTTATTTAAACATAATATTAGTGTACAAGAATAGAAAAAAAAGTAAAAGAGAAACAAGGCTGGCTTACATGTACATTAGGCATTAATTTGGAATAGTGCGTAGTGGCCAAAGAGCAGAGCTTTCGAGTTGGCCACTACCACGGTGCAGTTACTAGTGAAGGGCGGTTATTTACAGAATATACATACAGTAGGTAATTTCTAATTAAGGCAGATAAATAGGTAAGATAAATTAATTAATTAATAGAGCTAGATAATAATTGAAATTTATTCACTGACTGTCTGGTAGCAAAAGTTTGTATTAAGTATTAAGAAGGCAGACACTTAATGTCAATGGGTATTGCCTCCCAAATTTGTGATGCCACTACTCTGAACCTTGCAAGGCCATAATTAGATCTAGAAGGTGGCCTATATAGGTTATGGTTAGTGACATATCTAGTATTATAATTATGAACTGCAGAAGCGAGTTGAACCAAATCATAGAGAGCAGGAGGTGTTTCCTTTTTGTGGAGCCACGTGTTTTCTTTTTGTATAGCCACGGAGCACCCTATATTATTAAGTGTTTCAATCTTAAGAATGTTTAATATGATTTACGTGGGCTCAGCACAAGGTTGGAACTTCCCCCATTCAACTTGGAGTAATTAATTGATTAATTTTATCCTTTTACATTTTGTATAACTTTATTCTTTTACATTAGTACACACGTACACGTTTTAACAAGCACTTAAGAGCTCCTTGGTGTTACGTGTATAAATAAAGTATTAAAAGTATTATTATATAGCTATAAAATCACAGAGCGTGAACTGATGTGACGTTTCTTTCCGTCCTATGGCGTGAAATTATAGCTGAATAATATAATCCTTACAGGTAACCACAGTACCTTTCACCGATCTTGTCTCGTAACCTTGACGCAATATGAATACTACCGTGTGCCTTTTCGGGTAAGAATAATCTAAGAAACGCATCGAATCTAACATCCCACAGAGAAGCGAAAGAGCAAAATCTTCCGCCATGTCTGATAACCTAAGCAGCTCCCCCCCCCCTCCCGAAACAATCCCACAATCACTTGCACCACGCTCTTGGTGCCAGTCTTTATATATCTCGTGAACAAACGTCACGAGTCTACGTCCAAAGTTGTGCGACCAGTGCTGAGTTCGAATAACAACTACAAGGTCCACAGACATGGATCAGTGCAAGTTAGCAGTCACGCGCGAAGTTGCGACCTTTGTACAAGTCCTGAGTGTTCTCTTATCAGACGAATCCGTCAGGATACTTCAATTGAATGCTGTTATCAGCTTCTTACCTCTACTTGACGCTGAAACTGGAGGAAGTACGCCTTCATTTGACACCAGTATATTAAAAGCTTTTTCAACATCACAATGGAAACGCTTCAGAGCCTCTTTAAAAGAAACAGATTCAAAACCCATAGACATTGCCTAGAGAAATAAGAACTCCGCACTATTAGGCCAGTGCAATCAGCGCATATGTCAGCTAGTTAAAGTGCCGAAGAAATAAAAAGTTTCGGAAAATTTTTTACTTCTTCTTTCAAATATTTGAAGCTTCTTCTGTCTTGATTACGAAATAACAAAAGAAATTCGACAACATCAACTACAGCCGAATTTTATCCCTCTCCAAATAACCTCAAAATTCACTAAATCGTGTCCCCTGGACTGGGAACGAATCTTTGCTCAGAGCAATGCTGATGACGTAGGAAATGCCACAACACTTATGTCTTCTGAAGCATTTCCTATGTCACACCTTTGTAATACGATCTTTCGGCCGCGCGCAAGATGGAGACACTTTTTAACGCCAAATGTAAAACTTTCGGTTCGATTTATTCTGCGTTGTGAATGTGTTACTGCGTAAAACCAAAATATTAAGAATCAGAAATGATAAAGTATTGTTAAAGAACAAGAAAATTTTCACTTCATAGGCACTTTAAGTTTTTCTTTGTCTTCAATTGATTGTTTTAAGTTCTATCCTCAAAAAAGACTTACAAATCATTTGCTAGCTTACCTGAGCAAAATGTTCGTCCGAGATTTGATCAACGCTGAAAGCTGGATTGGACGAGCTGAAATTAAAGAATATATGGGAATTATTGACGTGAACCTCATGGGTACGTGATATATTACCCTTGCCCGAGGGGAATAAATCACATATCCCCATGGGACGGGCCGATAATATGATAATGTTAAAATTGTTTTCTCGTGAGAAACATTCCATAGATGTGTTCAGTGAGTAAACATGTGTAGCCGTCTGTTGCGAAGAGTACGACGGCGTCGTACTCTTCGTCCCGCTCTGAACGGAAAAAAAATCAAAAGACAGCGTACAACTTGAAATGGCAATTGTGGAATGCCCATGCTTCAATTTTTATAATGACAACTGGAGGAATAAACTTGATGGCGGTAAGTCCTGCAATGGAAACAGAAAAGGGACCACAAGTTTACGGGGAAAGCGAGACGCGATACACGGCTGAGCACTTCAAATTCAAATCCAGGTATGACTCCATTCAATGGATTGAATATGTTTTCTTTTGGTCTCGGCCAAGTTAAAAATGCGATTTATCAAGTCAATTCTCTTGTTGTCTAAAAACATTTCCGCATAGCCTCATTCATTGATTATGCATACTTTACTCCAATATCAGCCTAGTCCCTAGGCGTTCCATCTTGCCCTCTTGTCCGCGCGAAGTTTGGGAAGGAGTGGGCGAGAGAACGCCTAGCAAATATTGCCAAAATACCCCTGATTTTAGCGCAAAAAAACCCTGGTTGGAATTTACTAGTTTCCACGCCGTATCGTGTGAAAGCTTACCGCCGATACGACAAATCCGTACAATGGAAGTGTCCACAAACAACGGTAAGTTCTAATTTTGTGGAATGACCTTTTTAGTCCGTTATTTTGCGTTGCTTTTCCGTTCAAAGTTCTGTCGTGTTCGTATTAAAGTTACATCTACTGTACTTCGCCGCACAATTTTTTATCCTGAGCATAGTTTTGTAGATTCAGACGAGTGCGATGTGGAGTTTACCACCCATCCTTTGTGCAACAACCTCAAAGGTATATTATGCCATTATTGTAACGTACGATCTCGTGCATATTTCGGTGTTTTATGGTAGATCTGGCAGTATTTGATAGGCGTTCTCGGTGACGTCACCGCTGACAGTTGGGTTTGACCGAGCCGAGAACGCCTGGGGACTAGGCCGCTCCAATATCACAAACTAACAGTGAGCGTGCATAGAGCTTGAGTCGGAAAATGCGTGCATAACTGATACATGATGTACTAATATATGAAAATATGTATATATTAATGATGATGTATTATTATTTATTATATCTCTCACTTAGTGCGCGCGCTGTGATAGGTCAATTTTGCGGGCGGTGTTCTACATTACGTTTGACTTCAACTAGTTTTTTTCCTGCGCGCCGGATTAACCTCAGAGATATAATAAATATCTTACTAACCTCGTTTTCTCGGTCCGTACTGTAAGTTACGGATCTTCGTTTTTTCCTATTAACTCGGTTAGTAAGAGGGCCTATGTCGGGGACTAGGTGAAGAGAATAATTTATGCTTAGAGAAATGGGTCAAGGTGAATAGATTCCACTCTTC
Organism: Pachyseris speciosa; assembly: GCA_016490735.1. Lineage (NCBI taxonomy): Eukaryota > Metazoa > Cnidaria > Anthozoa > Scleractinia > Pachyseridae > Pachyseris > Pachyseris speciosa. The sequence goes on along the minus strand of JAEMWC010000089.1, from coordinate 228,571 downwards.
TGCCATTGCTATTAGCTATAATTTCAGTTTTGACTCAGTTTCAATCGTTTCTCTATCGAACACTGAGCTTATAATTTCTAGCAAGTGATCATCTCCTCTAAGCAGCAACTTTGACATTCCGTTAGTTACACTGTATTAAGGGCGCTTCTTTTAGCACCACACTGGTTAACTCTATTCCGGTTTACGAATAAAAGACAACGTGGAATAAGGTTTTCAGGGGCATCCAACAAGCAAAATCAACCAAAAGCTGTAGAAAGGCATTTTTTAAGTATCTTACGGTGTTTTAAGTCTGTTTAGAGATGTTTTCGTTAGCTAGAAGAATTTGATCTATTCGGATTCCTTAGCTGAAATTTTAATTGCCCGAAAATGTTAGGGAGCAAAATCTTCCTTTCAGAAAATGCTAACTGAAATGAACTGTCCACGAACTTCTAAGGAACTATTTTCTTTCCGAAAATGCTAGCTGACGTTTTTGCCAGCGAGAAACAGCAATTGTGACCTTTCCAAAAACCTCAGGGGCCACAATTTCCCCATTGCGAATCTTTTAGGCCACGTTTCAATTACCAAAATTTAATTGACGCCGGAAGCCTAACGCCAACTACCCTCCACCGAACAGATATCTGCCGAAACTTGTCATTGTGACTAGCTCGCAGAATGGCCTGGAGCGAGTATCTGCAGCTGACTTTCCGGTGCCACGTCACGTGCTTGGCAGGCCACGCACGATTTTCCCGTCAAAAGTATTCTGAATATCCTGCATATTGCGAGAAAACCGTGATCTTTTCATTCCGTTCAATCTGCGTTCGGGAGAAAAAAATAAAGGAATGTTATTCCGTTCATTCCAAAAACAAAATAGGTTCCAAAAATACAAGGACGCCGCCTATTCCGAGTGTAACTCCAAAAGATTGCTCCCTTATATTTCTACTTGTAAGTGATCACTTCTAAGTCTGTCTTTGCTAATCCCGCTTTAGAGCATTTTCCAATTGAGAGTTGTACAACTAAAACCAACGCAACTACTCTGACCAATCACAGCAGATGAAACAACAGAATTGAACCAATCAGAATGCGAAGTAATCACACGTAGACAGCGCCAAGCGCGGGAAAATGCGCGCGAGCAAGTCACGATTGGTTTTGGTTTTAGAAATTTGACAACCAATCAGCAAAACCAAAGAGAATGAGTATTACTTTTGGCACTCCATGACGTATTCGATACATTTTCATAAGCGAGCTTCACGTTACCTTCTGTCGTCGGGAAAATCCAGCATTTCCGGACAATCTTGAAGAACCTGTTCAGAGAACAACCTTTTATATCAGAAAACACTTGTCTTCAGTCATTCATTTCTTTTTCACGATGGCTGTCTTACCTGCACTGTCTTGTTAACTGCATGTCTCCACTTTCCATCCCGTAGTCACGTCGTTTGGGTATTCCCTTTTTATTTCAGCGCTAAAAATTATGTGTTTTCTTTCTGATGTGCGTTTCTGATTTTTGGAATCAATATTTTAAAATATTTATCACATTTAAGAATAGTAATTTTTTTTGTTTTTTTCTCTTTCCGATGTGCGAGCCTCGACTTGAGGGACACGAGATCGTGGCAAAAGAGGTAACTTACATCCTGAAATCTCAAACGCGTCTCCCTTCGGGCACAGGCTGGTCACGAAAGGAGACTGAAGTAGTCTCCTGCGAAGCCTGTTGGCACGTATGGTTCGATTTTGTGACCTAACTTTACCATAGTTTGGATACTCATACTTCGCCACCCTTGGCGAGGTCAGTTGGAGCCAATGAGGCACAAATTGTCAAACTGCTACGTCATGTACCACAACTCGTTTGACGTTTGGGAGGTAAATGCGCATAGGTAACTGCCTATTGTTATCTTCACTTCTTTATGTTCCTGCTACAGCTCACAGACACTTCTACACTGCTGGTCACTCTTGTGACGTGAATTTGCTCTCGTGCTTAAGTCTATTCAACCGTATGTAAATTACCCAGTTACTTGCGTAGTGTTCTTTGAAAGCATTAAATGTTGATTCTGTTCAAAACTACGAAGAAGAAAAACAAATTTCAGTCGTAAAAGAAAGGGGGAAGGACGGAAAAACCTGGCTTGATGACGCAACAGTGTTCGCGAGGAGACTCGCAAAATCCTCGCGCGCTGGGTGTAACTCGTGACTATAAACGGGTGAATGCTCACTAATTTCCGCTTTCATTGTGACAAGCAGTGGTGTCTTGGCAAGCTTTTCGAAGTCTAAAGACAGGATTCATCTTATGTGAAATTCAGCGACGTTAAATCGAGACCAGGTACGTATAGTGGTGATACTCATCATACTAATAGCTTTGGATATGGTAGAAAACCTTGCGTAAACACCATAAAGAAATCAGTCTATTTTAGTCTTGACGTTGAAGAGAGAGTTTTGTCGCGAGAATCAGGAAAACGCTGAGTATTAGACGGTCTGAAGCAGAACTTGTGAGGAGTTTGACCCTAGTCTTGCTATGTTTTTTCCTCTTCAAAGCAGGTCTGTACTAAACGCACGTAATAACGTCGGGAATAACGTGATTTGTGGCAGGTCGCGTGATTTTTCCCAGACTGGAATATTCTGCGCTCATTTCATACGAAGCATGGAACATTCAGCGTTTCCTTTTTTTGTAATTTTCCATCCTAAGCGAGCACCTTACAAAATATCGAGAACGAAATGCGGGAGCAAACGTCGCAGAACTAAACAAAGAAAGTTTTTATCGAAAGAAAATTTCCGAAACGGCATCGAAATCTACATGTGTTTGCCCTCAAGCGACCGAATATTCAAAAAGCTTGCATGACTTATTCAAGTTATTGAGTGTTTCGTACAAGGCTATCAGTGAAGTATAATTACAAGCAAAAAGAAATTGAAATTGGAGAGGACAACTTAACAGTAATTTTTTTAGAAAAAAAAAATGATAAAACCTGCAGATAGGATAGAACAGAAAACCGAAAAGTCCCGACATAAGCAGGATTGTTTATATTCAGACATTTCTCCCGCGATTCGCATATTATTCCCTTACTAACGAAATGATAGCTACATATCAAAGGCTCCTGTGAGCCAGCTCATGGATGCATCTTCAGTGCTGCAATAATTGCGATCTTCACTTTTGACTAGTAATGCAACCACTTTCCCAGAGTCTATCAAACTAGACTGGTTTTATGAAGTATTCAGCGTTGTGTGACATCCCGAAAAACGACTGCATGTCCGGGGAGGGGGGAGGGGGGGGGGGATTACTCCCTTATGTGGGCTACATAGGTATGTGCGGCCCCAAAGGGTATGGTTTTTCAGCCGTTTTGGTTTGAAATAGGGTATCGATTTTGACCTCTTTGGTCTGAAACAGGGCATGGTTTGTGCACTCTAGTCTTGAATTGGGTATGTTTTTTGGACGAAGCTACTTCCTCATCATTTGGCGATAAGACCATCAACAAAAGCCCTTCTTTTTGGTCTTTTAATTATGTTTATACCAACCGTGTACGCGAAATAAGTCTGAAATAGGGTATCAATTTTTGGTCAGGTCTGAAATAGGGTGGGGAAAATCGCAGATTTTGGTCTGAAACAGGGTAAGGGTTAAGAGAAAAAGAAAACAAACTGCGCATATAAACATGACAAACCGACGCGTGTTTCAAGAAATTGAATTCATTGAACTTAACGCCGTTTCGTAGTTACAACATACATCTTCAGAAGTGACGGTTATAAAAATTTGGGCGAAATTTAAAACTTAAAGCGAAGCACTGGTACTGAGATTAAAAATATACTACTAATATAAACAATAACATCCGGCTAATTTAATAAAGCCAGAGTTTTTCACTGCCAACGTTATCATTTAGGGCGGGTTTTAAGTCCCTTATCAATAACGTCTCTTTTATCTTACAATGTAAATCGGATCGTCCATCTACCAAAACTTCACAGTGATCCCATTTGATGTTGTGACCAGTTGGGATTGTGTGATCAGCAACGGCGGAAGCGTGGCCTGTTTGAGTCAGAGCTCTGAAATGTTCGCTCTTCCCTTCATGTGAACGACGCTTTGTTTTGCCAATGTAAAAGGCATCATAATCCCAACAAGTAGCTTTATATACAATCTTTGATTTTTGAGAGCGATTGAAGCGATCTTTGTAAGGGAAAAAATATTTGATACGACGAGTGTTTAGAAAAATTACTTTAAGATTAACATAACCATAAAACTTACTAACACAAGATTTTAAACGGCGTGTGATAGATTCGCTTTGTAAACCTAAATAAGGCAGGACAAAGAGAACGTCTCTCTTGGGAACTGTGGTGATAGGATCTGAAGGCCTGTTCCTGTGTTTATTTAGGACATCATTCATGTTGAAAGAAATTATTCCCTTCGGGTAACCATTTTGAAGTAGTATTTTCCTCAAATCAGCTAAAGTAGCCTGTAAGCCAGAGGCTGTGGAACAAGGACCAAAAGCCGTTGGCCATATATAGCATGGCTTTTGTATAAACGTATGCTTTTGGCTTTGTTTTCTCTTGTCTTGAGCTTCAACCGTTCCCTTTTGATTATTAAGACATTGACGTTCCTCCCTGCTGCATTCTTCCTTAGGGTAACAAGAAAAATCTTCGATAGGCAAAAATATTAAAAGCTAGGTCACCACCGATTTTTCATCATCGCTTTTAAGATTTCGGCGTGCAATATTCGTTGCTCTGAAGATTTCCATGTTCAGTTGTCGCAGCTTGTGTGCTTAATCATATTAGCTTTCCACTTTTCAACTCCACAAAGGTATATTTGAGGATCGAACGAAAAACCATCCGCGTTACAATCGTCACACGCTCCGATCGACGCCATTCATATTCACTTCATGATACATGTACATAAATAGTTGAGCAAGAATCTACGCATTTCTACTACCCCTGAAACTTGCAAACGTTGAGCCAACGATACAATACTTACCAGGGGAGGGACAGGAGAAATGATTCATCCAAGTTTAACGACTGAAAAAATTAATAAGAATCGAGTGAGTGAGTGAGTGAGTGAGTGAGTGAGTGCCATCCAGCCGCCTCCTATACCTCATGGCATGAACACGTCATCCATGAGCTAAAAAGCAAACCAAATTTTCAAAACAGAGAGTAGGCTATTGCCTTACTGACGAACTACGTGAGCATGAGTTCTTTTATGCAACGATTATGCAAATTGCTGCTTGATTTCTTTCGCTTTGCCTTGGACAAGTTTTTCTTCTTTTCTTCAGAGACGCTTTTCGCTTTTGTTGACTCTGGGTACACTTTCCATTCGTATGTGGCTCCCTAGAAGTCTTTTTAGCGGTTACAATTTATAGATGTCATTTGATTTCAAGAAAAATTTCACAGTGACAGCTAAATAGCTTATTTCGTTTTGAGCTAGCTGGTCAGTGGAGTGGAAAAGTCACCAAGAATCAATCGAATATATTTATTGGCGGAAATTCAAACACGAATTTTATTCAAATAGACGTCTCAGTAGTCTTCTTATTTTTGATGCTGGTTCTTATGTTAGTGCTGTGATTTGCGTGAATATCATTTCCAAGCTGAAATAAGACCAGGATCACTAAAAGGACGCGGAACGTTTCACTCTTCCCTTCCATTACACCCCACAACCCCCTGTTAATCTTCTCTTGCCCCGGGTTCCAGTGTGTGAAATAGGATAGCGCTGTATTCAAATTTGGCTTCTTAGCAGTTGTTATCTTACATATAATATAAAGGGACGAATAATTTTGGCCGGTTCACTAACAGAGATTAGCTATTAAAGAGATTAAAAAGTGAAAGTTTGGCTAAAGTCCCTATATTTGACGAACGTTAAAGGAAAGTTACTTTTTCAGGGTCACACACGATGGAGTACTCACCAGACCAACTAAACTACTTTCGAATCTGCCACGTTGCGTTCAACTTGGTTTCTGTGGGATTGCGACAGATCTTTAAACAAGAATGGAATTTCCTTTACAAGACAACTCCACTGGGAGAGTGGAAAGACACGCCACAGAATGGCCAGGACTTCTGCAACAACGAATCTCAAAAAAGCCGCACAAAAAACGCGCGGTTTCTGGCGACCATACAGAACGGTGACACGTCAGAGTGGGATTGTAGCTGTTTGTTTTTTGCGATCCTGTATTCAGATAGCGTTGGCACCACCCTCAGTCCAGCCATCAGAGCACCTGTTGATGATATTCGGCAGGTGCGTAACCATATCGCTCATATTAATGAGGCTAAGCTTAGTGATGCCGAGTTTCAAACTTATGTAGGAAGAGTGTCAAGTGCCTTCACAGCTTTCGGTCTCTCTGTTAAGGAGATCGAAGAGGTCAAGAACCAGACGAGCTTTCCAACAGAAGAAGTCGAAAACTTGAAGAAGGAAGTTCGTGATCTGAAAGATGAGCTGGACAGGACAAAAGAAGAAAACAGGGCTCTTAAGCAAGAAATAAACTTGAAGCTCGAGTCGTTTTGCTTTCTAGCATTTCAGCCACCACACAAAGTCATCAGACGTGTCAGTGACACACAAAGATTGTCATCAGAAATGCAGCAACTTCACGAGGGCGCTGATGGGGTAGTTAGCACGACATATCTCTCAGGAAATCCAGGATGCGGCAAAACTCAGCTTGCCCGTCAACTTGGACTCCAGTTCTTCTCGCAAAGGTCAGACAACGTTGAGGAAATGACGTTTGTCGCCACTCTAAATGCAGAAAACATAGACACACTTACCGATTCTTACATCAGCCTTGGTAAACGGCTTGGAATTACAGAATATACCTTGACCAGCTTTGAAAGCTCCAAACGAGAGAAGCCAGAAGAAACAATTCGGCATCTTCTTCGTTTAATACTGCCGAAGGTTCGAAAGTACTCCACATGGTTGATTGTAGCCGACAATGTAGTCAACTTAAAATCTGTGCGCGGTTTTCTGCCTCAAACTGGCAGTGAGGAATGGGGCCATGGCCAAGTGCTGATCACTACTCAAGATAGCTCCGCAGTTCCCCATTGTGCTCCCCATACATATCATGAATCGCTCAGTGAAGGAATGCAGGAAGGCGACGCATTAGAGTTGCTGGAAAAAGTGTCGCAGATTAATGAGCGAGAACAAGCAAAAACTGTTGCCAAGGTTCTCGATTATCAGCCTCTATCCTTAGCAGCTGCTGCTTATTACGTTCAAACCGTTGTGAAGAATGGCTCTCCAAATTATGACTGGAGAAAATACCTGGAAGGATTAACACAAAACAAGCGAGAAGCGACTGAAAATGTTCTCGCGAGTGATAGTTCAGCTTATCCAAAAACAACCACGAAAGCAGTAGAAATGGCCCTGCAAAGAGCTGTTGAAATCGATGAAGTCCTTCGTCATACATTTTCTTTCTTGGCACTCTGTGGTTGTGAGGTTATGCCACTTGAAGCCGTCGCAACGTTTGTCAAGGCTCGTGTATCTGACCAACCAAAGGAGCTGATTAAAGGAAAGATTTTAAGGTCCTGCATGGTTCTTGTTTCATCTGAGGAAGAAGAGCAACGCCTATATTTAGGAGTGCATAACATTGTACACGCCATGCTAAAACAAGACGCGATTTTTAAACAAGAACTATCGGAAAAGTATCAGAATATGGCAGAAGCAGTCAAAGTATTTCAATCAATGCTGAAAGCCGAAAAAGAAAATTACGCACTGTTGAAGAAACTGACACCGCATTGCAAATCTCTATTGGAGAACGTTACGTCTCGTTCTTCTTCACCTGAAACATCTTTCGTAAACTTGTCGCCGTTTATAACTGTTAATAAAGTTATTCGATGGTTGTACACTTTTGCTCGTGCTTGTTACAGTCTTTCTGATTTCATATTTGCAAAACGAGTTCTAGATTTAGCTCGAAGCTTACTAAAGAACATAAGCGATGCTGACGAAGAAGCCTTAATGAGAATTTTTAACTTGAGTGGACAGGTTTACTCTAGAATTGGAAAATATAGACAAGCTAAAGAATTTCTCAAGGAGTCATTGATGATTGCTACAAGGAGATATGATGAAGAACATTTAACTGTTGTGTCAAATTATGTTGACCTGGGAAATAGCGAAAAGGCGCTGGAGATTCAGAAAAAGATTTTTGGCAAAGACAGTGCTGACGTGGCAACATCCTATAGTAACCTGGGAAATGTGGACTTCCGCACTGGAGAGTACTCGAAAGCAAAAGAACTTCACGAAAAGGCGATGGAGATTGAGAAAAAGATTTTTGGCGAAGACAGTGCTGACGTGGCAACATGCTACAGTAACCTGGGAAATGTGTACTCCCGCACTGGAGAGTACTCGAAAGCAAAAGAACTTCACGAAAAGGCGCTGGAGATCAAGAAAAAGATTTTTGGCGAAGACAGTGCTGACGTGGCAACATCTTATGGGAACCTGGGAAGTGTGTACTCCCGCACTGGAGAGTACTCGAAAGCAAAAGAACTTCACGAAAACGCGCTGGAGATCAAGAAAAAGATTTTTGGCGAAGACAGTGCTGACGTGGCAACATCTTATAGTAACCTAGGAACTATGTACTTTAGCACTGGAGAGTACTCGAAGGCAAAAGAACTTCACGAAAAGGCGCTGGAGATCAAGAAAAAGATTTTTGGCGAAGACAGTGCTGACGTGGCAACATGTTATGGGAACCTGGGAAGTGTGTACTCACGCACTGGAGAATACTCGAAAGCAAAAGAACTTCACGAAAACGCGCTGGAGATCAAGAAAAAGATTTTTCGCGAAGACAATGCTGACGTGGCAACATCTTATAGTAACCTGGGAAGTGTGTACTTCCGCACTGGAGAGTACTCGAAAGCAAAAGAACTTCACGAAAAGGCGCTGGAGATCAAGAAAAACAGTTTTGGCGAAGACAGTGCTGACGTGGCAACATCTTATAGTAACCTGGGAAGTGTGTACTTCCACACTGGAGAGTACTCGAAAGCAAAAGAACTTCACGAAAAGGCGCTGGAGATTCAGAAAAAGAGTTTTGGCGAAGACAGTGCTGACGTGGCAACATCTTATGGGAACCTGGGAAGTGTGTACTTCCAAACTGGAGAGTACTCGAAAGCAAAAGAACTTCACGAAATCGCGCTGGAGATTGAGAAAAAGATTTTTGGCGAAGACAGTGCTGACGTGGCAACATCTTATGGGAACCTGGGAAGTGTGTACTTTAGCACTGGAGAATACTCGAAAGCAAAAGAACTTCACGAAAAGGCGCTGGAGATTCAGAAAAAGATTTTTGGCGAAGGAAATGCCTCTGTAAGAAGAACTATTAACAGGCTCGCTAAACTGAATGATCTCATCGCTGAGAACAGATAGTCAAAAGAAATTGATAACCTTGAAATTACTGAAAAACCACGTTGAGGAGGTGCAAGCTGCAGCAATAACCATGAAACTGTCAAATGTTGTAATTGTGTTCTTGTTTAATTATTGTGTTTCACAGGCGCAACATATCACTTTTTTATTCCTAGTTTCACGTGGGAAGTAAGCCAAAGAATTTTTTATGATTTTGTACTTCCAACGCAGAACAAAACGTGCTGCGGAAACAACTTTTGGCACGTTTTCCCGCGCTATGTTTTTAGGCGATGGTCGAGCAATAATTTTAATTTCCACCTCTACTATTTGAGAAGTATAGTATACTGTGAGTAAGGTTGTTTATTAATGTTAATAGAAGTTTTTCTTGCTAATTTTAGAATCGTTTTGTATCATAAACTTTTGAAGAAGCGTGTAATCAGAGAGTCAGTAGACTGCGCGTCAGAGAGTCAGTAGACTGCGCGTGAGATGTTCGCATTTTCTAATACGGTTGTTTGATTAACAACAATGAAGGAACAATTAGCAATTGCTTCCCCTTGTTTACTATAAACTCTTGTATGGTTCAATTTTGTGAACTTGGGATACTCACATTTCGTCACCATGGCAAGGCTGGAAGTAAAGAAGCACGAATTGTCAAACTGCTACGTCATGTACGACAAGATTGTTTGACGCTAGGGACTTAACACATGAAGGTCAATTTTCCTTTTTATTCAGTTATCTTCACGTCTTAAAGTGTCTCTATCGTCTTCTTGTTTTTGGGGTTCTGATATGTACATAAGGAGTAGATAGCTGTTCAAAAAATGTTTTTTCGAATTCCGCCGTTTTGTTTGCCCTGAAATCGTTGTTCAAATTTCCCGCTTGAGCCACGCCCATTAAAGTTTACCGAGCTAGTAAGGGGCATGGGTATATTCCTGAATTGACGTCACAAACTGCTTTGCATGCATGATTACAAAGACTTAATGCGACGCAAATCAGTTTGTGAAGTCAAATCAGGAATAGACCAATGCCCCTTACTAGCTCGGTCAAGTCTGATGGGCGTGGCTCAAGCAGGAAATTTGAACGACGATTTCAGGGAAAAACAACGGCGGAATTAGAAAAAAACTTTTTTGAACAGCAATCTACTTCTTATGTATATACCAGAACCACGAAAAAAAAAAAATAGAAGACGATACAGACACTTTAATATTTCTGCTAAAACTTTTTACGGTTATTTACACTGCTGACATGAGACATCGAAATCAAGTTCTTGAACTGAAGTTGCTCTCATGTTAGTCTGTGCCGCCGCTTGTGTTAACAAAGGTTCAGTACAATATATAGGATACCTCACAAAATAATGTGATCTGGTAAGCTGAAGCCACTCTAAGGGCACTAAGGCCACATGGTAGCGGGCTTTACCCCTTAAATCTACCGAAGCAAAGATTGAGCCCAAGCATTAGCAGCCATGGACAGCTGTTTCGGCCTTGTTAGGCCTCGTCAGCATGGCATAGCTAATGTTCAGGCTCAAGTACCTACATATCAATAAAACAAGCAGTGAAAACGTAAAGCTTTTGGGATGTGGTTGGAGTGACAAGGATACGTCACAAATTAATGTGATCTCGTAAGCTGAAGCCACTCTAAGGGCACTAAGACAACATAGTAGCGGGTATTACCCTTTAAATCTAACAAAGCAAAGATTCAGCCCAACCATTAGCAGCCATGGACAGGCCCCAGTTGTTTAGAGAGTGGACAAACGTACATCAATTTCAATAACTGGGGCCAGAAGCTGTCCTCGCTTATATTGTATTTAGAGAGCTCAGTCGGGCAACATTATCTGTGAATTATCCGCTTACGTGCTAAGTTTTGTTTCGACGCATTGATAAAATTCTCAGCCGTAAAAGAACGGGAAAAAAGGCGGGAAAACCTGCCTTAATGACGTAACAATATTCCCATGTAGAATTGCAAATCCCCGCGTCGTGACTGGAAACGCGTGAATGCGCAAGAATTTTCGCTTTCTTTCCGACGAGCAGTAGTGTCTTGGCAAGCCTTTGGACGTCTAGGACGTCTAGTTGTTGAAACTGATCAGTAAAACAGGATTCATCTTCCGTGAAATTCAGTGACGTTAAAACGAGACCAGCTAAGTACAGTGGTGATACTCATACTAACGTAGTTTTGGATAGGGTGCAAAACCTTTGCTCCTTAAAGAAATGAATCTATATTAGTCTTGGCGTTGAAGAGAGAAAATTCGGCACATTGTTTATCGCGAGAATTAGGAGAACGTTAACAATTAGACGGTCTGTAACAGAATACGGGAGGGGTCTGACCTTCCTCGAAAGCTATCTTAGTGCCTTTGCTATCTTTTTATTCTTCAAACTAACGCACGTCGTAATAACGTGATTTGTAGGAGGTCACGTGATTTGCCCAGAAGGAAATAATCTGACGCTCACTTCCTACGCATAGCAAAATTCAGCGTTTTCTTTAGTTGTAATTTTCCATCCTTAGCCAACACCTTACAAAATCATCGGGAAAGAAATGCGAAAGCAACCGTTGCACAATTAAACAAAGAGTTTATCGAAGGAAAAATTCCGAAACGGCATCTTAATCGTACATGGCCTCAAGCGACGGAATGTTTACCGACAAAACTTTGCGTGTCTTAAGGCGATCGATTTCATAGTTCAAACGCCCGTGCTACAAGGTTGTTGAAGTATTATTGCAAGCGAAAAGTCTTAACAGTTGTAAGGACAATTTCACAATAATTTCCGTTCAGAACAAATTATCACAATCTGCAGACAAGATTGATAATTAACCATGCACGACAAAGGGTAAACACAGGAAAGGGAAAAGTCCCGACGTTTGTTTCAATTTCCGAACAAACCTCACAGCATTTTTCCGGCGAATTTGCTTAATTTTCAAAACTAAGAGTAGATTATTTCCAAACTAACGAAATGATAGGTACATAACAATGATCTTGATTTCTTTGTATGCTACGATTATGCAAACAGATAGTTTCACTTGATATCCGCGGGCAACTTTTACATTTGTTCATAAACGATTTTCAGCTTTGTTGAAGCTGGGTACACGTTTTATTCGTATGTCTCTTTGTAGAAGTCCTCTGTCTGTTTTAGCGTTTCAATTTATAGATCTTATGTGATTTCAAGTACAATCTCACAGTGACAGCTTCTCTAAAAATAACTCATTTTGTTTTGAATTGGTTGGTCAGTGGGGTGGAAAAGTCACCAAGAATCAATCAAGTATATTTATTGGCAAACAAATTTTATTGAAATAGTCGTCTTTGTTGGCTTAGTTTTAATGTTGGTCCTTATGTTAGTGCTGTGATGTGCGTGAATATCATTTCCTTCCTCTTCTAGTACTGAAAGCTCAGAAATAGGAACACGATTGCTAAAAGGACGAAGGTTTCACTCTTCCCTTTCCATTACACCCCGAGTGTTTAAATTTTATTCCCTATGTTAATCTTCTCTTGCCCCGGATACCGGTCGGTGAAATAGGATAGTGCTGTTTTCAAATCGGGCGAGGGAAGAATAATTTTGGCCGGTTTACTAAAAATGATTAGGTATCATAGAACTTAAAAAGTGAAAGTTTGGCTTAAGTCCCTTAAAGCTTAAGGCTTAAAACCAACATTTGATTTAATTTGATTTGATTTGAGATTTGTAATTAGTAGGCGAACAGCCACCTTGTGGAAGTACTACTAATAAATCGTTATTATTATTATTATTATTATTATTATTATTATTATTATTATTATTATTATTATTATTATTATTATTATTAAGTCCCTATTTTGACGAATATAAAAGAAGAGATACTTTTTTAGGGTCACAGACGTTGGAATACTCACTGGAACAATTAAACTCCTTTCAAATTTGCCACGTTGCGTTCAACTTGGTTCCTGTGGGATTGCGACAGATCTTTAAACAAGAATGGGATTTCCTTTACAAGACAACTCCACTGGGAGAGTGGAAAGACACGCCACAGAATGGCCATGACTTCTACAACAACGAATCTAGAAAAAGTCGCCCGAAACACGCGCGGTTTCTGGCATCAATACAGAATGGTTATACGTCAGAGTGGGATTGTAGCTGTTTGTTTTATGCGATCCTGTACTCAGATAGCATTAGCACCACCCTCAGTCCAGCCATCAAATCAGCTGTCGATAATACTCAGCAAGTTCGTAACGATATCGCTCATATTAACGAGGCTAAGCTTACTGACGCTGAGCTTCAAACGTATGTAGGGGGGGTGTCAGGCTTCATTTAAATCTTTGGGACTTCCTGTTAAGGAGATGGACGACGTTAAGAACCAGACGAGCTTTCCAACAGAATTAGTCGAAAACTTGAAGAATGAAGTTCGTGATCCCAAAAATGAGTTGCACAAGACAAAAGAAGAAAACAAGGCTCTCAAGCAAGAAATAAACTTGAAGATCGAGTCATTTTGCTTTCTACCATTACAACCACCTCACGAAGTCATTAGACGTACTAGTGATCTACAAAGGTTTCACGATGGCGCTGACGGGATAGTTAGCACAATATATCTGTCAGAAAATCCCGGATGCGGCAAAAGTCAGCTTGTTCGCCAACTAGGACTCGAGTTCTTCTCGCAAAGGTCACACAACGCTGAGGAAATGACATTTGTCGCCACTGTGGATGCAGAAAACATAGAGACACTTACTGATTCTTATATCACCCTCGGTAAACACGTTGGAATTACAGAATATACCTTGACCAGCCTTGAAAGCTCAAAAAGAGAGAAGCCAGAAGAAAGAATTCAGCATTTTCTTCGTTTGATGTTGCCACAGGTTCGAAAGTACTCCAAGTGGTTGATTGTAGCCGATAATGTAGTCGACTTAAAGTCAGTGCGTGGTTTTCTGCCTCAAACTGGCAGCGAGGAATGGGGCCATGGTCAAGTGCTCATCACTACTCAAGATAGCTCTACAGTTCCCCACTGTGCTCCTCATACTTACCATGAATTGCTCAGTGAAGAAATGCAGGAAGAAGACGCAGTGGAGTTGCTGGGAAAAGTGTCGCAAATTAATGACCAAGAAGAAGCAAAAACTGTTGCCAAGGTTCTCGATTATCGGCCTCTGGCCTTAGCAGCTGCTGCTTATTACGTCCAAACCGTTGTGAAGAATGGCTCTCCAAATTATGACTGGAGAAAATACCTGGAAGGATTTACATAAAGCAAGCGAGAAGCGCCGATTGAAAATGTTCTTGCGAGTGAGAGTTCAGCTTATCCAAAAACAACCACGAAAGTAGTAGAAATGGCCCTGCAAAGAGCGGTTGAAATTGATGAAGTCCTTCGTCAAACATTTTCTTTCTTTGCACTCTGTGCTTGCGAGGTTGTCCCACTTGAAGCCGTCACAAAGTTTGTCAAGGATCGAGTATCGGACCAACCAGAGGAATTGATTAAAGGAGGCATTTTGAGATCCTGTATGATTCTTGTTTCATCTGAGGAAGAAGAGCAACGCCTATATGTAGATTTGCATAACATTGTATACGCAGTGCTAAAACAAGACACGATTTGTGAACAGGAACCATGGGAAAAGTATCAGAACATGGCCGAAGCAATGAAGATATTTAAATCAATTCTTGAAGATGAAGGTGGAAATCATGCACTGTTGAAGAGACTGATGCCGCATTGCAAACATGAGGTCTCGTTCTTCTACACCCGAAACATCTTTATTAAACATGTTGACACCGTTTATAACTGTTAATGAAGTTATTCGATGGCTATGCACCTTTGCTCGTGCTTGTAACTGAAAGGTTGTCTGATTTCATATTTGCCGTGAAACACCTCGTCGATTTAGCTCGCAGTAGACGATACTGAGGACAAAGAAGCCTTTATGAAACGGAGAGGAAGAATTTTTCACTTGAGTGGATCGGTTTATCTCAGAATTGGAAAATACAGTCAGGCTAAAGAATTTTACGAGGAGTCACTTAGGATTTTTACGAGGATTTATGGTGAAGAACATTCAGAGGTTGCAACAATTTATGACAACCTGGGAAATGTGGACAACAACACTAGGGAATATACGAAAGGAAAAGAACTTTATGAAAAGGCGCTGGAAATTAAACAAAAGATTTTCGGCGAAGACAACGTCGACGTAGCAACATTTTTTAAGCTGGGAAATGTGTTCAGGAACACCGGAGAATACGCTAAAGCAAAGGAACTTTGCGAAAAGGCGCTGGAGATTTGAAGACGAAGCCCACATAGCAACAAGTTATGGTAACCTGGGACTTGTGTACAGCAGGACTGGAGCATACACGAAAGCAAAAGAACTTTACCGAAAGGCGCTGGAGATTCAGAAAAAGATTTTCGGCGAAGACAACTTCGATGTAGGAACAAGTTATCATAACCTGGGAGCTATGTACAGCCGCACTGGAGAATGCACGAAAAATGAAAAGAACTTCACGAAAAGGCGCAGGAAATTAGGAAAAAGATTTTCGGCGAAGACATGCTGACATGGCAACATCTTATAGTAACCTGGGAAGTGTGTACTTCCAAACTGGAGAGTACTCGAAAGCAAAAGAAATTCATGAAAAGGCGCTGGAGATTCAGGAAAAGGTTTTCGGCAACAAGTTATGGTAACCTGGGACTTATGAACCGCTTGACTGGAGAATTAACGAAAGAACTTTATGAAAAGGCGCTGGAGATTGAGAAAAAGGTTTTCGGCGAAGAAAACGCCGCTGTAACAAGAACTAAAAACAGGCTCGCTAAAGTGAATAATCTTATCGCTGAAAGCGGACAATCAAGAGAAAATGGTCAACTTGAAGTAACTGAGGATTTGAAAAACCGCGCTATTAGAGGTGCAGGCCGTGGGTATAACAATGAAACTGTCAAATGTTGTAATTGTGTTCTTTTTTGGTTATTGTGTTTCACAGGAGCATCACACCACACTTTTCATCTTAATTCCACGTAGAAAGTAAGCCAGAGTTTTTTTATGATTTTGTACTTTGGCTAACATATTGAGGAGTTTTCGTTTTGAGTTTTTCATTACTTGCTTGTACATTTAATTAAGATTCCAAATTTCATGCACAGCCTGCCTATACTGTATTTCAAATGGTGTATTGGTTGTCATTTTAAAGCTTTTTAATCATTCTAAAAGATCAGAGGAGGCTCGCACCAGTTTCTTTGGCCTTGGGGTGTACCTGTTGAAATTAAAATTTCCTATAGAAGACAAGCTTCGATTTCCTTGACAGTACAACATCTTTTCGACGTTTGTCATTCCCTGGGTCCTAATTTCAGTATATTTCTCTTTTCCATTTCACTCTAGCTTGCGATCCCTTCCTTTCACGACTGGTAAAGTGTCCTGGTTTCAAGCCTAACGCCGTTAGCATGAATAAATTGCAGTGGATAAACTTCATTGGATCTGTTATTGATTGGGCCCAGGGATGGTGAACAAAACCCGTATCTCTGATCACGCGAAATCGTCCAAGACTTGCAAGGAAATTCATTAGCAGATATGTCTCGCCTTGTTTTCCGAAATCCAGATCACTTCCGGGGGGATAACTCCATCGCCATGCACCGCAATGGAATACCTTGTTAGAAGGTCTGAATGACGAGCGCTTCTGTGAAGTCCGTGATTGGATTACTAACGGTGTTGACGTAACCAAGTTTTTTAGACCGTTTAAAGGTAGTTATAGAGGAAAGAATTACGAGTGCAGTAGTCCACCACCGTGTATTCTCCCCAATCACCCGTCATGCAAACCTTTTGCCTCTTTCATATCTGATGCGCTCCAGGACCTTTTGTGTTCCGGTGAGATTTCTTTTGGGGCAAAGTTGGAGAATGCACCCCTCCTCAACTCGTCTTGCCTCTCACAGTAGAGCCCAGCAAGCTGCTTCTCTGTAACGATGATAGATTTCTTAATCTCTGGATCGAAGACTGTCCGTTTTCCTTGGATAGCGTTCAACATTTGCCTAAGTATGTTGATAAAGGATTTCACATCAGACAGTGTGTGACGATAAGTCAGCCTGAATACGACCACATCAGGCTTCACCCTACCAGTCGAACGTACTTTGGCTTCCACTGGGGAGGCTGGTATTTCGTGAGTGAATGTATTCCTTTTGGCTGGAAATCCTCCGCATACGTTTATCATACGAATGGTCTTGTCGCGTCACATAGGCTCCGTTCATGGAACATTCCGTCTTCATTGTACATTGACGACCGCCATAGTCGCCAACTGTCGTTTCCAGGTGGCAACTTGCCAGCCGCCTATCAAGCTCTCGTTTCAAAGGATGAAGTGAATTTTGCTCTGGCTCTCGCAGACATTTTCCTCACGTGTTACATCTTAACTTCTCTTGGTTACTTCATAGGTCTGGCGAAATCTAAACTTACCCCTCAAAAGCAGGTCCCATACCTTGGCTTCGTCATCGATTCGGAACTGCAGGATTTTACTTTGTTGCCTCTCAAAAAGGAAAAGTTTCTTTGTCTCCTCAGGGAAACATTGCCTCGCGATACCTTAGATCTATTAACAATGCAAAGGCTCAGCGGAAAGTGCATGTCCTTGAGTCTGGCTCTCCTGGGTGCAAGGCTTTATGTTAATGAAATTAACCTAGCTGTGTCTCGCGCCACTCGCTCTTCGCGTCCTGTGAAGATGTCTCCAGCTCTGAGGAATGAGATTGAGCACTGGCTCTTCCTTGAGACCTGGAACGGGTTTCTTCCTTGGCGATCTGAGAAACACACACATGTCAAGCTGTTCTTCGACACTTCTCGCTTCGCTTGGGGAGGTGGGTTAAGCCCGAATGCCATTGAGGCGAACGTTCATGATTACTGGGACGCCTCAACAATGCAAGCCGATATCGCCACCAAGGAGACCTTGGCGTTAAATAACGTCCTTGAGTCGTTCGCTGATACCATCGGAAACTCATGGGTCGACGCCTTTGTCGACAGCATGGCTCTGATCCGTTCACGGAACTGACAGGGTTGTCGTTCTCAACCGCTTTCAGACGCCTTGAAGAAATTGTTCGATACTATGACGAAACTCAATATCGATATACACCTTACCTTTGTGCCTAATTCTCAGAACCAAGCCGACTTCCCCTCACGACGCCTTAGCCTGCAGGATGCCAAGTTGTGCCCATCTCTATGGATGTGGTACAAGAGCTGTATGGCGACGAAAATGGACACTCTATAGATCTAATGGCACGTCCATCAAACGCCAAATCTGACTTATCAAGTGTTAAGTTGCCGTTCTTCTCTGAGAATCCTCTGCCGGGATCCCTGGGAGTCAACGTGTTCGCTCACTCACCTGATCTCTACGATGTTTCAGTATGTCTTCCCACCGATCTGCTTAATGTCTCATGTTATCAAGTATATGAGAAGTCTTCAATTATCCTACACCATCGTAGTACCCGACGTATGCCCAAGGCGTTTTTGGTGGCCGTTATTAGTATCTACATGTTCTTCACGATACCTTTTAGCTGTTGCCGGAACTGTTGGAGCTCTTCTCACGCCATCTAAGAACGGATTTTCAAAAAATTGGCCTATCTCTTGAGATCTCTGGGTGTTCCGCCTCCGATAAGCATGTGGTTCCTCTTCACTAGTGCTCTCACCGTAATGTCTTGTAATATAATAATGACTTTGAAATAATAATAATAATAATAATAATAATAATAATAATAATAATAATAATAATAATAATAATAATAATAATAAAACATTTACAATCAATTCATCAGCCCCGCTCTTCCCTGCTACATTATCAAGCCCTCCCCGGACTTTCAGTTTGTTAATATTCAACAGGGTTGTAAGTTAAATAAAGGTGGTTGAATAACAAAAGAAAATGTGTCAATCATGAAATAATGAGTTTCGTTCAAGGTTTCAGTTTTTGAGAAGAAAGAGTCCGCCAGGGAAATTCCCGTGATCTCCGTTCCTTTCAATCTGCAAAGTTATTTTGAGTTATGCAAATTTACCGCACTCGATTTAACGCCGGACCCCGATTAAACGTGAAAACTAGTAATTTTGAAATAAACGCCGGGGGCGTTTGATTGAGGCCCCGGCGTTTGATCCAGAAAAGGCGCTGTACTTGCAGTTGAACTAACAACTAAATCTGATTAAATTTTTAGCTTCTGTCAAGGTTATTGTTAATTAGTTACTAATCTTAAATTTAAAATTTAGTTGTTACTTTTATTCCTAACGGTCACTTCTGAAGATGTATGTCGAAACATACCAAACGTCAAGTTAAACGATATAGTTTTATTTTTTTTTCCAACAATGCGTTTTATTGTCGTGTTTATCACCGCAGTTTGTGTGTTATTTGTTGTTATGCAACGTCATGTACCACAACTCGTTTGACGCTTGAGAGGTAACTGCGCAAAGAAAGATCAATTTTTCTGCCTATTGTTGTCTTCATTTCTTTATGTTCCTGCTACAGTTACAGACCCTTACACTTCTGGTCACTCTTGTGACGTGAATTTGCTCTTGTGCTAGTCTATTCAACTGTATGTAAATTATCCAGTCACGCTCACAGTTTTCTTTGAAAACATTAATGGTTGATTCTGTTCAAAACTACGAAGAAGGAAAAACAATTTTCAGTCGTAAAAGAAAGGGGGAAAGGCGTTAAAACCTGGCGTGATAACGCAACAGTGTTCACGTGGAGACTCGCAAACTCCTCGCGCCCTGGGTGTAACTCGTGACTATAAAGCGTGAATGCACACGAATTTCCGCTTTCATTGTGGCAAGCAGTGGTGTCTTGGCAAGCTTTTCGAAGTCTTGTTGTTTAAGCTGATAAGGCAGGATTCATCTTACGTGAGATTCAGCGACGTTAGATCGAGACCAGGTACGTATAGTGGTGATACTCATCATACTAATAGCTTTGGATAGGGTGCAAAACCTTGCGTAAACACCATAAAGAGTCTATTTTAGTCTTGACGTTGAAGAGAGAGTTTTGTCGCGAGAATCAGGAAAACGTTGAGTATCAGACGGTCTGAAGCAGAACTTGTGAGGAGTTTGACCCTAGTCTTGCTATGTTTCTTCCTCTTCAAATCAGGTCTACTAAACGCACGTAATGACGTCGGGAATAACGTGATTTATGGCAGGTCGCGTGATTTTTCCCAGACTGGAATATTCTGCGCTCACTTCATACGAAGCATGCAACATTCAGCGTTTCCTTTTTTTGTAATTTTCCATCCTTAGCGAGCACCTTACAAAATATTGAGAACAAAATGCGGGAGCAAACGTCGCAGAACTAAACAAAGAAAGTTTTATCGAAAGAAAATTTCCGAAACGGCATCGTAATCTACATGTGTTTGCCCTCAAGCGACCGAATATTCATAAAGCTTGCGTGACTTATTCAAGTTATTGAGTGTTTCGTACAAGGCTTTCAGTGAAGTATAATTGCAAGCAAAAAGTCTTTGAAATTGAAAAGGACAACTTAACAGTAATTTTCTTAGAAAAAAAATGACCAAAACCTGCAGATAGGATTGATAATTAATCATGCACGACCAGGCGTAAAAACAGAAAACCGAAAAGTCCCGATATAAGCAGGATTGTTTAACTTCAGACATTTCTCCCGCGATTCGCATATTATTCCCTCACTAACGAAATGATAGCTACAGATCAAAGGCTCCTGTGAGCCGGCTCATGGATGCAGCTTCAGTGCTGCAATAATTGCGATCTTCACTTTTGACTAGTAATGCAACCACTTTCCCAGAGTACTGGACTGGTTTTATGAAGTATTCAGCGTTATGTGACATCCCGAAAAACGACTGCATGTCCGGGGGGGGGGGGGGGTACTCCCTTATATGGGCTACATAGGTATGTGCGGCCCAAAGGGTATGGTTTTTCAGCCGTTTTGGTTTGAAATAGAGTACCGATTTTGACCACTTTGGCCTGAAACAGGGTATGGTTTGTGCACTCTAGTCTTGAATTTACATGTAACAAGCAAGGCTGATACTACGTGAAAAAAGTTGACTTTGCGAGACACCAACATGACCGAGACTCGATAAAGTAGGGCTGCAACCATGGACAGCTGTTTCGTCCTTATTGGGACTCATCGGCATGGTGTAGCAGATTTAAAAGACGCCAGCTCAATGCGAGCGCCAATAAATTGCACAATGAACCCGTTCACGATATCAAGTTCCGTACCTTGGACTCTCTTGCCATCCGATCCACGCGTTGCCACACCACGAAGCCCGGATAGCAAGGAATCCAAGTGTCACGATGGCGTCTCGCAAAGAAAAATGTAGATTGGCCACTACCAATCTTAACATTAAAACACATGGACAAAACCATGCTAAAAATTACATGCTGTGTAATTTTTAGCATGGTTTTGTCCATGTGTTTTAATGTTAAGATTGGTAGTGGCCAATCTACATTTTTCTTTGCGAGACGCCATCGTGACACTTGGATTCCTTGCTATCGGGCTACGTGGTGTGGCAACGCGTGGATCGGATGGCAAGAGAGTCCAAGGTACGGAACTTGATATCGTGAACGGGTTCATTGTGCTGGCGTCTTTTAAATCTGCTACACCATGCCGATGAGTCCCAATAAGGACGAAACAGCTGTCCATGGTTGCAGCCCTACTTTATCGAGTCTCGGTCATGTTGGTGTCTCGCAAAGTCAACTTTTTTCACGTAGTATCAGCCTTGCTTGTTACATGTATATTCGATTTATTTTTTGGCTGATAAGATCTCTTGTACATCCTACGTTTTACAGCATTATCGTTGGCGGTCCGTTGCTTATTACTTTCACTTCTTGAATTTAGTATGTTTTTTGGACGAAGCTACTTCCTCATCATTTGGCGATTAGACCATCAACAAAAGCCCTTCTTTTTGGTCTTTTAATTATGTTTATGCCAACCGTGTACGCGAAATAAGTCTGAAATAGGGTATCGAATTTTTGGTCAGGTCTGAAATAGGGTGGGGAAAATCGCAGATTTTGGTCTGAAACAGGGTAAAGGTTAAGAGAAAAGAAAACAAACTGCGGATATAAACATGACAAACCAACGCATGTTTTAAGAAATTGAATTCATTGAACTTTACGTTTCGTAGTTACAACATACATCTTCAGAAGTGACGGTTATAAAAATTTGGGCGAAATTTAAAACTTAAAGCGAAGCACTGGTGCTGAGGTTAAAAATATACTACTAATATACTACTAATATAAACAATAACATCCAGGGTGGGTGAGTGAGTGAGTGATTGCCATCCAGCTGCCTCCTATACCTCATGGCATGACTACGTCATCCATGAGCTAAAAAGCAAACCAAATTTTCAAAACAGAGAGTTGGCTATTGCCTTACTGACGAACTACGTGAGCATGAGTTCTTTGTATGCAACGATTATGCAAATCGCTGCTTGATTTCTTTCGCTTTGCCTTGGACAAGTTTTTCTTCTTTTCTTCAGAGACGCTTTTCGCTTTTGTTGACTCTGGGTACACTTTCCATTCGTATGTGGCTTCCTAGAAGTCTTTTTAACGGTTACAATTTATAGATGTCATTTGATTTCAAGAAAAATTTCACAGGGACAGCTAAATAGCTTATTTCGTTTTGAGCTAGCTGGTCAGTGTAGTGGAAAATTCATCAAGAATCAATCGAATATATTTATTGGCGGAAATTCAAACACGAATTTTATTCAAATAGACGTCTCAGTAGTCTTCTTATTTTTGATGCTGGTCCTTATGTTAGTGCCGTGATTTGCGTGAATATCATTTCCAAGCTGAAATAAGACCAGGATCACTAAAAGGACGCGGAACGTTTCACTCTTCCCTTCCATTACACCCCACAACCCCCTGTTAATCTTCTCTTGCCCCGGGTTCCAGTGTGTGAAATAGGATAGCGCTGTATTCAAATTTGGCTTCTTAGCAGTTGTTATCTTACATACAGTATAAAGGGACGAATAATTTTGGCCGGTTCACTAACAAAGACTAGCTATTATAGAGATTAAAAAGTCCCTATTTTTGACGAACGTTAAAGGAATGTTACTTTTTCAGGGTCACACACGATGGAGTACTCACCTAACCAACTAAACTACTTCCGGATCTGCCACGTTGCGTTCAACTTGTTTCCTGTGGGACTGCGACAGATCTTTAAACAAGAATGGAATTTCCTTTACAAAACAACTCCTCTTGGAGAGTGGAAAAACACGCCACAGAATGGCCAGGACTTCTACAACAACGAATCTCGAAAAAGCCGCACAAAAAACGCGCGGTTTCTGGCGACCATACAGAACGGTGACACGTCAGAGTGGGATTGTAGCTGTTTGTTTTTTGCGATCCTGTATTCAGATAGCGTTGGCACCACCCTCAGTCCAGCCATCAGAGCACCTGTTGATGATATTCGGCAGGTGCGTAACCATATCGCTCATATTAATGAGGCTAAGCTTAGTGATGCCGAGTTCCAAACTTATGTAGGAAGAGTGTCAAGTGCCTTCACAGCTTTCGGTCTCTCTGTTCAGGAGATCGAAGAGGTCAAGAACCAGACGAGCTTTCCAACGGGAGAGGTCGAAAACTTGAAGAAGGAAGTTCGTGGTCTCAAAAATGAGTTGGGCAAGACGAAACGAGACTTGAAACAAACAAAATCTGACTTACAAAAAACAGAAGAATCACTGCAAAACACACAAGCCGATCTTCATACTTCAAGAGAAGAAAACAAGGCTCTCACACAAGAAATAAACTTGAAGCTCGAGTCATTTTGCTTTCTAGCATTTAAACCACCTCACGAAGTCATTACACGTGTCAGTGACATACAAAGATTGTCATCCAAAATGCAGCAACTTCACGATGGCGCTGACGGGGTAGTTAGCACGATATATCTCTCAGGAAATCCCGGATGTGGCAAAAGTCAGCTTGCCCGTCAACTCGGACTCGAGTTCTTCTCACAAAGGTCGCACAACGCTGAGGAAATGACGTTTGTCACCACTGTTAATGCAGAAAATATAGAGACACTTACTGATTCTTACATCACCCTCGGTAAACAACTTGCAATCACAGAATATACCTTGACCAGCCTTGAAAGCTCAAAAAGAGAGAAGCCAGAAGAAACAATTCAGCATCTTCTTCGTTTGATGCTGCCGCAGGTTCGAGAGTACTCCAAGTGGTTGATTGTAGCCGACAATGTAGTCGACTTAAAGTCAGTGCGTAGTTTTCTTCCTCAAACTGGCAGTGATGAATGGGGCCATGGTCAAGTGTTGATCACCACTCAAGATAGCTCTACAGTTCCCCATTGTGCTCCTCATACATATCATGAATCGCTCAGTGAAGGAATGCAGGAAGAAGACGCAGTGGATTTGCTGGAAAAAGTGTCCCAAATTAATGACCAAGAGGAAGCAAAAACTGTTGCCAAGGTTCTCGATTATCAGCCTCTGGCCTTAGCAGCTGCTGCTTATTACGTCCAAACCGTTGTGAAGAATGGCTCTCCAAATTATGACTGGAGAAAATACCTGGAAGGATTAACACAAAGCAAGCGACAAGCGACTGAAAAAGTTCTTGCGAGTGAGAGTTCAGCTTATCCAAAGACAACCACGAAAGCAGTAGCAATGGCCCTGCAAAGAGCTGTTGAAATTGATGAAGTCCTTGGGCACACATTTTCTTTCTTTGCACTCTGTGCTTGCGAGGTTGTCCCACTTGAAGCCGTCGCAAAGTTCGTCAAGGCTCGCTTATCGGATCAACCGAAGGAGCTGATTAAAGGAAAAATTCTGAGGTCCTGCATGATCCTCGTTTCATCTCAGGAAGAGGAGCAACACCTATATGTAGGTTTGCATAACATTGTTCACGCAGTGCTAAAACGAGACACGATTTGTAAACAGGAACCATCGGAAAAATATCGGAACATGGCGGAGGCAGTAAAAGTATTTGAATCAATGCTCGAAGTCGAAGATGAAAATTACGCACTTTTGAAGAAACTGACGCCGCATTGCAAATCCCTATTGGGGCACATGACGTCTCGTTTTACTTCGCCTGAAATACCTTACATAAACTTGCTGACGCCGTTTATAACTGTTAATGCGATTCTTGAATGGTTATACTCTTTTGGTTTTGCTTGTAAGAAGCTGGCTGATTTTTTTCTTGCAAAACACGTTCTGGATTTAGCACGCAGCTTAATGGAGAAAATAAGCGATACTAACCAGGAAGCGTTGATGGAACTGACAGCACGAATTTATGACTCGAGTGGGATGGTTTACGGGAGAATTGGAAAATATAGCCAAGCTGAAGGCTTTCACGAGAGGTCACTGATGATTTTTACAAGGCTTTACGGTGAAGAACATCCAAACGTCGCAGCGAGCTACGTTTACCTGGGAAATGTACATTTCATTACTGGGAAAAAAAGAGAAGCAAAAGACCTTTACGAAAAAGCAATCGCAATAAATAAAAAACATTACGGTGAAGAAAGTGACAGCGTAGCAGAAAATTATGTTGCATTGGGAAATGTATATTGCAGCATAGGTGAATTGAGGCAAGCAAAAGAAATTTATGAAAAGGCACTTGCTATTCACAAAAATATTTGTGGGGAAGAAAATGCCCTCACAACACAAACCTATAACAACCTGGGAATTGTCTGCAACAAGATTGGAGATTACAAGCAGGCGATAGAATTTCACGAAAAGGCGCTGGCGATTGACAAAAAGATTATTGGCGGAAAAAATGCCGACGTAGCAAGAAGTTATGTTAACCTGGGAAATGTGTATTCCCGCACTGGAGAAGTTAGGAAAGCAAAAGAACTTTACGAAAAGGCGCTGGAGATTTACAAAATCACTTTAGGAGAGGAGAATGGTGAAGTGGCAACAACTCATGTTAATCTGGGAAATATGTACTTCCGCACTAGAGAGTACTCGAAAGCAAAAGAACTTTACGAAAAGGCGTTAGAGATTCAGAAAAAGATTTTCGGCGAAGAAAACACCGCTGTAACAAGAACTATTGACAGACTCGCTAAGCTGAATGATCTCATCGCTGAGAGCAGACAATCAAGGGAAAACAGTCAACTTGAAGTTACTGAGGATTTGGAAAACGGTCTTAGAAGAGTTGCAGGCCGCGGGACTGACCTTGAAACTGTCAAATGTTGTAATTGTGTTCTTGTATAACTCAGGCGCATCATATCACTTTTTTCGTTAAGTTCTGCGTGGCAATCAAGCCAGAGTCTTAAAATGATTTTGTATTTAGGCTATCATAGAGAGGAGGTTTCGTTTTGAACTTGGCAATGTACTCGCATCAGATTGGTTTCTAAAACTATCCCTTTAAGTTGATTAAATCTAAATAATTATCTCGATGCGTTTCAGGCGAACTTTGACGCAAAAATCAAAACAAACCACAAACAAAAATAAATGCAACCACCCCTCAAAATGACAGAGTCCCTCTGAGACAGAAAAATCCTAACCACGCCTAAATGGCAAGATATCATCATTTCTGACGAGATTTTTTCCAAACATACCCAACCAAAACCCAAGTCACTTTGATTGATAGTCTTCCCGGGCTTCGAAATTTCTAGCATATTTCACCCTGAATATGTGAATGATCATCGCAATTATAAACACTACTTAAGCAGTAATGAAAATAAAGCCTGAGAAAAGAAGCAAACATACAAAAAACAAACAGGCTTGTACGGGATTCGAACCCACGACCGATACCAGCGCAGCGCTATTCCAATTGAGCTATTCCAACTGGGAGCTGGTCGACTAAATGGTTTGCAGTATACCCGTGCTGAAGAAATGACTATGAATATACCAAAATCATATATTTGAACTGTGGATTAATAAATGAATATGTCAGCGATCATTACAGTTATGAACACTACTTTAGGAGTAGTGAAAATGAAGCCTGAAAAAAATTCAGGCTTGTACGGGATTCGAACCCAATGTAACTGCCTCTGATGCAGATGACCCGAGTTTGACTCCTGCTAGTGGCACCTCTCGCGTTTGTTTGTTTGTTTGTTTGATTTTTTTTTATGCGTTTCTCTTTTTCTTCTTCTTCTTTTAATATTTCTTTTTACAAGTGTTATGATTATTGTTATCAATGGTTGAGTTGTAAAGCAATTTTGTAATATTAAAGAGATATATGTTGAAAGGGGTCTATGGATAAACACTGCAAACAAATAGACTCGAACACAAGCGCAATGCGTCCGATGTGAGAAGGACAGACTTCTCTTTTTTCATGTCTTTTCTTTTGTTTAGCGCTAATGCTGTACTTTTCCAGGCCTGAGTTTAGGCTAACTGTAGCCTCTTGTTTACATTAAACTCACGAATGATCCGGTTTTATAAAATAACTTTACCGAAGCCGGGTGCACAACATTTTCGATGTAATCGATTCTAGCACGAGCTCGGAGCAAATCAGATGCATTGTCAAATTGCTACGTCAAGGAATGCTTGTGTTTTCCCGCGCTTGGCCCTGGCTCCACATTATTTATTATTAGTACTTGGTAGGTGTCTTGAACCAGCGACATGTCTCCCAAGCAGTGCACACAAGGCGGCGCATCGCAGCCACTTGACCCTTCGATGTTTTGCCAAGTGTGTGTGCCAATGGACCTTGAGGCCTGATTGGTTCATTCTGACACTCGCTTTGAGTGTGATTGGTCTGGCATGATTTCTTTAGTGCTGTTTTTATGTCGAGAGTTTGTGGCTTGTTTCCAAGTTTTTACTATTTTGAAGCAGTAGCGCTAGCGCTATAGCCAGCCGATAAAATCAGTGTTCGATATTCAGCGATAATAGAAAACTCTTCTTCCAAAGACAAATTTAAATGAGCTTCTTCGTCCTCGGTAGCGAGGTCTGGTACGAGCTCATTCACAGCTTCTTGAACATCCGCGGTCTCTTCTTGTCCTTCTTTTTTGCTGGCGCTTTCAGGGGATTTTTCTGAAACATAAAAGCAGCGATAACAATGTTAATGCGTAAGAATTATACTCTCGTCATTTCTTCTTTTGAAGATGCAAGCGGCAATATGGTAAATCAAAAGCCAAGCAATTACTCTGGCCAATCACAACAAGTGCAAATAGAGGGATGAACCAATCAAAATTGGAAGCAAATATATCTAAGGCAACCGACTACAAGCGCGGGAAAATGCGTGCGCGCCGAGCACCATCGTTGGTGTTGAGTGAGTGACGCGAATTCTGCTAGCCAATCACAGAGCTTAGCACTGAAATCAAAACCAAAGGAAACGCAAATTACTCTGGACACTCGACTGGAAACCGCTCTTTCCGCACATGCGCAGACAGGCAACTGATCCCGTGTATAGTTTTACGCTCAATGCAATATAAACAGCTATAAAATCACAGAGCGTGAACTGATGTAACGTTTCTTTCCGTATGGCGTGAAATTATAGCCGAATGATATATCTTTACAGCTACCCAAGTCACCTTTCACCGGTCTTGTCGCGTAACCTTGAGGCAATACGAAAACTACTGTGTGCCTTTTCGGGTACGAATAATTTCAGAAACGCATCGAATCTAACATCCTACAGAAAAGCGAAAGAACAAAATCATCCGTTATGTCTGTTAACCTTAGCACTCCCCCACCTCCCAAAACAATCCCACAATCCTTCGCGCCACACTCTCGGTGCCAGTTTTTATGTATCTCGTGAACAAACATCACGAGTCTACTTCAAAGGTGGTGCGACCACTGCTGAGTTCGAATAATAACTACAAAGTCCACGGACATGGATCAGTGCAAGTTAGCAGTCACGCGCAAAGTGGCAACCAGTGTATAAGCCCTGAGCTTCTCACCTCTACTTGACGGTGAAACTGGAGGAAGCGCACCTTCATTTGACACCAGTATATTAAAAGCTTTTTCAACATCACCATGGCAGCGCTTCAGAGCCTCTTTAAAAGAAACAGCTGCAAAACCCATAGACATTGCCTAGAGAAATAAGAACTCCGCACTATTAGTGCAATCAGCAAATATGTATGCTGGTTTCCTTTGTCTTCAATCGATTGTTGTAAATTTAAAAATGGCGTTCTATCCTCAAAAAAGACTTACAAATTATTTGCTAGCTTACCTGAGCAATATGTTCGTCAGAGATTTGATCAACGCTGAAAGCTGGATTGGACGAGCTGAAATTAACGAATACGCGGAAATTAATGACGTGAACCTCAGGGATACGTGACATATTACCCTTGCCCGAGGGGGATAAATCACATATCCCCATGGGACAGGCCGATAATATGATAACGCCAAAATGGTTTTCTCGTGTGTAACATTTCACAGATGTGTTCAGTGAGTAAACATGTGTGGCCGTCTGCTGTTCGCCCCGCTCTGAACGGAAAGAAACTCAAAAGACAGCGTACAACTTGAAATAGCTATTGTTATAATGACAACTAGATGAAACTTGATGGCGGTGATTACTGCAATGGAAACAGAAAAGGGACTACAAGTTTACGGGGAAAGCGAGACGCGATACACGGCTGAGCACTTCAAATTCAAATCCAGGTATGACTCCTTTCAGTGGACTTAATAAGGTTTTCAGGGGCACCCAACGAGCAAAATCAACCAAAAGCTGTAGAAAGGCATTTTTTAAGTTTCTTATGATGTTTGAAGTCTGTTTAGAGATGTTTTCGTTGGCTAGAAGAATTTGATCTATTCGAATTCCTTAGCTGAAATTTTAATTGCCCGAAAATGTTAACGAGCAAAATCTTCCTTTTCGAAAATGCTAACTGAAATGAACTGTCCACGAACTTTCTAGGAAACTAGCTGACGTTTTTGACTGCCAAAAACAGCAATTGTGACCTTTCTGAAAACCTCAGAGGCCGCGATTTTCCCATTGCGAATCTTTTCGGCCACGTTTCAGTTAACAAAATTTAATTGACGCCGGAAGCCTAAGGCGAGCTACCCTCCAACGAACAGATATATTCCGAAACTTGTCATTTGGCGGAGGTGACTTGTGACCAGCTCGCAGAATGGTCTGGAGCGAGTGTCTGCACCTGACTTTCCAGTGCCACGTCACGGGCTTGGCTTTAACCGCGGTCAAACGTAAAAAAGTAAGAAAAGTCCTTAAAAGATAAGGTTTTTACGTTGAGAGCTCAAAGATGATAAGTTTTTCTTCAGTCTGTGAGTTTACTAAATCATTTTACGAATTACTAAAAAAGTTTTAGCAACAATAAGGTGAATCGGTTTTCCTGAAGTCACGCATTGAAACAGAAAACAAAAACACACCACGCCGAACAGTTTCCACATTCTTCGCTTTAAAAAAAACTTTAAAACTTTTTTAGTAATTCATGAAATGATTTAGTAAACTCACAGACTGATGAAAGACTCATCATCTTTGAGCTCTCAACGTAAAAACCTTATCTTTAAAGGACTTTTCTTATTTTTTACGTTTGACCGCGGTTAAGGGCTTGGTGGGCCACGCACGATTTTCCCGCCAAATATTTTCCGAAAATCCTGCGTATTCCGAGAAAACCGTAATCTCTTCATTCCGTTCAATCTGCGTTCGGGCGAAAAATGAAGGAATGTTTTTCTGTTCATTTCAAAAACAGAATAGGTTCCAAAAATACAAGGACACCGCCTACTCCGAGTATAAACCCCAAAGAATGCTCCCTTATATTTCTACTTGTAAGTGATCACTTCTGAGTCCGTCTTTGCTAATCCCACTTTAGAGCATTTCCCAGTTGAGAGTTGTACAACCAAAACCGAAGTAACCACTCGGACCAATCACAACAGATGAAACAACAGAATTGAACCAATCAGGATTCGAAGTAATTACATGTAGACAGCGCCAAGCGCGGGAAAATACGCGCGAGCAAGTCACGTGTGGTTTTGGTTTTGCCACTGCCCGAAATTTGAAAACCAATCAGCAAAAAACCAAAGCGAATCAGTATTACTGTTGGCACTCCATAACGTATTCGATACACTTTCATAAGCGAGCTTCACGTTACCTTCTATTGTCGGGAAGATCCAGCATTTCCGGACAATCTTGAAGAACCTGTTCAGAGAACAACTTTATATATCAGAAAACACTTGTCTTCAGTTGCATTCATTCATTTCTCTTTCACGATGGCTGTCTCACCTGCAGTGCCTTGTTAACATCATTGTTTGCCTGTCTCAAGGCTGACGATGCTTTTTTCATGGGGAATCCCATCTCCACCAAAGCTTTATATGTGTCTATATTCACCCTTTGAAAAAATTGTTTAAGAGCAGAAAGTAAGCTTCATTTCTATTCTTGGTTTTCAGGAATATAATAAGTTTGCTTGCGTCAATAACAACCAGAAACAAAGGAATTGCACGCCAGGTATAGAGAAACAACTTAGAACAATCCCTGGCTCAATAGTACTCGTCAGAACAAAGTTATATGGCGAAAATAATTCTTTAAAAATTACAAGACAGTTTAGTACAGGTCCGCTATACTGGTAGCCCCTTCGCAGCCGTTGTTTGTGCGGGTCCTATTCTCCCTCCCCACCAACGTCTGCTGAACCGAGCCGGACATTCTATTCCCATTGTGTCCAAGTATTGGTCAGTTCCTGGAATGGAATGTCCGGCTCGGTTCAGCAGACGTTGGTGGGGAGGGAGAATAGGACCAGCACAAACAACGGCTGCGAAGGAGGCCACTATGCTGGTGTCCCTTAACCTGTTCCAGGCTCTCAGATGTTTGAGGCGACCGCGCGAGAACTATGCAAAGAAAATTTAACGGGGAGGGGATGAGGAAAGGGAGCCTCAATGACGAACACGCAGTTGTAATGAAAATCCTCCCAAAAAACGTACCATTCTCCTGCCGCAGTCTTTCCTAACTTTCTTTCGAGTCTTTTTCGTCTCCTTTCCTTTACTTCCTTCTCTCGTCTCTCATTTTTCTCCTGGCATTGAAACAAACAGTTGGCAAGAGTTTTGAAGAGACAAAATAGCAACCTTGGACTTCAAATACTTGGAGTTGTTCATAATCTGACAATTCCATGCGAAATGTTAATTAGCTACTAGCAATCCGGAATCTGTTTCATACTGAAAACAGCAATATTCAAGTCGAATATATTATCAAGCATTCCTTTAGGGTTTCAAAAGCCTTTGTACACCGGTAAATTCATCCTAGAGATTGCCAGATCTGTTCAGTCTGAACAGATCTGCTAATCTCTAGAATGCCTGTCAGTAGTTGCTACAGTCAAACTTAACTCCCCACAAGCAGACTGACTCTCGGGACAGAATATTGGAGTCTGCTAATGCCTTCTGTCTGTGTTGCCTTAACAAAAAAAAAGCATGGGCATTCTAGTAACGGGACGGTGGAAACGTTCGAGAAACGCTGTTAGTAAATGGTGACACAAATTGACAGAGTTGTAGTATAAATGGAGTGGCACTGTTGTTTGAGCTCGACGTCTAGCTCAAGACCTCAGTCCGCTTAAGGGAGGTTGTTTTAGTCGATGGAGATACAAACCTGTGTCGGCCTCTACTTACGAGAGGTGTCCGTTTACTGGGTGAGTTGTAAATGCAGAGTCTTAATGAAGAAATCGTGGGGACTGTGGTTTCGTGTCGTTTATGGGAGATGTCCGCTAACGAAGCTTCTAGTCAAGTTGTATCAGTGTGAATAGATGGTTCCACGGTTATTGGCGCCATAGTAACTGGGGGCAAACACGGCTAAAATTACAGTAATTTATGGGATTTTGACCGACTTTGAACCGCTGTAACACCGCTACAGAGAGGCGGATTTCCGCAGCGAAAATTTCTTTCAAAAAAAGAACAGATTCAGGCTACAACGGCCCTAAACGAATTTTTAAGATTTCATACAAAGCTTTCTAATCAAAATTATGCAAATTATCGCGAATTTAGAAACCACATGAGAAGATTTATAATTCTAATAACCGTGGAGCCATCTATTGAGCAGAAAAATCTTGTCACTTGAAAGACTATCGCGCAAATGAAGTACACCACTCATGCAATTGCGAAAATAAATTAAAGCTTTGAGCTACGGTCTTTTATCTTTTGAGTATGTTTTAAAAGAAGCGGTCTGACTCATTTCATGTCAACATGTTCAAATCAAATCACCTGTCTTCTTTGTGTTATGTATTCCACAGCTGCTGTTGAATCCCCTTGGCAAGCTCTTAAACCAAGGCGCGCTTCCGACTCAGTGAACCCCATCAGCAGTACTAGAAAAGCAACAAAGATATGAATCTTAAATCGGCAACTTGTAAATTTCGCCTCGTTAAACTACTAAGCCTAATTAGTATAAATCTACCAGCGTTCTATCACGAATGCCGTTCTCTGATTGGCTACGCTACTCGCTATCTATTTAACAATTAGATTATGAGCTCGAGATTTCTATCACGTATAGAAATCGAGAGCGAATAATCTAATTGTTTTACTATAAATCTACTAGACGTTCAAAACTAAACAAGTCAATTATCTCAATCCTCCTTGTAGACACTTCGAAAACGCGAAGAGGCCGGTATCGATCACAGATTATATAATAAGGTGAATAGTTCGTGCGTTGTGATTGGTTCTTAGCTATGATCTATTAGAGGACAGATGCACAGATTACGTCATCACGACCCACTTTTTTCCAGAAATGTGAAAATAAACAGGTTTGTTGCTTGCATTTTGTTTCTTTATTATATAAAACAAATAGATTCCATGTTGCCGTGCGTCTGTTCAGTAACAGATCACAGAAAGACGTCAAAATGTGGTAAAAACATCAGTGACACACTCGCCTGCGGCTCGTGTGCCACTTCTTTGTTTTTACCACATTTTGACGTCATCTGTGATCTATCACTGAACAGACGCACGGCAACATGGAATCTATTTGTTAAATAGATAGTGAGTAGCGTAGCCAATCAGAGAACGGCATTTGTAATAGAACGCTGGTAGATTTATACTAATTTGTGATAGATAGAGAACGACTAGTAGATTTATACTAAAACAATTAGATTATTCGCTCTCGATTTCTATGCGTGATAGCTGATTGGGGCTGCGCCCTCATCAGCTATCACTCGATAGAAATCTCAAGCTGATAATCTAATTGTTAAATAGAAACCTGTAAGCGGTGTTTTAACTACTAAGGTAGGCATGACTGAAACGCTGAAGTGTAACCATTCAAGTGAAAGAAATGGTTTATGCTCTCACTTTTGAGTCTGTTAATGAAATTCCTATATACTGACCATCTTTGTTAGAGTATTTATTTACTTTCCTATGTAACTAATTTTCGAGTCGGTGGATAACTCCCTAAAGTGTGACCATTGAAACGGTACTTTCCTGTGGTGCTGTTTATTATGCAGTACAAGGTGGTTCTTGTTTTTGAGTCATTGGTTGAAATCCTAAAGTGTGTGTCATATACAGGCATTAAGACGGAATCCACCAGAAGTTCGAGTAACAAGTGGACAAAAACCTTGTACCAAGATTATTTTCATCGTATTGCAAACTTCTTTAGGACTGTTTTAAATATCTTCTTAAAAAAAAAATCATTTCTAGCAACACCAAACGTCGAAAACGAATGTTGAAGTAATGTATGAAACACTTGAAAGTACTGGTGAAATGAAACTGATGATGAAATTTTGCCTGTGTTTGCATAAGTTCTCTAAACTTTGAAATTTATTTTCTCTCGTTCCCATGTGAAATTGTTTTCGGTGTTATTTCAGGCAATTACCTATGTATTTAGCTTTAAGAAAATGTAAAAATGAGTGTAAACTACTCAAAATTATTCTGGTACCGGATTTTTGTCCACTAAAACCTGAAATTGCTCGATTTTCTAGCAGATTTCGTCTTAATTATGTAATTAGGTAATTTCCAAACTTTGCATCTGTGAAGACCTGTGTTTGAAACTTAATTACAGCTGTAAGTGGTCTGTGTGGAGTCCAAAT
Organism: Pachyseris speciosa; assembly: GCA_016490735.1. Taxonomy (NCBI): domain Eukaryota; kingdom Metazoa; phylum Cnidaria; class Anthozoa; order Scleractinia; family Pachyseridae; genus Pachyseris; species Pachyseris speciosa. The sequence continues at coordinate 193,627 of JAEMWC010000089.1, read as the reverse complement.
GCATGTACGATCACACTGTGGGTTGCAGCTTGTAACCTATTGTAATTGTATCCGTCGTCATGTTCTTTTTTCAAAATTTCATCTTGTAAAACAATAACTGAGGAGGCTTAATGAACATGAGCTTCATAGTTTCCTTTAGGTCTCCTCGCCATTGTAACTTCTATCCATTCTATCTTCTTTGTTTTCCTTATAATAATGCTATTTGTGGTTTGGCAAATAAATAAATAAATAAAAATAAAAAATTGAACTAGGAAACTTACACTGGGTCAACTGATGTTTGTCGATATGTAGTTTTCCCTGCATAAGTTCAGCCTACAATACATTTACAGTGATAAGACATTAATGATAACAACAACAACAACCACATCTTTATTTAAACTGACGAGTGTTGACGACTTTGATACTGCCTCTAATACAATCCAACCTGATTGCCATATTCAATGCTGCATAATACTAGAAAACACAAATAGAACTTGTCTTTGTTTATGTTTTCCACAGTGGGTAAGGTTTGGGGGGGGGGGGGGGGGGGGGGGTTGATAACCAGGTGATTATAAATGTACTGATACTATAGCTACATAGCAACAGCCACAAAGTGGAATCAAACTTGCTTTAATTTCTCACATAATGTTTCACAGGTCTTTTCATTTGCTGGTTTCATCAAATGTCTTCACAGTTTTTTTCATAGAGTTTTTCATTCTTCACAGGGTCCTAAAACTTCAATATTGTTATAAATTTTGGCCACTGCAAAATTCACAGCCTTTTTCATTCAACATCACATGTTTCTTCACAGGTTGTTCACACATTTTCATCCAATAGTGTTATATTGAGGTAAGGGTGGCAAACAACAGTGATGATAGAAGGCAGGATTTCTCAGGTGCAGCAAATTAAAACAGGGCAGGGGGTGGGAAAAAAGAGAGTGGAGATAAGTTGGACTTCAGTGTAGGAGGGCATATGACTGGGAAAAAAGTTCAACTGCATGAGAATGCTGAAAATAAAGTGACAATTTTATTTCTCAACAGTCCTCAGGCAACAGATCAAAACCGATCATGAGTCATGTATTATTGTTTTCAGTCACTGGAGCAACCCAATTATTCTTTTCCTGATTACACCTGATTTCAAATTGGTATTTCCTGCAGTGTACTGTTTTGACTTTGTTCACAGGTATAATGAAAATTATTTCCTTATCTCCTACATGTATGTCCCTCATCCACTTTAATATCAAATAGGAACCTGGTCTTAGACACTTAAAGGTAGCAACAATGGGTGTATACCCTGCTGAGGTGAGCAACCCCTTACATTAAGACACTGAACACATCTCCATGGTGATATGTGGGGGGGGGGGGGGGGGTAAGCCTAAACTCACTCCCCCAGAGGAGAGTTACATATTGTACCTTATCCAAGCAATTAGCAGCGGCTTGGACATCTCCTTTGTGATAGGCACAGACTGCCTCTAGGATGTGGAGTCGGACAAAAAGGGCAAGCTCGCCCCCACTACCACCCTGTCAGAAATAACATCAAAAGTTTAAACGAGTGTTCGGGCTACTTACCTTTTTCTTTGATATTTTCTATGGTGTGATGTTGCAGCCCAAACTCATACCTTGAGATAATGAGACCTTTCATTGAAAGCAGTATTGTTTGTTGAGATTTGGACAGTTAATCAGACTATTTCGTTGAGCAAAATATTGTAGATCTGGAAACTAAATTTAGCTAACTTTTACCATTTAGCCAACACAATGACTAAAACAAATTCACCTTTCTTGTATCCTTTAATGTGTTGGGGTTATTTTATTTTACTTTGCTTTGCTTTGCCTATAAAAAAAATTACAGGTAGGGTAGCCACAACAGTTTATCCAACTATAGTGGACCCAAAATGGTCAATATAATGATCCAGTATAAAAGGATAGTCCACTACAGTCCACTATATACACTGTATCTGGTAAATCACTGTTTTAAGGTTCCTTCCCTCCCCCCGTCTCCCCCCCCCCCCCCCATTATTCTTTTCCTTCGTCTTATGAAATGGGAGGAGAGGATAAGAGCAAAGTCAAAGAAAGCCAAAAACAAGCTTTACCCTTCAAATACATGTCAACATACCCTCACAACTGTCAACCTTTCAAGGTTCTGTCCATAGCTCCTTTGGAAGCATTCCTTACATTTCTGTAACTTTTCCTCTGCATTTGGTAAATCAACAATGCTCTTTAGCCAAAAGTAACACCAAACAATGTCCAGACAAAGAATGCCATAATTATCCACAGCACTTAGAATCTGTGCTCGGCAGTGACTGTGGAAAACAGATAAGGTATTTTAGGTCAAAATGGAGAGCACAGTAAATCCATAGTAAATTGGCAGGACAGGTATTCTTGTGTTCAATTAAAATGCTCTCTAATACAAAACAATACCTAAATTCCTTTTCAGCTTCAAGAAGCAGTAAAAGGGCTTCAGCATAACCTCTTTTCTTCAGCACACTTCGTCCTTTCTCATGTAGAGTAAGAGCCAATGTTAAGGCCTGCAAAATCCAAAACTCCATATCAAGAACCTGGAATCTGTTATAATGACCCAATTAGCATTAACTGACAATCCTAGTAGTGCATTATATGTAAACATGGTCATGGAAGATGCAGTTGGAGAAAGCAATGGCCTTATAGGAATCTGTGGTTCTTGAGGCCTTCCAAGGGGTGAAAGTGACAAGCAACATCCAGCTCTCAAAACAGGTGACAATCGTCTCCCAAAAGACTGACAACTGATAGAAACTGGAAACAAATCCTGACAGGTTGTGACAGGGACTATTCACTTTTAATTCCTCTTTGTTTTTTGCGACAGTGACATTTGTCCCTAACAAAAAAAGTGAGAGACAAAGTCATAAACAAGTGAGAAAGAAACAGCAGACCACCCTTTGAAAGACCTCGTTCTTGCATCCTGAACTTTCCATAAATTTGGATTCCTGTCATCTCCTCTCTTTCACCATGATATTTGTAAAAGATTTGTTAAAATACACTATAATTGTAAATTTACCCCTTTTCGTGCTCCCACCATTCCAATTATATCATTCACTCCCTGTGCTCCTTGCTTTTGCTGGACAGGTATGTGTAGTTGGATTTTAATTTTGAATTCAGATTTTGATACAGTCATATAGAGAAAATTGGGAGTAAGGGATGCAAGTGGAATATGGTACAGAAATGGGGTTGATTATCAAGCAAGATGACCTAGTTGAAACAAATTTGCCAAGACAATAACCTTCACCCCTATATATCTTTTATACATTACTTGATCGATCTGTGACAAACCATACTACTGACAAATTTTCTCTACCAAGCCACTTCCTCATCCCCAAATTTATCTCAATATAATTATGACAAAAATTCCTGTCAACTAAATTTGTGTAGGGTAGAGTATCTCCAATAGGATAGAAGGATCAGATCTAGAGGCACAACAGATAGCTAATTCAAGCTGCAGCTCTATCAACTAACCTTTCTTTCACTCTCGGGAAGTTGAATTGGTCGGCCTTCCTGGTCATTTATCTCAAGAAAAAATTGATCATCTTTGAAATCTGACATTAACATAATTAAATGTATAAAATGTTAATACAATTTGACAATGGATCAATTTCCATTCCTTTAATTTGCAGAACTGCAAATGTCAAAACATTTGAAACTGATACTCCACTCCACTCCACTCCACTCCACTCCACTCCACTCCACTCCACTCCACTCCACTCCACTCCACTCCACTCCACTCCACTCCACGTCACTTTACACCACTCCACTCCACTCCTCCCCACTTCACACCATCCAGTGTTCCAGATAAGAGAGGGGTCTCGGGTCAAAAACCCTACAAGGTCAGCTACATGACCCAACAAATTAATAGAAAATTTATAATGGTTTGGTGGGAACTCTGGAAATGTGACCTGATGGAATTCCTTGTTGACACCCTGCCTTAAAATCTCATCTGGAACCCTGCCCACCCACCCCACCCCACCCCACTCCACTCCACCCCACTCTAATCTGCTAGCAAATCCTGCAAATGAAGATTTAGAGAGGAAGGGCAACAGCTGTGTAGACAGATAGATAGATGACCTTTAATTTTACATGATAAAAGTTCAAGTCTACGACTTGCGTGTTATTCAAAGGATATGCTAACAGCACACTCACTGTCTTTTCTGTTTGATAATGCCTCAGCAGCTTGTCGCATCCGTGACACACTAGCTTTAGTTTCTTGTTCCTGCTTTTGTTGAAGTTCACTCTCTGAATGTGACTGCGACAGCACAAGGACCATAATCTGGCCATTGTTTTTTACATTTTGACTCTCTAAGGGTTTGTCTTAAATTATGTGAAAAATAAATAAATGAAATGAATATATTATAAATACTTACTACTAGATTTAATTGGTTGGGGCTCCACTTAGATTGGTTTAACTTTGTTATATGGTTAATGGGTAGAGGCTTAAAGCCTCTTTGGTCACACAGGTTAAAGATCAGCCATATGGCCACTCTTCATTCTTCAGCCCAATGATTATTTTGCCTAGCAAATGACACCCTGCTCTGGAACCAAACTATCTGACTTTGATACAGGGGACATATCCCTATACATGACAGTTAATGTCAGAGTGCCGGGTCGGTGGTTCAAGGTATGCCAGAGTCAAGTTTTTTTTCTTTGATCTCTTTTTTTTTTCTATTCCTTTTCACTTGTTTTTCTTTTTTCTTTTGTCAACGCTTAAGCCGTAAACTGATTTCTCAATTTAACACGGAAAAGTGGTGAACCAATTCTATGGATATTCGCAACTCAAGAAAGGCTTTGGTGATTTCCGACTCAGGCCCCTGTATTTTATGGCCACCAAAATCTACAAGTCCAGTTTAAAAACATTTACAGTCTTCCGAATAGCTTTAGTTAAGATCGGATAAATTCTTTGAGCTTGCTGAATTTGTCAAAAACTATTGGACTCCCACTCATCGGTGTTGTGAAATATTGCTTAAAATAACCGCTTTCAAAAAAATTCCTTTGCTATGGGATGTACATTGGAGTAATTCAATTCTAACAAAACATTTATTTTCTCTATAACCCTTGGAAATTGAAAGGCTTTTAAAGAGATGATGCGTGACCGACCTAATGACTTTATTTACTACAAAATTCTCTAGTAACCGTAAGAGATGTCTCATAAGTGCAGTCAGATAAGGGGCTGAGGTTGGGATCCAAAGGTCACAAGTTCAAGTCCAGGGGCAACCATTAGAAACTTTATTTCTTTACTTATGTCATTGTTTCTTCCTCTGGCCAAGAGGGGCACAGGCCTATCGGCAGACACCACAATAAAAAAAAAAACTACAAAAAAAAATTGGGTATTACTAGAAGCGGCTTGTCACTAAGTGATGGCCGCTTAATAAAATTTGAGCAAACTGCACACACCATCTTCTATAACATGTCCTTTGCAGATAAGTTTCATTTTATCAGGATCTAAACCAGTCTCCATTTTTATGCTGAAACAAAGAAGCCCATCAATCAATCAATCAATCAATCAATCAATCAATCAGTCAGTCAGTCAATCAGTCAGTCAGTCAATATCAATCAATCAATCAGTCAGTCAGTCAATCAATCAATCAGTCAGTCAGTCAATCAGTCAATCAATCAGTCAGTCAATCATTCAGTCAATCAATCAATCAATCAATCAATCATCAGTCAGTCAATCAGTCAGTCAATCAATCAATCAACCAATCAGTCAGTCAGTCAGTCAATCATTCAGTCAATCAATCAATTAATCAGTCAGTCAGTCAGTCAATCAATCAGTCAGTCAGTCAGTCAGTCATTCAGTCAATCAGTCAGTCAGTCATTCAGTCAGTCAATCAGTCAGTCAGTCAGTCAATCAGGGCTAACATTAATTTTTTAAGTATATAATTTAAAGAAGACAACAAATCCAGCCATTGTGTTATAGTCAATATGTTGACTATAACAGAATTTCTGGGGAAAATCCCTGGCCCCTGGCACTTAATGACAACCCAGCAATCAATCATAATTAATAAATTGAAGGGCTGGGGGCATAAATAGCCTCCTTCGCAGATGTCTTTGGGCTCATAACGCGTTCCTTGCCCATGAACGTCTGCTGAACTGAAATACCACTTCCGTTCACGGCAGTTAGCCAATCATAGTTCGTTTTCCAATTTATGGAAAGTAGCGCTTTGACCCCTGGATTATTTTCACAGAAGATGCACGTGAATCGGGTGTCAATTTCCATTCTTACACAGCTTGTTATTGGTTTCTTCAAAACATAGGCTAACCGCCGACGAACGGAAGTGGCAGTTCAGTTCAGCAGACGTTCGTGGGCAAGGAACGCGTGACGAGCCCAAAGATGTCTGGGAAGGAGGCTAGGGGCATAAACAGCCTATGTGTAATTTTATGTGTAATTATTTTACTGCACAGTTTCTACAAAACTATTCAGCTGTGCTAAACAAGTCAATCAGCAATGCCAAATTACAGAGTAACACTTCACTTCATCTAATTCCTTCCTTGCTGATGGACTTTTTGCAGTTATTAAAGTGTTTTCAAAATGACATTATTTTTATACATGCAATTTTTTGTAGAATAATTTTCTTTGATGATTATTTCCTCCATTCTCATAACCGATATGTTTGATAAGGTGTGAAAAGTTTTGGAGAATTTGGAGAATTAGGAGGCTGCTCACTGTGAGGGTTAAAAGAGATTTTGTCATTTGTTAACTGATAACAACAACAGTTTTGTTCACGCCAGAAGTTGAAAAAGAAGAAAAAGAAGATATAATCATCATTTCTGGTGGCAGAAAAAATGTTATGAAAATAGTAAAGGACTCTGTTATTAGGTTGAGCATATCTATAAAAAATATCCTACTAAAATCAGATTCTTTCTTTAGTAAATCATTCTGGATAGGAGACTAAATTATTATAGAAAAATGGAAACCTTGTTTTAAAATCGGCCCCATTATTGTGCAAACCAGTCTGAATTTGGAATCTGCTGTTTAATCCGAGTGGAAGACTGCCAGTCAGGTGGACTTTGATTGTTGCAATTCCTGATTTAGCAAATCTTTGCCCTGTCTGTAGCTTGCTCACAGCATGAACCCTGAGTTCCTCCAATGCTTCAGTTATCTCATCAGCTGATGTGCTTAATTCTGCCGAGTAGCGGTTAACCATTTCCTGCAATTCATACCAATCAATTATATTCCTTAAATTTAGTGTTCCAGTCTTGCTTACAGTATTTCTCCTATAGCATTTTTATTTTAATGTTTTACCCAGTCCCCTTGGAATTTCAATCAAGCACTTAATTGAGTTGAAACTTTGATTATTACTACCTTTCTTGGAATTTCAAGGAGAATTCTGAAGGTTGTGGGTGGGGTGTGAATATCCTCTGGAGCAAAATAATAAACGCCATATCTGAACAAAGAATAGCGGTAAGGAATACATGTAGATCCTGTCTATGTTGTAGGTAAAAATTATAAATTCAGGTAAAAAGTTTTAACCTAGCTTGGTTGAATCTCAATTCCCTTTGGCTCCTAGTCCTAATTATTCATAATTAGGGCTAGGAACCTGTATATGAGCCTCTAAAATAATGGCACTATACTTTGACAAATATTTTGAAGTTTTTGGATTTATAGAGGAGAAAAGTCATCAAGTCATGAAGGTAAAAGAGAAAAGAGAATTTTTGCCTCTGAAGATGTATCAGGGATGTCATTTGTCCAAATTTATGAGTCTTAGATGTGGGATTTGCAGCTAGATGGATCACTGTACTCTCATCTAGGACTGGACTGTTAAAGGTAATGGACTTTGGAATGTGTATTACAGTTGATGGTGCAGTACATGTCATGGAATAACATTTTTTTGTGAACGGTATAGGATACTACATAACTAGTACATGCCAGATGGCAGGAGACATAAAAGGTCGTGATAGAGAGGGGGGGATAAGTAAACCAGCACAATTTAAAGCAATTAATTTATTGTCTTAAGCTTTAGCTTGTCTTTGTGCTAGCAAAACTTTGTTGATCTGAGTGAGAGTCTCAGGATTCAATCAGTAGTGAAATGACATTTTATAGTCAATCCACACACTAACACTAATCGCACCAGAAATCTCATGATTAAATAATATAACGATGTCACCTGCTGTCAGAACTTGAAAGAAACAACAGATCATCGCTTTATCGGTCTAGCGGCGTACATGTAAGCTAGTTTTGTTTCTCTTTTTACTTTTTTTCTATTCTTGTACACTATATATTATGTTTGAATAAGTGTGAATAAACTGAAACTGAACTGAAACTGAAACTATACCCGACTGCATGGCAGACATGGAAAGGAGTTGGTGATATCTAGATCTTGTTTTAAGTTTCAACATTTATATCCCCAGTAGTCTACAGCCTTATCTTGAAGATCGGCTCTAAAAAGATCAATTTATTTAAGGTAATTAACGTAAACAATGTGCAGCTGTAGTTTGAATATGTACCTCCGGGTATTTTCCGGGTTCATCGTTTGATGTGGTGTACGGCTCAAGCCAAAGCTTAATATTCTCCGATCTCAGTCTCTCACGAACTCTGTTTAAAACGCTATTAAAATGGGGGCCTCTTTCAGCCATGATCGCAGTCTTTCCACGTAAATCGAAAAATTCTCTCTGCAAGTTTTACATGAGCTTGCAAAATTTTTTTGTTTTTTGCTCTCATTGGGGAAACCGCAGACCAAATTAGGTAAAAACTCGTCTCAGTCCTCTCACGCGCCAAAAATGATGGCGGGAAAACTTCGAAAACGATTGAAGCAAACTTAAACGATATTTTGGTGGCGCAACACGGAATTTTTCTAAGATGTTTGGACAACTTAAACCATTTCTGATCATATTTACGCTGTACTGAATAAAGTGAGCAGCATTTGGATTTTCAAGCAAAGATGATGCAGAAGTTTAACTGAGTCTTCTTGTCTTATTTTTCAACGGACCTTGTTAAAAATCAAATCAAGGAGCACATTTATACAACAGACCTACGTACACCATGTCATCAATCGTACTTTTGGTTGGGCAATGCGGTAATCAAGTTGGGCATGAATTAATGGGCTTGATTGACAACAGTGATACCCACCCTCTGGGTCACAGGGATGGCAAACTGCGCTGTGTGTGTGTGGACAGTGAATCAAAGGTCATCAAACATAATTACAGGGAAGATGTAAAATCCAATGGTTTGTATAGAGAAGGAAACATGATTGTTGGTCAGAGAGGTCGAGGAAATAACTGGGCACTTGGTTATCATGGGCTCAGTGGAGAGACAGAAGATACATCTTTGTTATGCCGTGCCATGGAGACCATCAGAAAGGAAGCAGAAAGATGTGACAATTACGCTGGTAAGAGACTTAATATTCCAAAGCCTGCCGCACATGTGAGGAAACAGCTGAGCAAAATACCTCGCAAAGCAGATGGCTCGGCCATTTCCTCTTGTGTGGTGAAATTTTAGTGAGAAATTTACCTCTGAGATCAATATCAAAACAAGTGTTATAATTATTTTCCCCACAGCCTGATGAGGCAAAAATCTAACGAAAACCTTGCTGCACACAAGAGAAAACAGTTGAGCTATCTGGTTCGTGAGGCGTTTTGCTCAGCTGTTACCTCACATGTGCGGCGGCCTTAACTGACCTCAAAGAATACTATGTCGAATTGAACTGGAAGAGGGACAAGGATTTACTGGTTTAGGTTATTTTTCCCTGGTTATTTTTCCCTTTTTCCCTGGCCAGCCCGGGAAAAAGACTGGCTTACTGGTATACAAACTCCCTGATTTGTGGCAAAATAGACTTTCAGCTGCTTAGATACAAATCAGATACTGCACATACTTGAAGTAACAACAACAACAACAAACAATGCCTTTTGCAATCAGCATTAAATTTAATCATAGAAAACTATGATATGTTACAGTCTGACACAATATATATATTGTTAGTGGCAGTTTCTTTGTCACACAAATTGGGTTGATAAGGTGAACTAGACACTGTAAAGACATGCAAAACCGGATGTCACAAGCACTAGCCATTAGTCAAAGAAAATCGCTTGAAATGTCATCTTTTGAATCCCTTTGTGGTGGCCATTCTGCCTTTAATCAACTCAGTTGGTGATAGCTAAAGTTTGTTTTGAATTCACTCTCCCACCAATGTAGTGCCACAGTTTCTGTACAAACTACCACCCCCCCCCCCCCCCTTTCCTAGTAAGTGGAGAGCTGTGTTGTGGAATGGTTATCCTGCAGGTGAACTTCTAGTGAGAAAGTGCTAATTTTACATCCAGGGGCCATAGCTCCCAGGAAGTTTTGAAAATGTTTGGTAAATTGTTTTGTTTGAAAGGGGTGTCCACAGAGTTGCAGAGCACCTCTCTGTCTAAGATGTTGACCTGAAGGTCTTAAATTTATAGGTCAGTATATAGGTAGGTGACTTTCTGAATCATCTTCCCTTTATCAGTCATTTAGTCAAGTGAGGGAGCCAGCATCCTCGCATTGTTTACCTGAAGACCTATCTCTTAATTCAAACGATGAGCTTCATGCTTAACCATCTCTGAACCTACCCTCTGGCACTTACATGTTTCACTTCTTAACCTTTGTCCTTCTCTGACCAAGGCACCATTGTGGTTCACAGTCTGACAGGTGGAACTGGTTCTGGACTAGGATCACGTCTAGTTGAGAGAATAAGGGACACATACCCCTTGGCTCACATTATGTCTGTTGCGGTGTCACCGCATGCATCTGGAGACAGTCCACTACAACATTACAACTCGCTTCTTAGTCTGGCATCCTTACAGTGGTAAGTGTGCACTTACTTCATACTGAGGGGTTTCAGATCAAAAGCAACACTGCTTATGGACATTTGTTAACACTGTCAATGAAGTTCGAATCATTTGCTAGATATACATCCTTCATGTACAAGCCATCTGGGTCTTTTTGAACCATGAAAACTGAACACAAAGGCATCTTTTCTTGAAAATAACTTCTCATCACATCTCCTCTCATTCTCTTCTCCTTTCTTCCCACTCTTACTCTTCTCTTCTCTTCTCTTCTCTCTCTTCTCTTCTCTTCTCTTCTCTCTCTTCTCTTCTCTTCTCTTCTCTTCTCTTCTCTTCTCTTCTCTTCTCTCCTCTCGTATCCTCTCCTCTCTTCTCTTCTCTTCTCCTCTGCTCTCTTCCTCTCTTCTTCTCTTCTCTTCTCTTCTCCTCTCCTCTTCTCTCTCTCTTCTTCTCTTCTTCTCTTCTCTTCTCCTCTTCTTCCTCTCCTCTCCTCTCCTCTCTTCTCTTCTCTTCTCTTCTTCCCTTCTCTTCTTCTCCTCTCTTCTCTTCTCTCCTCCTCTCCTCACCTATCCTCTCCTCTCCTCTTCTTTCCTCTCCTCTCTTCTTCTCTTCTTCCCTTCTCTCCTCCTCACTTCTCTTCTTTTGCCTCTCCTCTCTTCCCTTGTCTTCTCTTCTTCCTTCCCTTCTCTTCTTCTCTTCTCTTCTCTTCTCTTCTCTTCTCTCCTCTTCTCCTCACCTATCGTCTTCTCTCCTCTCCCTCCTCTCCTCTTCTCTTCTCTCCTCTTCTTCCCTCTCCTCTCTTCTTCTCTTCTTCCCTTCTCTTCTTCCCTTCTCTCCTCCTCACTTCTCTTCTTTTGCCTCTCCTCTCTCTCTTCTCTTCTCTTCTTCCCTTCTCTTCTTCTCTTCTCTTCTCTTCTCTCCTCCTCTCCTCACCTATCCTCTTCTCTCCTCTCCCCTCCTCTCCTCTCTCTTCTCTCCTCTTCTTCCCTCTCCTCTCTTCTTCCCTTCTCTTCTTCCCTTCTCTTCTCCTCTTCTCTTCTCTTCTCTCCTCCTCTCTTCCCTTGTCTTCTCTTCTTTTCCCTTTTCTTCTCTGCTCTACCCTTCTCACCTTTCTTCTCTTCTTTTGTTCTCTCTTCACTTTTCTTGAGCTCTTTCTCCTTTCTTAAATTAGTTGACTGTTTTTGCCAGGCGTTTCAAAAGCTTCATCGTAAATCAACCCTTCCTTTACTTTTAGTCATGCTGATGGAGTGTTACTGTTTAACAATGACGATGTCCTGCATCACATAACAACACACAGTGGACTGATCTCACGACAGAAGCCATCAGGCTCCATCTCATTGAGAGACATGAACAGCTACATATCAGCCAGTCTCGCTGGTGTGCTTCAGCCCTTGGGGAGCAAACCTAAAAGAATTAAGGGAAAGACCAAGGAAACAGGGAGCAGGCCAGTGATAAGAATGGACAAAAAACGTGAGAAGAACTTGAGTTGTAGCAGAGTAAGGTCTAACAAAACAGATCCTGTTTCAAGAAAGCTATCTTATTCCTTGGATGAATCCCGGGAACGATCAGATACTCATGGCAGTAGGTCACTCTCTACTGCAAGTCAATATTCTTCAGCCTCGTTTACTTCTGATGACTACAACTTGTTAGATTTGTCGTCCACTGTTGGTGATTTTGGTGCTTTTGATGAAATGACCAAACAGCCCAGATCCACAGCATCTGCATTATTGCGTTATCGAGGAATTACAAGCCCTCCCTCACCAAAGACAGGGACATCAAACCCTGGTAGCTGTCAATCATCACAGTTGGCAGCTGGAGTCTCAAGTGGAAATGAGCCATGGGAAATGCTTCGATCAATTTGTGCAGAACCATCAAAAAAATTTGCCACAGTTCATCACATTGCCAAGGGAAAAGTTTCTTGGGAAGCACTCACCCAATCTCTTATGCATTCAATCCGGCGATATGACAGGCATGGCACCCAGTATGCTGCCATGTGTTCTCTTCTTGTTGCTCGTGGAGATCGTGATGGGTCATTTGCAGAGGTGTCAGCAAAAATTGAAGAGAAGCTGCGTCATTCACTCAGATATGTTGAGTGGAATCCTTTCCCCGTTGACTTTTGGATTAGTGAGTACTCCATGTAGATAATTACACACACCTTAGTAAAAGTAACTTTATTTAACCAGGGAAGGCTGGTATTCATAGGGACCCTGGGAAATATAAAAATGTACAATAATTATATTTTAGATGTTCTAAAATTATTTACACCCTAAAAACTTCTAAACTCCTACTGAAAACTTTGAGTTCCTTAGTACAATAAATTTCATTAAGAACAATTTAAAAATTCTAAAATAAAACACTAAAATCTACAACTATAGTAAGTCTTTTCTAAGGAACAGTCCCTCTCCTTCATAGACCTTGCAGAAAAATTTAGCTCTCAGCCAAGGACCTCATTAAGAGTCTATTCATCGCACACAAGTGACTGCCTTTTCTGGCTATAAAGGGTTTTCATTTAGTACTCTTCAAGAAGGAGGTCTTTTATTGGGGAACAGACATGCACTCTTGATGATTTAGACTGGGTGTGGTCTCCATCCCCTGGTAGCTGAGTCATGGCTTCTCTACAAGACCTGACTAATAATGGCCTACCAGTGGCTCACATGAAAGAAAATTATTTCAGTGCGCTTAAGATGTTCTTCTCTGTCATACAGAGAATTCATTTGTGTGAGTTTCCAGCTCTTACTTGATACTCCAAGCATGCTGTAACACAACCAAGGTTGGCCAGTCATATTTGTTTTTTGGTAGAACACAAAGAATCTTGAAGGCATCAACAAACTGGTTATCCGATGACTGAAACAACATGAGAACAAAGTTGTGAAAAGAAAAATAAGAGAGAATAAAAAATCCAAATAAAGAGCTGATTAGAGCAACAAACAAAGACCAAAGGATGCCCTACCATCTGGTGGCATTACAGGCATTAAGACAACACGTTATAGATAAGAACCATGTTTATTTACCCTGCATATAATTTCTTCCAGACCATAATATGAGTCATCAGACTCTAAAATTTCAAATAAGAATTGCCAAATTTAAATTTATCTTTAGGCAAATTAATCAAATGAGGGGTTTGCTGTGAAAGAGCATACCCGTATAGAGCCTGTTTGCTTGACGTCATGGTGGCCATGTTGGAGGTGAAAAGATTCCCATCTGGAAATTGAACTCTATTTTTCTGCAAATTCTTTCTTTTGTTTCAGTAAACCAATGAGACAGCTGGTCATTTGGTGATTTGACCTCAAAAATTCAAAATGTTGCTCTAAATTCTTTCTACTTTGGCATACAGACTGGTTATTGTGTTAGAATTATGTAATTCTGCACTTATTTTGTGAAATATAAGTCTGGATTCAGTATAACTTACCGGTAAGCCAAAAATTGGACTGACTCAAATGGTGCAGAAATGATTTCTTTTCAAAGCCAAAACAAAAGAATTAATGGTGCATTAGATCCTTTTTTGTTTGAGTTTTGCAAAAGTCAGGCTATTATTCATCTAACTCTAACCTCTAGGCCTGCTAAGGATCACCCTGCTAAGCCGCTCCAGTGTTACAGATAAGAGGGGGTCTCGGGTCAAAAACCCTACAAGGTCAGCTACATGACCTGACAAATTAATAGAAAATTTATAATGGTTTGGTGGGAGCACTGGAAATTTGACCTGATGGAATTCCTTGTTGACACCCTGCCTTCATATCTTATCTGGAACCCTGCACTCCAGATGCTGCTCTCAGCAGGACTGATTTTGACCAACCTAGGCAGTACCATTATCTCATGAGATAGCTGGATACCTATTCTTCTGTTAGCCTCTGGGCCACAAAACAAATGCAGAACTGCATTTCTGATGCAATAACCAGTCGGTATACGGACAAAAAAAAAGAGTGAGTTAATTTAGAGAGAGGCTAAATTGCTGTACATACCCTTTTCACAGCAAACCCTTTGGATATAGTTACCCACTTAGGGCATTCACTTCAGTCTGCAATGTTTGACTTAACTTGTGTTATCTACTTGTTTCAGGTCAGTACAATCCAGTGGGTCCAACTGATTCACAGTCACTCACACTGTGCTTAAACTCAACCAAAATAGTAGAGACCTTGGAGGATGTGATAGTAAAATCACGGACGATGTATGATGCTGGTGCCTACCTGCATTGGTTCTGGAAGCACGGCTGTTCCAAGGTGAATGCATTACTGTCAACTAGCATGATAGCACTTAATTTATATGGAGATATGAACTTTCTTGGAAATTATGGTGGTAAAAGGTTTGCTCCATTTAACAAGTCAGGCAGAAAATTTTAGAAAAAAAATACAAAGCTTTGATTGCAAAACAAAAAGGTTTTTGAATTGCTTATTGTAAGGATATTAACAACATTAAATCTTTATTGTTACATGGTTACTGGGTCCCAGATAGGAATTCTGGAGGTCCTGCATTCAAGACCTGTTCTGACCACTAGTTCAATTCTCCAGCTAGTTCAACTCCCCAGGCACCTTTTAAATAGCTAGCTGGTCTGCCTCCACCAGTTAGGATTCTTAACCAGTTATGTTCCATTTAAAATTATTTATTTCCCAGGTTAGTGTTATTATCTCTCAAATTTCACCACCCAACATTTGTGGCATAGGAAGCAATTCGGTAATGCATTTTAAGTTTCCATTCATTGGTTTAATTTTTTAAAATACTCTTAATCATGAACATTAGTAAATGGAAGCAAAATGCACACAAAACAAATAGGCATGCACATTTATCAGGAGGGCAAAGGTGACATTGAGCACAATGTCACCTTTGCCCTCCTGATCAATGCGCATGCCTATTTGTTTTGTGTGCATTTTGCTTCCATTTACTAATAGAATAAAAAACGTTTGCTCTTAATGTGGAGTATCAAGGGTGATTTTAAGGAAAAAATAATTCAACAAGCCGTAGACATCTTTCAAGAAAACGTTGTTTGACACAAACGCACCACAAAACTTAAGTTTAGATAAAATTGTTCTTGATAACAATGTTTTTTTGAAAGACATCTAAGGCTTGCTGAATTATTTTTTTCCATAAAACCACCCTTGATACTCCACATTAAGAGCAAATGTTTTTTATTCTAAGAGTGATTAGATTTATGTATCTAAATCGATAAGATTTGAGTGTGATAGTGGCTCACAAAGAGAACCATTTACAATACTTTGTCTTGATGTTAATTAAGTAGTAAGCATGTAAGTAACTTTATTCACCCACTTGTCACATTTGAGCAAAGATTAATCGTTTAAATGTGTCAAGCAAGTTTTTAAAGGTTGAATTCATAGAGTTCTTGTTAATTTCCCCCATCATATTTCCCTTCTTTTCTCTTTGCATTGATTCAGAGTCATTTTATGGATGCATTTGACACACTGGAGTCTGTGATAGAGAATTACAAATTTGCAGTAAGCTAACAATGGAGGATCCCTCAAGTGGGTGAGTAAGTACTACCAAAAAACATTTGTCCTTATACAAGCTTGTTCTGTTCAACCAGCGTGACAATGATTTACAGATTCAGTCTAGGAACAGTATTACTACTCCTGGTTAAAAAGGATGACACTGCAGCACAGGTTACCCAATAGCAAGTACTGCACCCTGGTTGTGATGCCAGTCTATTACAGGATGCCCAGCATTAAGTCCATCACAGGACACCCAGCATGAAGTGACTACTATTCCCCCCATGGATGGGATGCTAGTCAATCACAGGAAGCCCAGCATGAAGTGACTAGGAGCATCACTACTCCCCCTGGATGGGATGCTAGTCCATCACAGGATACCCAGCACGAAGTGACTGGGAGTATTACTACTCCCCTGAATGGGATGCTAGTTCATCACAGGATACCCAGCATGAATGTCTCTGAGTATTATAACTCTCCCCTGGATGGGATGCTAGTCCATCACAGGATACCCAGCATGAATGACTCTGAGTCTTATAACTCTCCCCTGGATGGGATGCCAGTCCATCACAGGATACCCAGTATGGAGTGACTAGGAGTATTACTACTCCCCCTGGATGGGATGCTAGTGCATCATAGGATACCCAGCAGAAAGTGACTAGGAGTATGAATGTTATTGAACATATGATAGTCCTATGAAAAAAACAAAACAAAGATGACGAGAGTAGTTGGCCAGTCATATGCTTAAACTGAAGACCAGATCAATGATATTCAAGTTTGGAGATAAACACTCCAATCACTTAGCTGAGAGTAACTGAAACTTTACCCCTAAGCTGCAGCAATGCTTTTTAGAACTTTATATAACGGAGGCTTGTTCATTGATTGGATAGAACATCGTAGCTACACGCGCAACTTTACCAGCTGCGAAACGAAAGCCTGAAAAAAAAATTTTTTTCGCAGCTGCCTAAGTTGTGCGTATTGCCGTACTTACTTGATAGAGCGCCGCGGCGCTTATTAAATTTTTGACTCTGGTTGAAAAGCTAGTTTTTATGCTGTATATCGTTGACTCCTTTGAGATCCAATTCTATAAGAGCCGCTCTAGAACTTGACTGTTCGGTAATGTTGACAATTGCGGTGCTAATTCGGGGGCGGCGCTTATTCGGGAGGAAACATTCTTTCGAGTATTTACGGTAAATGCAATGATAGTTTGTCCATTTAAAGCGTTGAGTGTAAACCTGTGACAATTTTAGTTCGCTCTGGTTGCAATATTTCCTGTGATTGCCTGCAATTACAATGCAAACTGTGATATGCGCGAGGTTTCTGCTGATATACAGCTCTCATTCAGCTTTCCCAAAATCAGCGCCATGTTGCATAAAGTTTTAAGCGGATGTATACTACGAATCCTCTGCGATTACTCGGCAAGAAACCGCGCGCAAATCGCAGCGCCGTGGCTTCCGGTGTTCACTTGCGATTTTCTACGCAAGTTCGAGTGCGTCAAAAGTTGCGTAAGTGTGAATAGACTGCGCAAAAAATCGCACATGCGATTGGGCTTTTATAAAAGTTTGAACTTGCTAAAAATTTGGACAATCTCAAACTGCCAGCCAGGAGTTTTGGGTATACGGTATCTAGAGCCATTTTAATTCAGGTATATAGGATTTTTAGGTTACAATTTGGGTACAAAGTATCTGGTTCTTCCTGTATTTTAGGTGCTCGGTATACAGACATGGATTAAATGCTTCAAGATAATTTTAGGTATTAAGTATCACACGTGTTACAATTTTAAGGTATATTGGGATCTTTTGGGGAAAAAACTGGGTATATTGGTATTATATTGGTATCCCATTACCCCCCTCCCCCCTCCCCGTAAACCCTGGCCTTGCGTGATCATTACAACACAGGAGACAGACAGCCAGATTATGCATTCTCTACAGATCCCTTACCCTACAGGCGGAAGTGACTATTCAACCTTCGTCTAACACCCGACCTTTCTCCGTACTCGTCGCGCCCATCCCCTCAAATTCATCCCACTTCAAGCATCATGTGATGCGTATAAATTTAGTTTCTGACCGAGGACAATCAGTGATCGGAACAACTTGCCCGCCAATTCATTAAGTCATTTCAAGTCAGCTTTGAACTCCATACAGACACCTCTGCCATAGTTTTTGCTTTCGCTTTTTTTTTTGGTACCATCCGCAAACTCTCATGGCAAGGCTTTTGCAAGTTGTTCGTGTAGACGTACTATTAACCTCAGAACTCTAGGGAGGTTGTTCGGCAGAATACTGTGTTTCTAAATAGAGTGAATTCCAAGACTATTTTGACACTTTGTGTACATGTTATTGCTTTTTCAAATCTAGTGATACATTTTTTTACTATGGAGTAACATTTTTATCTTTTGTGATGCATTTCTGATGCACATACCGTCTGAGAACCAAAGTAATAAATTAAATTAGCCATTTTGAATGAGTTGCACTTTTGAAATAATTTTATTGTCTTTGGAGACAACTAGTTTCATTGAAGCTAGCGGCGACTCTCTTCAAAACCCTATGCACAGGATCTTTCATGAAGCCTCGTACGCATGTCTTCGCGCTCTTTCCACGAAACGCGGAAGAGCCTAGGGACTAGGCAGGGATTTGAGCATTGTTGCTAACTGGTGCCAGTACTTGGTCCTTGATCAAGACCAACAAGGCTAACAGAGTCAGATTTAGCCTGCGAACGCTGACGTATTTCCGGTTGTGGAAGAGAAGCGACAACCGGAAATACGTCAGCGTTCACAGGCTAAATCAGATTTGATTCCGGAGAGAAAGAGTTAAATGAGTGGGGATTTACTTGCGTTCAGTTCCTGCCAAAAAAAGTTCCGGCCAAAAACTGCCTGTACTGCCGATTTATATGCAGCGTGACTTCCTGAGGCGGTCTCGCACACCGGTTTTCAAATTCACATTTCAAATCTTTTGTTCTGAGGTTTCGTCCACAGCTGAATTCACTCAATTTGGAAAAAATACTGCCTTGCAATCTATCTCTGAACAATCAGGCTCAGTGATTGAGAAGAAGATGGAAGAAGATGATGATGTAAATCAACTGACAGACGAAATTTCGTATGCCCGTGACGGTCGTGTCCGTGACACATTCATGACAGATACGTGACTGACACGTGACGGATGCGTGACGGATTCGTTAGTACAGTACATCCTCGGCTACAAACGCGTCCAAAGCTTCCAGAATATCCGGTCTCACCATCTGCCAATTGATCATGGAAAATCCGGGCAGAAGAACAACAAACACTGTCACATTATCCATGGACTCGGCATAAAGCGCGCATTTGACCAGCCTCTCCGCTAAAGACTTGGCCAGCAGCCGCGCCTTTTCCTGCCTTGAAAGTTCTTTTTCCCCAGAATCCTTCAGCAACTGAAACGTTTTATCATCCGGGAGGGAAAATCGATGATGACGTAGATATTTCATAGTGACGTCATCTATGACGTCGTCAAACGAGGGCGGGGCATCTTCTGTGTGGGTTGAATCAGCACTATTTTCTTTTTCATTGTCATTCTGTGTAATCACCGAACAGTCGTTTTTTGCGATGCAGTTGTTATTTTGGCGATACAATGAAAGCTTGTCCAAGTTTACCTCGCTCTTGCTACGCGTTATCTCCCTTTCAGTGGTAGCGAAGTAACCCGTCTTTATACCAGAATGATAATTATCGTCATTAGGATCGGCAACCTTCAAAAAGATCTCTGTGCTTCCTTGTGTGCCCATTATTTCTTTATTACTTGTTTTAGACATTGGTTTATTTTGTGTCTTCCCCCCAATTATTTGCTGTTTCGCATCCATTCTAATTTGCCCAAAGAATCCGTTGACAAGATGAATGGTTTCTTCGTACGAGAACGTCTTCCAAAACCCGCTGGACGCAACAATAAGGAGCTGGTCAGCGGGGTCCAGACACACACTTTTGACGTCAGGCTCATTAATAACGCACTTCTTTAAGGCCGTATCACCGATGCTCCCAATGCCCCTTGTCACACCAAGGGCACCGTTTATAAGAGCGCATTTTTCGGTCTTCACAATGACGCCACTTGATTTCTTTACACGGTCACGTTCCTTCTTATTATATAAATCGTGTTTGTGTGTGAGCACCTTAACGATGTCGTTATCACGCAACAAAATGGCTCCCACATTTCCAGCGTTTGCCACGAAACACGTATCGCGAGTCAAAATGCACGTGACCGCTGAGCAGCCGCTCCATCTGCTTGGCGACCGTTCCTCCGCAGACGTCAACAGCAGCCTTTCAGTTTTATAGAAAGAATTCCTAAATGCCGCTGTAACTTGCTTTTTTGTTGGCCTGACTTGTTGGTGTGTAATAATGCAGTCAAGCTCCTCTTTTAAGAAAACATGAAGATGCTGACTGCATTCTAACGCCGTGTTTCTCCCACTGTAGCCGTCATAGATGGCGAAAAAAGCGCTTTCTAAATTTTCCAAGAAGTTGTCCTTGTATATGTGCACGTCTTCCATGTTTTTCCATCTCTTGTTGGCTTCCTCACAAACCCCGGCCGCCGTTGTGCAAGACAAATCAAACCCTTCGCCATTTAATTTTATTTCTGCAATAAAAACGGATTAAAAGTTACTGCGTAGCAAAGTTTTCCGTAGAGTTTTGAACGTTTTGTTTTCTTTAGTTTTTTTTTTCTTGTTCTTTGACCGCGCGAAACTGGGGTGAGAGCAAATATTGGGAGGAGGAGGGGATGGAGAGAGGTTTTTTTTTAATAGTGGGGTTTGCGGAGAAGCGCTTTATCTCTCTCCTTTCCCCTCCCCCAATTTTGCTCTCACCCCAGTTTTCGAGCGGGCAAAAAAACAAAAATATGCAAGCCAACAGAAGATTCTAGAAAACTTTTTAGCAGCAGTTTGATGAGAGAAACACGACAGCCCAAAATAGAACTGGAACGACCGGGAAACTTGCGTTAG